>ML781668.1:289898-307344 GCA_009831015.1 Picea engelmannii
ATGACTCCTGCTGAACTTAACTATACAGTTACCGAAAAGGAATTCTTAGCAGTTATTTATGCTATTAATAAATTTTGACATTACATCATTGGCTACTCTACTCTTGTCCATACTGATCACTCAGCTATCAAATATCTAATGAACAAACCTATCACAAATGCTCGAGTCACGAGATGGTTACTATTATTGCAAGAATTTGATATTACAATTATAGATAGACTAGGAAAAGAAAATGTAGTTGTTGATTTCCTTTCTTGATTAACACCTGATGATGATACCCCAGTAGATGATTCCTTTCCTGATGAATATCTATTTTCAGTATCTACTCACTCACCATGGTATGCAGACATTGCTAACTACTTGGTTGCAGGAAAGTTACCACCACACCTATCCCACCGAGAGAAAAGAAGAATCATTCAACAAAGTGCTCGGTATAGCTGGATACGTGGGTGTCTTTTCCACATAGGATTTGATCAAGAAATCCGAATGTGAATTAGAGAAGATGAGGTTTATGATCTACTAAAAACTTGTCATGATGGCCCTTGTGGAGGGCATTTTGCTAATAAAAGAATAGCACATAAAATTCTCAGGATGGGGTATTATTGGCCCTGACTTTTTAAAGATGCAAGGAAATATGTTCAGGCCCGTGATAGATGTCAAAGAATGGGCCAACCTAATCATAGAGATGAAATGCCATTAAATCCCTAGGTAGTACTTGAACCATTCGAAAGATGGGCCTTAGATTTTGTAGGACCCATTAACCCCCCATCCAATAAAAAAGTTTACAAAGTGGTCTACATAGATTATATGACCAAATGGGTGGAAGGTAAAGCAATACATAGAGAGACTGAAGAAGCAGTTCTAGATTTACTATTTGAAGACATCTTAATCAGATTTGGCGTGCCGAGAGAATTAGTTACAAATGGGGGACCTCCTTTCACTTCTCACGGTTTTAAAGCCACTCTTCAGAAATATCATATTCAGCATAGAATGACTACACCATACCACCCCCAAGCCAATGGACAGGTGGAAAGCAAAAATAAAGTAATAGAATCCATTCTCACAAAAACAGTGAAGTAAAACAGAAAGGACTAGTCTCACAGGCTCTCTGAAGCATTATGGTCCTACAGAACTACCTGGAGAAATACTACAGGATTCTCTCCCTATGAATTAGTTTATGGAAAAGTGTCATCTTTCCTGTGGAATTTGAAATCAAAACCTTAAGGATTGCTCTAGTTGTCAACCTTGAGTTGACCGATGCATAGACATCCAGGTTGCAATAGCTTAATGAATTGGATGAAAAAAGACTAGATGCCATTCATCAGACAAATATGATTCAACAACAAAGATCAAAATGGAATGACAAAACTATCAAGCATAAGCAATTCCAAAAAGGTAATTGGTCCTTACTGTATGATTCTCAGTTTAAATAATTTCAAGGGAAACTACGTACAATATGGCTTGGACCTTACGAAGTGGACACTGTTTTCCCCAATGGAACTATAAGGCTCCTCACAATCGATGACTCTAAAACACCATTACTTGTAAATGGTCATCGGCTCCGTCTGTACCAGCGCCCTATTTCCAAAGAAGATTTTAAGGCCAGATGTGTGGCAAACTCTCATTACCTCTTTTTAGAGGGGCCTCCTACCCCTCATTACAATTAATTCTTTTTAATTTAATTTCTTTAGTATTATATTAGATTTTGTTTAATAATAATCCCTGTCAAGAAATAGCATGTTACAATTCATTTTTGCATATTCTCGATCAAAGCAAAGGCCTACTAAGAAAGGACGATCTTACTTCAAGAAGAGCCAAGCTTCCCCTTGTTCAAACACCACTGTTCAACAACTTTTTTCTCTTTCCCCATTGCTGAAGCACCATTGTTCAACAACTTTTTGCCCTTTCCCCCCATTATTGAAACACCACTATTCAACAATTTTTCACATTTTTTCCCATTGCTAAAACACCACTGTTCCGCAATTTTTCACATTTTTCCCCATTGCTGAAACACCACTGTTCAACAATTTTTCACATTTTTTTCCATTGTCAAAACACCACTGTTCCACAATTTTTCACATTTTTCTCCCATTGTCGAAACACCACTGTTCCACAATTTTTCACATTTTTCTCCCATTGCTGAAACACCACTGTTCAATAATTTTTCACATTTTCCCATTGCCAAAACACCACCGTTCAATAATTTTTCTCCCTTCTTTCTATGGCTGAAACACCACTTCCTCAGCAGTATTCTACAACATCACCCTTCCAACAAACATTTTTCTATTCTTTCCCTGTTGCTGAAACACCAACTTTTCAACATTCTCTGTCAATAAGCTTTTGCGCTTTCATACTACATTTTGTCCTTCAAGTAAACAAATCCTTGATACAATTCCTCTAACAAATCAAAAGTCTCTGCCATGGCTACTGCAGAACTATTATGGATAGGCACTATATTCTGTTTGAAGTACGAATCAAAAGGTAAAAAAGAGGTATGTAAACTTTATATGTAAATACAATTGAACTATAGTTAATGAGAAGTTCCCAACTCATTATTACCACTCATGTAAAATTATTATTTTAGTCATACTTGAAGGGGGGGGGGAATATTGAAATCTTATACCATCATTTCACATGAACAAACCACCGTCATTCCTTTTTCTACCATCCTTTTGTTTGTTTCACCACCATTTTCATCCCTTCACATGAAAAACTCACTCTGCACAGAAGCGGTTACTCGACTCTCTGACGATGCATTTTACTGAGCTGTTAGCTATGGGAGGCTCTATTATACGGTACAAACCCACCACGACAGCCCTGTTAGAACTATATCCATAAGTCTATCAAATTTTGCTGCAGGCAGGATGGCTGGGTTATTTTCAGAGGATACAAGGATTTGATCAACAACAGGTTCTTCAATTTGCTCGAAATCTCTAGGAAGATCATTCCATTGTTCAAGGGGTTCGAATTCCAGTTACAGAGGAGGATATAGCATAGGTCTCGGGTCTCCCCGTCATTGGCATTCTTTGGTTCAGCCGCAAACATATCATCCTTAATGCCCAACAGGATTTCCTCTTGCCAGGAGAACAAATTGAGCCTAAAGGCCGAGGTGTCCGACTTATCTCATTGTCACCTCCATGGAAGAAAGTTGCAGAATTTTTCAATCACTACCTTACCTGTGAAGGTCGATACCAGGTAGTCTACCAGTATGATTTCATCCTATTGTCTCATTTACGACATGCTAGATTGGTGAACATTCCTTATTATCTGCTCGAATGTCTTAAAATATGTCCCATTACTNTTTTCAATCACTACCTTACCTGTGAAGGTCGATACCAGGTAGTCTACCAGTATGATTTCATCCTATTGTCTCATTTACGACATGCTAGATTGGTGAACATTCCTTATTATCTGCTCGAATGTCTTAAAATATGTCCCATTACTGTAAAAAGGCTAAAATCCCCACCCTTTCCCTCACCCATCACCGTCTCACTCAACTAATTATCCAAAAGGGTTTTTCCCAACAAAACCCTCCCCTAAACAACCCACCCATAAACCTCCAAGAAGCTGTTGAACATCCTGAAAATCTTCAGGAACAACAACCACAAAACCCTCTAGACCCTCTGGAAGTGCCTAACAGTCTGCCTACAGACCCAATCAATCCAATTAACCTTCCTACCATACCAATCCCACCCTACATCTTACCAGAATCATCCACTCCTACTGTTCATATCCTTAGCGATGATTATGAACCAGACAACTCTCCCTACCCCGTCACTAAGAAAAAAACCCCATGCAAATGAAAGCAAATTCCTCTTTTTCCTCCCTTTTTACAAAGAAAACAAAGAAGGACCTCAACAAAAGGATACACTACTGCCACTGCCCTAAACCCCCAACCCATCTGGCTAAAACCCCATACACCTCCAACCTCCCAAATACCAGAATTTTTATCCATTCCACCCACAGGCACTAAAACACAAGAACCAGAGGCCCAGTGTGTTGTGACATCATCATTTTCAAATCAAGTAGTTGAAACACAAGAACCGGCTACTCATCAAGTAGCTGAAACATAAGAACTAGCTACTCATCAAGTAGCTGAAACACAAGAACTAGCTACTCATTCAGTAGCTGAAACACAAGAACCATCTATAGCTGTTAAAAAAGAACCAACTATAGCTGAAACACAAGAACCAACTGTTGATATTGTTACTGAGATATAGGAATCAGATGTCCAGGGTGCTGCAACATTACTTTCTCTACATCAAGAATCTAAAATACAAGAATCAACTACCGATTCTGTAGTTGCTCCAAAAGAACCAGCTAGTGCAGCTGTGATTGTTACACAAGAACCACACACCCCTCTTCTAGAACCAACAATGGCCTCTGTCTTACAAGAAAATGAGTCCCTAAAGTCTGAACTGGAAGACTACAAGCAAGAGCTAGTCAGGGTAAAGGAAGCCTACGAGAAAGAACTTAAATTGTACACCCTTGCTCGCATAGCAACCATGAAAGAGGAAAATACAACAGAGAATCAGTGTAGAGAGTATATGTGTAGTCAATGTGGGGACATCTGTTATCAAGAAGGCTACAAAGTAATTCAAATTCCAATGCCAGGAGCTTCTCCTGCACCTATGAATTTTGCATTCAAAGAAGAAAACCCTCCTATTACACAAGAACCAGCAAAACCCTCCAAAATAAAAAATGAACCCTGGCCTACAACAATTGTCAAATCTGAAGCCCCTGTTTTTGTCAATAAATCTTTACAAACATTGCCTATTGATGAATCTGCCCCTCCTAGCCAAATCAATACCCACACCTTTGTGAAACAAGCCACTCAGATCCTACCCCAGCCTATCACATGCAATGTTGAAACACAAACTCAACCATGGGATGAGCAGGCAATAATTGACAAATGGAAAAAAGAGTTTTCTATTACACAGGACAAAAGCTTGCAGGAACACAGAATACTCTGGCTAAACCATATCTATTCAAACTGGGAAGCTTTGGAGCAAACACGCTAGGAATCTTGTGCCCATAAGAAACAGAATAAAGAGCTAAAAGGGAAATTTCTCCTGATGTTTGACTTGGCACAAAAGTTGTTGGCTGCAAGGAAACCATCCTGCAATTACTCTCTATTCCTCATGGAACGACTTACATTTTTTCAGATTAAATCAATCAAAGAAGTCAGACCCCATGCAGTGTTAAATCCAACAGATTTTGTTAAAACCTTTGTAGAAGCCTCTACTATGGATCAGCACCTCCTCTGTGAGGTATATTTTCATAATGAGGCCATCTCTAAGAACCGACAGCGTAAACTTAACCCTCTTGTCGGTGACATCCAGATTCGGGCACTCACCTCCTTCCTTAACAATCAGAATATGTGGCAGGATGACTTCCTAGCTACCAAGCATAATGAGGATAACCGCCTTCTCTGGATATGACCAGAACCACAAAATGATGCCACCTTTGCTGCAGAGTATTATTAGTTTTTGAAGAAACCAGGGATGACTCAATACATTCGGCAACTACAAACAACAGTGCTTCATGATTGTTAAAAATTCATTAAATCCACAAATATCGTTGCCTTACAAGAAAATAACATGTTTTGGCAACAATCTACTGAGAAAAGACAAGAACACAATCCCTTTAGCCCCACTAGAGACAATAATCTCCCGGGTACCTAGCTACATCAAATGTGTTTAGCAATGTGTTGAAAGCTGGATAGGTTATCAGTTTCATTTTCCTATTTTGTGAATGCCAATAGACAAATATCAAGTTCATCATAAGTTGCCCAAGAAGGCCGAAACAACAGCTTGGCAAAGGCTACAACGCGTTCAAGGATTCAGAGCTCCAACAGACAACACTTTCCACAACTACTGCTTAAGTAACTTACACGCTCAGAGTCGGTATCCAGATTCAGATTCAGATTGAAGTTGCCTGAGGACATGAAACCTTTTAAGTTGGGGTGGATGTTAGGACCCTATAATGTACCTTTTTATTCAGACTTTTTTCTACCATTACATCTTTTTTCCACTCACATTTAAATTTACATTATCACCTTACCCTATATTTCCAAAGGTATACAACCTCTCTTCTCTTTGGTATATGTTTAAACTGTTTTGCATATAATTTTACATTACTCTCATACTTAACCATTGATCAGAAATATATAAGTGCTGAAATAGTTCGAACTGCAGATTATCATTGCTATTTGAAGGCTTGTTGCTGAAACAGTCAAAAGCATGCAAACCTCGTGGCTGAAACACTCTCTGTGGTCTACGATGTTGAAACAGAAACTCACACAAGAAGAAGTTGTTACACTCTCCATGGTCTATGATGTAGAAACAAATCACACAAGAAGAAGCTGTTACACTCCCCGTGGTCTACAATGCTGAAACAACAACTCACACAAGAAGAAGTTGTTACACTCTCTGTGGTCTACGATGCTGAAACAACAACTCACACAAAGAAGAAGTTGTTACACTAACCACAACAACCGCACCTTGAGCCATAATTAACCATCGCTACTGCATGAGACCACATTGCTGAAACATTCAGAACATAAATCTTGTTGCCGAACTAGCCCATGATTTGCGATGCTGAAACAGTATACAACAACAGTAAGAAGAAGATAAATAAAGAAGTTGTTACTGCAGCTGCAACAACTACACCTCACTCAGCACCTTTTCAACTATTGTAATAGCATTCTGTTACGGGAGACCAAGATATCCTATTCCAGTATAGAGATTAGATCTAACTAAGAATAGGATCCATATGTGCACATGTAATTTGATGATCAAATTGTATCGAGGGGATCCTCCTCTTTAAGTAAGAGGAAATCATCATTAGAGAGGATCTTCTACTTTTTGGTTAAGAAATGATTTATAGAGAAGGACGTGTTTTACTTCAGATATTGTAACATGATACAATTGACAGATGAATAAAAGATTGTTCTGAGCATTCCTTCCTAGTTCCTTTCATTTCCGGGGAATCTTGTGAGAAAGGAGGGCCCACCTTCTGCACAAGATTGACCCATTAGCTTTGTAGTGTGCTAGTGTTATTTATGTTCATGCCTTGATTAAATTATGTTTTGATGAAACACTACTTTACTGAACTCTGTCTTGCTGAAACTCTGCTTTATTGATTGTTACATTGTTTTCATATAATTCATGCTTGGGTAATTGTTAATCATTCTATTTAGTAATCATGTTTGGTGAATTTATGAAAGTGTGATAATCAGGGACAAGTGATGAAGATTCCTATTTGGGGAATAGTGTCATGTTCTCTGTTAAGAGATAGGCAGCCTTCAGTGTGTGTCAATCATTTCGATTAGTAATGAGTTCATGAAAGTGTGATGATTAGAAATAGGTGCTGAAGATTCCTGCTTGGGGAATAGGGTCCTATTCTCTGTTACAGAATAGTTGGTCTTTCCTTTTGCAGTATCTTGAAAGATTTCTTTCCTAGGTTGTTATTTCTTAATGTAATCCAGGATTCTTTGGACAATTATCTCTTTAAACTTTGAACTTTGCAATAGGTAGGTTGCTTTTCTGTAATTCAAAGTAGAACTTCAGTTTGTTCAAGGCAAGGTGTGATTAATGTGTTTTTACTACAACTCTAAATTTCTTTTGAGATTGAGCATATACAGTGTGTTATTACCTTTGAAATAAACAGACTTCCCTGGGTTGACAATTAATGTAGCACTTGATTGTTTAGTTAAATAAGCAATTACAGTGACCAACACACCTGAAGAATCCATCAATCAAGAGACATTGATGTATTCCCAACTGTCGATGGAGAGATAGCCTGCAACTGATGACTGCAAGCCTCAAGGTACTCATAAGACTCTAGGTGTTGTTTCCACAATAAATGGGATGATGTTGATGGAAAGAGACCTACTGAAAGGAGAGCATTAAGGCATCTCTCATCACTCAGCATGAGGTACAGAGAAGGAGCTTTATTATTTGGTGCGAATCGAAGGAATAACATGTTCACGAACCAATGACCCTGTATGTTTTTCATGTGTGTCATGTGAAAGCGGTACATGAATAAGAGCCTATGAATAACAACCAATGATGAAAAATGATGACAAAAGAGAGGAAACCACCAATAAGGCTAAGGCCATCCAAGACAATGCAAAAATATCAATGTGTGAATAGATGTCTTGTCGTCGAACATGAGGGAAACCACCCAGTCAACGGTGAATGATGAAATATCGATTGTTGGGTTCAATGTTACCTACCAATGATGAAAGTAGAGATAGGGTGCATGATAGGACTAAAGTATCATGTGATTATGAGACAAACGAAGGGTATGAATGACATGCAAAGTTAAGAGTTCTGAGGTGTGGCTGCCATAGGTTGATAGACTTCCTTTGAACAAGAGCATGACACATATGGTGGAATCTGGAAACATAGACCCAATGATAAAATTATGAGATGAAGGAGGCATCAATGAAGTTCTTTGTAGGGGATGGAAGAGTAACCAGTCAGTAGAGAAGACTGTGTAATGAGCTCAGCTTCCTAAAGCCATGCTAAACCTAAAATTATAATGAATGGACTCAAATATCTTTATGCTCTGTTCAAAGGCAACACAACTATTGTTGATATAAGATAATACTCCCTTCCTTCCCATCTTTTTCTGTTTTTTCATAACAAATAAATGTTATGATACAGAGGAGAAAACAAGTAATGCATGTAAGAAAAAATAGTTCTAGTAGTGGAATGTACCTATGCTCAATGAAGGGAAGTGCACGCAGGAGATGGACACTCAGGGGAATGTTCCCTCCTCGGTATAGGGTGTCAAATTGAGAAGGATATAAACAAGGCTTTGCTTGGTTGAGGATGCAAAACTGTTGAGGCAATAATGCAAAGCGAGAACTGGCTAAAGGCACAATACTGCAAGCAGGGGCATGAGATGCAATCACAACTTAACGCCAAAAAATGTCATTTTTTTATGTCTTTTAGTATACTTTCTGTGAAAAAGGGATAAACTTTTGCCAAGTAGGCATCTCAACAAAACCAATTTACGAGTGTGAAATAGACAAGTTCACCCGATGATCTTTTCAATTTTTGGTAACGAGTGGGAAAAGAGATTAACTAATACTCATGATCTTTCAAATCTAATTTAACAAGTGTGAAAGGGACAAATCACTCGACAATCTTTTATCTTTTCAGACGAGTCAAAAAAGAGCTTAAATTAAACTCATTTGGGATTCTACGGAGTATAAAGTCGTATGTTTATGAATGATAAATGAGGCTCAGCATAAAGTCAAGTACAGGTAGTGAGGGACTCACGGTCCTATTAGAAAAATCTCTGCATGGGTACCAAATGCAGAAGGGAATCTATCTAGGGTACCCATGTTCGGTAAGTCTCTACCAGTTGAAAACGTCACAATTTTATAGCATGTGGATGGTTCTATGTCATAACAAATGGGTTTGTACCTAAGGCATAAAAAGTGACAGTTTATAGGATAATGAGAAACTGCATGATGAAATGGATACATGCCCTATATGTTGGGTAACGAATATACCTACCTGAGGTGAAAAACGGTCGACATAATGCTGAAATCTACAAGAATCCCAGATTAAAACTGGAAAAGCCAACTCGATCCCCTTTTGTATTAGTCCATTAGTTGCAAGAAATGGTTTAAACTATAGAAGGTGGGTAAAAATAATTTATAAATAGTAATAAAATAAAAAATTACTTCTTTAGGCAACGCAATCATGATCCATCTGGATTAAGTAGTTCTTGTTCTCTTCCTCCTCAAATTCAGTGGTTTAAAATTTTGAATTAGGTCTTAAATTTTTAGTTATTTAAGGCACAAATTAAATATTTCAATGTACGCAGGATGGTCTTGATTAGGTCGTGTATACGACGAGGTATATGCTCCTGTGTGAACTACAAGGGTCATATATTGAGCCCTGCATGCGATTGTGTGTCAAGGAAGCCATGTACAGGGATGCAAATGACCAATGATATGAGTTCTAACTCAAAATTTTAATTGTTTTTTACATGATGGTGCTTGAATGGGGAGAGAGGGAACATGATAAGGTTGATGCCACTTTAGACCGAGATCTGGGGCCTGAAATGGCCTTAAAGCGATGTGGTTTGTATAAGTTTTGGGCTCTCAAAGGAATGAGATCCCATGTGAGGTTGTTGGAGATGTTGGTGGGTTATTGGGACCCTGATAGTAAGATATTCAATATCGATGGGAAACCATTGAGAATATAAGTAGAGGAAATTTACTTTCTGACTGGTCTATCACGTTGGGGGAAGGTTGTGAACCTCAAGTCATGGGAAGTAGGTAGCAGGATGAAGATAGAAGAATATATCGATGTCCACTGTGTAGCAGGGACTCCTAAGGTAGAGATTCAAGTCCCTATCTAGGAAATAAACAACCTCAGTCTAAAGATCATTGTCCTAGTCTTCACGAGGATCACAGGTTCGGCCTCGTTGCACCAGGCATCGAGGCCTCTAATGTTCTATTGAGTGTGTTATCACACTAAGTTGCCTTGGGTATTTAGCCTTTAGTTTCATCTTTTCCTAATCCTTTAGATTTTAATTTTTTGGTTTATCCTTTTAAAAGTTTGTTTTCTTAGTTTCCCTTGATAAATAAAGGCTTAATTCATGAATTATGTTTTGATCCTCACACAAATATTTGACTCAGGAACATCTTTTATGACCTATATTTTGATCCCCTCCATGAATTGACACTAGGATCGACTCACTCCACCGATTATCTTGACTTCACTTACCACTTTCCTCACTCATGCCCTCATAAACTTGCCTTTTTGTCCCTTTTGTACTCTGCTAAGTGAAAAATTTACATAAAAAAAAAAAAATTATGTTTGGGAACATTGAATTGGTTTTGTATCCTTGAGGTCATTCCATCAGTTGCTTATCCTAAGGTACATTTGTCTTACTTCTTTCACTCCTCTATCCTATTAACATAGGGTTGTTATTTCTTTTGGTAAAGTGTTACATATGACAACATATCTATAGTTAAGGACCCTTTGTCTCATGGTAACTCAAGACTATCCACTATCTTAATCCTAAGACACTCTAAGACATGTAGTAATAACCACTTAGAGTCTTGCTATCCTATAATGCAAAGTTAGAGGTGCCAGGCCTATAGAAGATCGATCCCTTAAGTGTGAGTAACATTATACAATCTATAAGGAGAAATTAATCTTATTCGGAAAACAAAGGTAAAATGGGTTAACTTTGGCCACTAAATAATTGCACCTTGAATATATAGCACCTAGGGGTTAATATACTAGAGGTTGGGGATAATGATCGTTGGCACACAACTCGTTAGGTAATGAAAAGGCCCAACCATTTTGGTGTTGAAGGCAGGGTAGTTGGATCCGACATGAAATGGTGTAGTGACACCTTCCTCCGGTTGACTCACCATCAATGCCCTTAACTATGATATAGGTGGAAGGAATTATGCCTTAAAGGCTTGTCTGCATAATTTAATACACGTGGGAAAGTGTCTATTCGACACAGAGCTTGACTGGCGTGCTTCCAAGGAAATGTTGACACCTTCTCCATAATCACATGGCCTATGTATGAGCTCCTTATCTCCTTTTTCTCCATTCGGAGGTTACCTCGTGCCTTTCACTCTCATTCGGCCTTTTGGTTAGGGTGAGAGAGGATCCACCGTCTCAGGGCAGTTCATTCGCTCCCTGGTTAAGGTTTTCTTCTGTGAAGGATAGAGAAAGGTCTCAGGCCAAAACCTTTGTTGGTTCAAGCCTCATGGCCGGGGTACATGGTGCATTCTCTATGCTAAGTGCGTGGAGGTTCTTGGTGATGCTTTTCGATAGCCATTCTGTGTGGTAATTTTTTCTTTCAGCTCTCTTTTATTTATGTTTTTAAAGCAAACAATCTACTTGTCTGTGGTTCTATGCACACCTCTATTCTTTGATAGTGTCTTCATCTTTCCAGGGTACTTGTCTATGGTTCTGTGCACAACTCTGTTCTTTGATAATGTATTCGTCCTTTCTAGAGTACTTGTCTTTGGTTCTATTCTCATCTCTATTATTTGATATTGTCTTCATCTTTTTCCAAGGTACTGTGTTAGGAAAGAAAAAGAGTCAAGTTCTATTTTGTAAGGGTTTTGACTCCTATTCTAGTTTATCCCTGTTACTGCACAATATGACCTGTTGGGACCGAGACATTACTCATATACAAAGTCATGAACCTAATCAGTTAAACCCCTTTCTATTATTCCTTGTTCTCCTTTGTTGGATAGTCTGTTATACCCTTGTTATTTTGTGCCTTGGTTCGGTTAACCCATGTTATTATCTTCTAGTCTCCTCCATTTGGATAGTCCATTAAAATTCTCGTTATTGTTTCCTGGTCTTCTGTGGTTGGCTTTAGTGTTAATTGGTAGCATTGATTTAGAAGTGAAGTTATTCCCCTTTGTCGAGCGCGTCTTACTCTCTTCTGTTAAGTTGAATGCATGAATGTTTATGTTTTACCATGCATAGTTTTTACGCCTTTTATTCTTTTGATTGTTCCTGTATTATCCCTTCATATTATATATTGGTATCTATCACTAATGATGGGCCCTTGGTTGTGCAAGGGTACCCATTAGGGAGGCATGAACACCCTTTCCCCTCTCGTTTTGGGCGTTGTAACGTGACAATAGGAGGCATATATACTATGCTTCAGTTAAGTATTGAACAGGTTTTTTTTTGTCATTTCCTATTTCGAAATTTAAATACTTTATCCTGTTGGTTATGTTTTAATACCTTTCATTACTTCTGTGTATATGTAGGCATACCGAAGCATGGGGATGCCCTCCTCGCTTCAACAAAAGGTATTCGGGTTCCTACGTAGTTTCTTAGTTATTTTTCGTGATTCAAACCCCGTTGAGAGGTTAATTTCAAGTTCTGGGGTACGCCCCTAGTTGTATAAAGGATTCCTAGCATACTGATACATCGCACAGTGTGCGCCTAGTTGGACTTTGGTAACTAGACCGTCGATTGAGAAAAATACAGTGTTCATTATATCATGTGTATTAGATCTGTTGGGGTTTGGGACTTTGAAGTATTCTCCTCTGCATGATATAAGTTTTCTTTTCTGTTCGGCTATCATAGTAATTTTTTTCTAGAATTGAATCTCATTATTGGAAGTGTAACCCTTTCTGAACCAAATCCGCCATGCACAGGGATTACGCCTAGGGTTTGGTTCTTTCCCAGAATCAATACAGTTGTTTCGTTTATGTTCCAATGCAAGAAGTAATTGGTTTCAGTTTCACACCTCACAAGTCATTTTCATTCTGTCCTTCGATTATAAATGTTGAATAACCTTTATCGATCTGCTTACTCATGGAAAAGTATCTTTAGTATTGGTTTGGACACACGTCTCATATGCTGTCTACCTTCTGTGTCAGTTATCATGGTTCAATATGCCCTTAGCGGACTGCTCAGCATTGATCTAAATAGCTTCAATGTAATTCGTGTACTATTTTTTTTCTGTTTTCTATTATGGATTATTCTATAAGTTCCTTATAGATCTATGCACTTAGAAGCTTTGATGGTCATCATTATTCATTATGATTCGTGTTTTAATACCTTCTATTTCTGTTATCGCTATTTACAAAAGTCTCTGCAGGACTGCTTGGGTTACGTGACAAGGAATCTTTTATCCGCTGTTCTTGTTTTATATTGATTAAACCCTTTATGGGTCTGCTTGCATGAATAAGACACAACCTAGTCAATATGACCGAATCTGTAGTTTAACTGTGGGTAAGCCTTTTGCATACATGGTCTTACCTTGTTGTCATAACCACCTCAATTATGCATGTAATATAAACATATATCTATATCTATATATATATATTTATTGTCTATCAGTTTATGTGTTTATTGATTAGTACTTTATTGTTGTAGAGTATGCTTGTTGGATTTAAGAATGGTATGCTTAGTCGTAGAGGCTCGTTGTTTATTAGTATCATCCATAGGAAATTAAAACAAGACAATCTGTTATGAAATTCATAACTGTTTTAGAATTCGTTTCGTTGTTAATACATTCCAGAAATCTTAGTAATCTACCCAATATTAAATCTATATAAAAAGGTCAATTTCCAGTCAATTGTTCGGAAGTAAATAGTTAGATCTTTCCCACAACATTCGACCAGAAACAAAATCATATAAAGAATTAAATGAATTTTAATACATGAACATTTGACTAGAGTAACGTAGAGTTACATATCTGAACCAGATTTTATAGGAAGACGAATGGAGCAACCACGTTCCTCCCAACCATAGAACAAGGCAGCCAATCTACTTGCTCGGTTCATCCCCTAGCCTGACCATGAATCCATGAGGGTGAATTGAAATCTCGTCTCCAACAATGTCCTTCATATATCAGTAGTATTTCCTTGCCTCACACTAACATAGTAGTGTTCATAATAACAAGAACACAATTTCTTAGTCTTTTCTCCAACATCCTTGGCAGCGTCCTGCCTCCTCACATATGCTCTTTTATTATTTTTGCCTAGGACTTTTTCCCTCTCTTGGGGAATTTTCACAACCTTCTAAATCCCTGATTTTCAAGGGCTGCTATTGGCCAAATCACTGATTTTCCACTTGTAACAATCATCCCAGAGTTAATTTCAATGTGTTCCCCACTCATGGAGTCATGGTCAACTAATTTCAACATGGCTGCTCCATTTGTCCTCCTACAATCAATATAAAATATTATTTTCTTTCCTTTTTCATACAAGTGTCATCGTCAAGTAGTTAGTTGGGACAAATCAGAACTCTTCCCAATAGTCAAATCATTTATTACAATCATAAAATTCGAAATTTGGAATTTCCATAACTGGCAAAATTTTTCCAATTTCAGAATTTACTAAAAACAGAAATAATTTTCCATCACTTTTAGATCCTAAATTATTTTGTCCAATTTCTTTATTTTGGGGATGTCATAGATCCCCTCCATGAATTGACACTAGGATCGACTCACTCCACGAAAATCTTGACTTGACTTACCACTTTCCTCACTCATGCCCTCGTAACCTTGCCTTGTTGTCCCTTTTGTACTCTACTTACTAGTCAAATCATTTTTTGACAAAGAGTGTTGTGAACTCATGAGGAGTTTCTGTAGGACACTCCCTATCCATCATCTTCTACCATGACTTGTGGTTACAAAAATGATGTCATATCTTCCTTGTTTTCAATGCCAGGGTGGTTAAAATACGATTTCAATATTTCGTATTTATGAGCTCTCATAATGGTTTTTGAATTTTGAAACACTCAAATTTTTGCACTGCACAAACTACCAGTTCTGACCAGTTGGAAGCAGTGCTACTAGATATGATGTTGAGGTGGATTCAGAGGCCAATTTTTTTGTGACTCTTTCTTGAGTTTTTTTTGGGGCCTTGAACTGTCATATTCCAGATGTATTTGATGATTTCCTCCTCTGCACATCATTTTCAAGGAGAATTAGCGCTTGGAATTTTGGTAATTATCATGTGTGCATAGTTGGAGGAGAGCTTTCCCCACACCATCATATCGTTTTTTTCCCTACATTCAAACATGTATATCCCACCACCTCTTTATTGATTCTAGAACATTTTCCTACCATTGCCACCGAGATCACAGTATCCAAGAAGGTCTTATCCTTTGCATGTGCAGTGTGCTACCTAGAGATGCTCCTCAAACTACATTGTTTCTCCCCTGCCTCCTCCGACAGTTGAGTCGGGTTGTTTCAACCTAGTTTTCAAACACCATTACAAGTTAATCCTCTCATCATATATTTTTACCAGTGTTCATACCTGCACACATTCAAGGGAGGGGTTTCTATATTCATTTTTAGCTACCTAGCAACCAGTTTAGTTTAAGGGAAATTATTGTAAAGGGAAAGCCTTTTCCATTTGAGCTTTGACTCTTTAATCCTATTGGTTATCACCACTCCATAGCCCTAAAATCTCTTATCCTAAACTATGGAGAATCCTCAAATGAAGAAGCCACATAAGGGAGGTAAGGTGGTTAGAACTGAGCCTGTAGACATGCATCTATTCGAGGGAGAGCCCGTGGCTAGAGAAGTTTTTCATAGGGTGGGATGCCTCTCTTTCTATCAAAATATGCAAAGAGGTCACCTTGAGGTGACAAGGAAGATTGCCTTACATTTTGATGGCCTGAATACCAAGGTAGGGGACCTGGAATTTGAGGTTTCTGAGGCCTCTATTTCAGATGCTACAAGAATCCCTATCACAGGTGAGAGATGGTTTAAAGTCATTGCCTTAGATGCAGACTATGACAAAGATTTACTTAAGCCTGGATATCAATATGATAATTCGTCTAAAGGTATGCCAAGGAATCATCTGATTGAGCAATTTGGAAGAATATTGAGGATCATTTAGAGGTAATTTACATGTGAAGGGAGGTTAAATACACTATACCAGTACCATATAAGGATTCTACTACATTTTACTGGAAAAATTGAAAATAACATTCCCTGCTATTTGCTAAGGAGAATAGACAAGATTGCAGACAAGGTTCAATCCAAGTCTAAGGTTGTGGATACTAGCATCTTTCACTCTTGATTGATCATAATGATAGTTTATGAAGAGCTGGGTAAGAAGGATATATCATGGGAACATTTCCTTATTTCTTCTCACATGAAGTTGGATATAACAGCTACTCCTCAGTCACAGATAGCAAGCCCTTTACCATCCACTAGTGCTACTAAAGAAGGTACTAGCAAGAAGAGAAAGAGAACAATTATTGTTCAAGATCAAGAGCCCATCAAGGAGGTTGCAAAAGCTGAGGAGGAGGCTTATAATTCTCCACAGAGAGACCTTTCACCCCCTCCTCCACCAGAGTTAGAAGAAGCCCCCTCTTCTATTAAAACTACACCAAAGAAAGGGAAGAAGCTATAGTTCTCCTCATATCCCTCAGCTGCTAGCATCAAGGTCGGAAGGCCTTTCACAATATCATCAGCTCCTAAAGAGGTTGTTGAAGAATGGGCCCTACCAAAAGTATCTATCCTACATAAGAAGAAAGATAAGGGCCTGAGCATTAGAAAGTTTGTGGAAAAGAAAGAAGAAATCCCTGTATAGAAGAAGAAAGATAAAGGAAAAGGCAACAGGAAGCCTTTTTAGATAGACAAAGTAATTCCTATGCAGCAGGAAGAGGAAACCATGAAAAATCCTATTGAGACTGTTCACATCACTACTCCACCTGGCAACAAGATGTTCAAAAGATTAATCATGAAACTCAGGGATGCTAGGAAGGAGGTGGATCATTTGAAAGAATAAGCCATGTCTGACAGGGTTAAGATGAAATAAATCATGGATGGATACAACCACACTCTTGATCTAGCAAGGTTTGTAGCAAGAAAGGCCCAACCTCTTCATAGATGGCTCAAAAACCTTTTTAGGCAAAACAAAGACTTTCAGTCTCAGAACAAAAAGCTCAAAGAAGAGTTGCAA
>ML781668.1:324847-336414 GCA_009831015.1 Picea engelmannii
ATATATATATATATATAAACAAATATTCTTATCTTTATTAATAATTATTAACTCACAATAAATTTTATATAAAATTAAAAATTACTAATAAATTAAAAAAAATCTAAATAATATTTAATCACAAACTTGTGTGTATATGAAATAACATTATTAAAAACAAATTATACTTTATTAGTACATGCTCTTCGGGCACAAAGATTTTCTTATATGTGCGCAAAGATCGATGAAAAAAACATTTTATCCAAAGTTCTTACAAATCCATACCATTTTATCTGAAAAAATTCATTTTTATGTTATGTTTTGAGGTTTTATTTGGCTTCTTCCCGAGAAAAAAGCCCATATATTCAACCAAAACCGTAGTTTAAAATATAGGTTAATTAGTAGTTTAGTAGTTGGATATCAAGTAATGCTAGATATCAATCTAGCATTACTTCATAGTATTAAATGTTTTCTTGGTTTTTCCATTCTCCATATGTTTTTTTTTGTCAATTCCCTTTGTCCATATGTTTTTTTTTTTCAACTCCCATTATGATATTGATGTTGGGATATGGATGTGGTGTCCAACAACAACTTCCTGTTAGCAGCTCACTGTCAACTCCCTAAGCTTGAGGTTGTTGAGCTTCCACCTACTCGACCATGCAAACTGTGTTGTCATATACTTTTAAAGAATACAGACCTTACCTTATATACCTCCTTACACACCTTACCTTATATACCTCCTACCTCCTTAAGGCATGTTGCAGAGCAAGTTAGGTTGTTGGCTCTTGCAGGTCCATCGTTGCTCTAGGTGCTATCCATAGAATCAAGCGAGGTGAAATTGCATATACTAAGTGTGCATTGCAAGTGCTAAATGAATTGAAATTAATTGAAATTGTGTATACTTATTGTGCATTGCAAGCCCTCGAAATAATATTTTTCTATCGGGCAGGGTAGGGGGGCCGTGGAGCTGGGAAGGAGTGTCGTGGAGCTAGGTGGTGGTAAAGAAAGAGCCATAGGTCATATCGTGTGATATGCTACTGAATACTCAAATCAGAATGCATTCTTATGCCAGCTGCGACTTTCACTTTCTCACCCGTTCAGCTTAGTTGTGTGGATTAGTAGCTTGACCTGGACGAGCCCTCACACGTGACCCTGGAGCTCCATTGAAAACATCTCCAAAAGTTGCGTCACCCATGTCTTGCAAAAGATTTCCGAAAATGTTGTTTTGTTACTCCTTGTCCAACAATAAACTACAGAACTTCTCGATCACAGGTAGTTTTCCTGTGAATACAAAATCACTCAATTTATCGATGAAGGGATTTTTTGGTAAATACAAAGTCCATGGGACTAAGACTAGAATTAATCCATTCTCAGGTCTGCCTTTGAGAGAAACTGGAACCGCTGCTATCGAATTATTTGTCTATGCTGCTACTGAGACTCGGCCAGTTACTGACTTTGATGTTAAGTTAAAAAGGTATACTACCTTTAGCCTTCACTGCGGATGTTATTCCTATTCCTGGTAAATTGTACCGCCTGAGCTTTGCCGTGGGAGATGAGTGCCCAGTTCTTACAATTCCAGATTTAGAACCTATTCCAAAGCTGACAACAATTCCAGTTGTTTACCGCTTGGTTTAATAAGTAGCAATTCCTATAGAGACTGAAATAATACCTCTCCAAGTCCAAGAGAAGAAAACCCTTAGTAGCATATACTCTCATGAGGAAGACTGAAAATTGATTGAGACTTCGCAGGCGGTGGTACAGGGAACAAAGCTCTATACCAAAACCCTTGCTATAAAGAGCATTGTTAATCTGTGGGTTGCTCCAACCCTGCTCGCTAGAACAGATGGAAAGTAATTTCACACATGTCCAGTCTCTGCATGGAGGAAGACGTTAGGTAATGAATTATATTAACACGTCTAATTTGTGCATGGAGCCTGTTTCGGCAACGGTTTCAAAGAAGGTAGTGGTTTCGAACAATGAGGAATAAATACATAACGGCTTCGGTCAAAACTTAGGCATGTCTAATGCCTGTTTGATCTAGGCGCATATAATATTTTTAACGCGTCTAATTTGTGCATGGAGAATGGCGCCTGTTTCTGCAGCGGTTTGGAACAATGTGGAATAAATACACAGTGGTCAAAACCTGGGCGCGTCTAATCCCTGTTTGATCTAGGCGCATATAATCTTTGAGGCCAGTTGGTTTAGCTTTTTCAGTCATTTCACCACAAATGAAGGAATTAGCTTATGTTGTAGTCAAACGATCGTGAAAGATCAAATGTATTATGCAAGGAAATCCTAGTCTCATCGATAATCCCCCATAGTTACATTTCAATTGCAAAAAAATTGTGGCTTGCCATATCTACTTTATAATTACGAACAAGGATATATGAAGGGCTTTAGCCAAATTGATTATCTTGCGGTTCAGAAGACTTTAATTTTGCAATAAAATGCTTATGTTCGAAGTTAGTCATTGCAAAGTATTTATTTCATTATTTTTTAAGTTAGACATTGAAAGTATTCCTTTAGAGTGGTTATGTTTTAAGTTAGTCATTGCAAAGTATTTATTTCATTAATTTTTAAGTTAGACATCGAAAGTATTCCTTTATAGTTATGCCTCATTTCCAACCTCTTGCATGGCCACTTCTTCATTGGCATTAACAATTCTTGTCAGCAAACAATTCGTGACAGCCAACTCGACCCTTGCACACCGTGATTGCAGATTATAAAAACTTTACAAAGTAAAAAAAATGGGAAGGATCAATCCACTATGTAAGCCACAAAGACATAACAATTTCTTAACACATATGAATCACATCTGAATCAAGGGTTGTGATAATTTTTATTTTTCAAAACTTTATTTAAATCAGCCACAAAGACATAAAAATATGTTAACACATCTGAATCAAGGGTTGTGATAATTTTTATTTTCCAAAACTTTATTAAAATCCTTGAAAACAACTATTAATGTCATCCTAAACTTTAGGATTAACTTTGTAACATTTTCTTTTATGAGTATTTTTAATAAATAGATTTAAATTGCTACACTCTTGTCTTTGCTCCCATAAGTTGCCACATGCATGTATAGACAATATCACTTGCATATCTAGATGTTGCTACAAGTATTCATATCTTGATGTACACTCTTGTCTTTTCTCCCATGAGCTTCCACATGCATGTAAAGACAATGCCACATGCATATCTAGATGCTGCTACAAGTATTCATATCCAGATGTTGTTGCAATCTTCATAACTTGAAAATTATGAAGGTAAGAGCTCACCTGTTTGATTGTGTCATTGATGATCTTTCCCTTAATGCTATCTTTTTCCCTAAAACCATGTCTAGTGTTTGCACAGCTGTGATGAGTGCAAGAAGATTATCCTATTGCAAGTGGAGTTAAAACAATGAGGTTGTTCTGAGAAAGGAAGTAGGCCCAAGGTTAGGGTAGCAAGTTGTCCTTCCACAAGTCATATTTGTTAGGAGAAGTAGTGACAGTGAGGGCTTAGCACTAAGAACAATTAATTGTCACATCTTCACTAGATCAGCCAAATCAAATTGATTGTTCATTGGCATTTTGGTCATCAAAGTCAGTGCAAACAATAGTATGATAATCCACCATTGTAATAGCCATCACTGGATAAGAGCCCTATCATCATCAGTGGAAATCAATTTGGAAACGATTAGCACAACAACATATATAATAGAAAGAAGGATATGAGGGCAAGGAGCGGAGCGCTATTCGGTAGCACCTGTGATAGATCCCCGAAAGTACCATACTTAGCACATCAGCCAAATCTTCAAAGTCCACATACTATTATATTTGACATCAACTACAAGGGTCGGCTGTCGGAGATAGATCACAAATTGGTGGGATCCTTCATCGCTAAAGTATAGATTTGCAACCGAATCAAAATAATGAGATGGTGGAAAGAAAGCAACGACTGTGGGGTCTGTCCTCAGAAGCGCTTCTTGGGTTGTTGGGGTCAATAGTACAAGAACTTTTCGTACCAACACTTTAACCGATGGATCTACCCTTGTATCCAATGGAAAACATAGAAGACAATACGAACGATGAAGAATGAGTAATGACAGTGAGATCTGAAGGAGCAATGACCCACCTCACAAAGCTAAGGTTTTGTCTATGTACTTATACACGCACCGGTGTGGAAAATATATTGACCCTACTTCCTCATAAATACGATGAGTAGCATTACAACAAATCAGAAATCTGAATGAGCAATGGCAACGAAGACCTCACAGGAGGAGCACACGCTTAGAGGATCTTCTTCAGCATTTCAATCAGTGAAAGTGTGACCATTTTCATAAGTCAAGGGGGAAACGGAATACAAATTCAGTGCCCTACTTCATTATTTCTGTCAGCTTCCGCTGAAGCAATTGAAGAACCAAGAAAATTAAAATCCGCATCGTTAGCAGATCCTTAGTACTCATTCCGTTCATAGGAACACTCAAAACCAAAGAAACAAGAAACACTACTACCTACATACATTTATGTCCAATACTAAAGCTATTTTAAAACCCTAAGAAACAATTAGGAACCTTTATTTCTCTTTCATAATAGGGTCATTCTCAATCCAACTTGACATGCCCAACAACTACCTACATACATTTATGTTTGAAATAGTAAAGCTATTATAGAAAACTTTCTGTGGTATTAGGAAATATCCTTTCACAAGAAATTTGAAATTTTATTCAAGTTGTTATATGCTTTAAACTACTTAAAGGAAGGGGCTTGCTTCTTTGAAGCTCCCCTTGTTAAAAAACAAATCATATCCAAAAAGTCTAAAACAATAATGTTTATCATTATCAATAGTTATTTTTAACAATTTACAATGTTAATTATAAATTGCATGATAGCCAACATTAACGTTAAATTTATTAACTTTAATTATTTCAATTAATGTTAATTAAAATAAATTTACCATCATTATAAAAGAATTTAAAAATATTAATAAGTAGAGAATTAAATTCGAAAGAAGGTCGAATGATTTTTTTAACAGACCTTTTTTAATTAATTTAAATGCAAAGGCTACAAAATTTTCATAATTCAGATACATGTCCTCCTGAGTATTAAACAGTGAAATTATCGAATTTCAAGTACAATTGTACAATCTGTTAAATATAATGTAACCTCAACCGCCTTGACTGTACCCTAGCTAGTTGTACTTTCATTTCTTGATTTGCTTGAGCCTATTTAGCTCCGCTATTTCCCTTTGCATAGTACTTCTTCATTAACTCTTCTCATTGTACTTTCTCCTTACATTCTTAATATACTGAATACTATTTTCTACTCTGTTCTTTTCTCTCTACATTTCTTGCTTCACAATTTATCGTGGTATCAGAGCTGCAGTAGTAAGCCTCTTCACACAGTCTGGAGAGCAACACGATCCTCACAGCGCAGAGCTTACACGGATCACGAGAGCACGTGACACAGTCTTTTCACAAGGCTTGGAAAGCTGTCCGTCATCCTCTCAAAAGATCGTCGCAGGAAACTCCCACGAAGAAGCAGAGCGCTATACGTTCAAAAGATCGAGGAAGCAAAAAAAGGAGAARGGAGAAATTTTAAATAATCGTGACAATTTCAAGATTCGTCAAAGCTTCATGAAGAAAAGATTTAGAAGGCAAAAAAATTGAAGAATTCAAGGTGATTTGTTCAAGTTCATGAAAGATTGTTGTAGAAGGAAGAATCRTTTAAATATTTTCAGAAATATCTCTCCTATGTCAAAGATTGCAGCAGAAAAATAGTAAGCTTMAAAGAACTCATGAAATTCTTTCAAATCTTTGAAAAATTCATGAATTTTACTTCGGCAAGAAAAAACACTTGCAAAGAAAGCAAAGATCACATCAAGGAGCAAAGAACAGTCATTGCAGCCATAAGATCCATTCTGTGAACGTGTGTTCAGTGAAAATCCAGTTGAGAAGTGATGAGGAGAGCACAAAAAAGGCAAAAGAATTACAGTCGTTAGATCTTGTGTAGACAACCGATAATCATCGTATCCATGAGAAAGTGCATGAGGTTTAGTCCTCTGAAGCACACAGAAGAAAAGCCAACTTGCGAAGTGAGAAATTCTGAAATCATCTAGACCGTCCATCAAGGAGGACACGTGGCTAGATCTCGACATTTTGCTGACTCGCAGGGTGTAAAGGTTAGAATACTTCTGTGTGAATTCGCAAATCACGAAATCTTGAGTCATTCTGGACCGTTGGATCGATAAATATCATGAGTCATCGATCAAAATCTATCACAAAATTGGGAATCGAGAGTTGGACGAGCAAAGGAGACTGCACTCTAAACCTCGATACGCGAAATCCCGAATCATGAAATCCCGAAATAATCTGGACCGTCCATCTCAGAGGACAGGTGGTAGCAGATCCAAGTGCCATCAAAATTTTGGCATTTCAGAGTTCGCGGTTTGGAGAGCGTCGTGACGAGAGTTCAAGAGTTGTGAAATACCGATTCGTGAAATCCCGAAAGGATTTGGATCGTCAGATCATCGGAGGATTTGGATCGTTGATTGTCCAAGGGAGATTTTCGGCATTTCACACACCAAGAGTCCAAAGGACCCAGGATCATCGCAACCAAACTCCTGAAGTCCCGAAATGCAAAATCCCAAAATGGTGTTTGAATAAGCACCAGGATAGTTTAGATTTCAGCAAATTGAGGGACAGAGAATTGGCGAAGGCATCACGATTCCTCGATTTGTGAAAAGCCGGTAGCTCTTGAACATTTAGGCACATGGACACATTGAATGGAGACTAAGGGCCAATTCAAGGCCGTTAAGCTCTCTTCGACATTTCGGTGACCGAATGTTGGAGAGACAAGTGTTTGGAGAACTCGTCTAACAAAATTCCGAATCTCATAGGAAACAGATAAATACAAAATTTTCCAATTTGTTTTAGTGTTTTGTTAAATTCTTTACATATGGCGACGTCTAGTAATTTAGGACCAACACAGGGTTCAATTCTTCTTGGAAAGAACTATGAGTTTTGGTCTCTTCGGATGAGATCATTCTTGCAAGCACAAGAGTGTTGGGATCCAGTGGATCTTGGATATGTGGAACCAGATCCAACAAACCTTTCTGCCATGACAAACCAACAGAGAATTGCTCATGCAACTCAAAGAAACAGAGAAAATAAAGCTAAATTCTGGATTCAAAATTCTGTGGATGACTCGATTTTCTCAAAAGTCACAGGTGTTGGCACTTCAAAACAAGCTTGGAACATCCTTAAATCATCCTTCCAAGGAAATGACAGGGTCAAAACAGTTAAATTGTAGACCTTGAGGATGCAACTCGAGACTCTAAGAATGATAGAGTCCGAAAATGTGGATCAATTTATGACCAGATCCATGGGAATTGTGAACCAGATCAAATTGACTGGCAAAGCCATCACTGATCAATGCATTGTTCAGAAATTTCTGAGAAGTTTACCAAAGAAATTTGAAATGGTCATTACAGAAATCCTTGAATCCAAGGATCTGTCATGTTTTTCAACAGATGAACTAATTGGTTCTCTAGTGACACATGAGACCACACTGCATCTTACAGATGAGTCAATCTCCAATGCTTTCAAATCGCAATTCTCCTTTAGCAGAGGGAGTGGCAGAGGGCAAAGCAAAGGTCACCAAGGAACAGGGAGCAGTCAAAGTAACCCTCGTTCCAGTGGAGAAAACATACAATGGCACCTGAATCAATACTTCCAAGGACATAGACAACATAATCAGAATCAGAGTTTCCAGCCTCAAAGAGGCAGAGGGAGAAGATCAAATGAGAAATCAAGCATACAATTATATTACTCCAAAAAGTATGGGCACTATGAATCTAAATGCAGGAAGAAGAAAGAAGATAATCTCTCACGCAGAGCACATGTGTCAAATCATATAGGAGAAACCTCAAGAGATATGTTTCTCTCATGCCACAAGACTGCAAAAAAACCTAAAGATATCTGGTTATTGGATAGTGGATGCAGAAATCACGTGACAGGTAACAAAGAATTACTTTCATGCATTGA
This sequence comes from Picea engelmannii, assembly GCA_009831015.1. NCBI lineage: Eukaryota > Viridiplantae > Streptophyta > Pinopsida > Pinales > Pinaceae > Picea > Picea engelmannii. Next base: position 332,853 of record ML781668.1, read on the forward strand.
TTATTCAATCTTATCTGATATTACACTTGGAAATGACTCCTTAGTCAAAGTTCAAGGAAAAGGAATTGTTCCTATTATTATTAAACAAAATGTAAAGAAGGACATAAACAATGTTTATCATGTTCCAGATCTGAAACATAATCTGCTAAGTTTAGGACAACTCATTGAATATGGCTATAAGGTACTCTTTGAGGGAGCATCTTGCAAGATATTTGATAACACCCCCAGCATAAAATTGATTTTTGAAATCCACATGACTTAGAATAGGATGTTTCCCCTTACCCTCAGAACTGCAAATCTGATTCAACCATATGGAGAAAGTGCATCAACCCTGAATGAAACTATGGTTTGGCATTCAAGATTTGGATATCTACCCTTTCAGAGTCTAAGTCTTCTTCAGAAGCACTCCATGGTCAAAGATCATCCTATCTTTAAAGATAAAATTCCCACATGTGAGTCTTGCATACTTGGAAAACATACGAGAAATAGTTTTCCACAATCTTCCAATCAAGCCAAATAACATCTTGAACTTGTTCACACTGACCTATGTGGACCAATGCAAAAAGAGTCCATAGGTGGTAGCTTTTATTTTCTAATGTTTATTGATGACTTTAGCAGGAAAATCTAGATCTATTTTCTCAAACACAACTCTGAAACTTTTGCAAAATTCAAGGAATTCAACGCAGAAGATGAAAATCAAAGTGGCAAATATATAAAAGCACTCGAGTCAGATGGAGGAGGAGAATACAACTCCAATGAATTTGCAAATTTCTGCAAATCACAAGGCATTGTCATACAAACAATAGCCAGGTATACTCCACAACAGAACGGAGTGGTTGAAATAAAAAATCACACAATAATGAATACGACGAGAACATTTCTCAAAGAGAAAAGTTTGTCAAATATTTTTTGGGCTGAAGCAGTAGCATGCTCAACTTATCTCTTGAATAGATCTCCAACCACAAGTCTAAAGATGAAAGTCCCGCAAGAAGCATGGAGTGGGACAAAGCTAAATGTTGTGCATCTAAGGACATTCAAATGCATAGCATACGCTCACATACCTTCCGAATTAAGAAAGAAACTTGATGACAGAAGTGAGAAATGTAACTTCACTGGATATAGTGAAACATCTAAAGCTTACAGACTTTACAATCCAATCTCCAAGAAATTAATTCTCAGCAGAGATGTAAAATTTTTGGAAAATCAATTCTGGAATGAATCAAAAAATCAGCAAATGGATAGTCAAAATACTTTGTTGCCCAGTGCTGATAACGTAGAAAATTCAGAACAGTCAATACCTCAACCTACTCTTCCAAGATTGCAGGTACAAAGACAATCTGAAAATTCTCAGGATAACTCAACTTCAAGAAAAGACTCATCCTCTGAAATTCAAATTCAGAGAGCTTGAAGTTTGAGACAAATCCACCAGCAGTTGGACAACTTTGAAAAACACAACCTTTTTTCTTTAATGTCATATCAACCTACATCTTTTAAAGAAGCAGCTAAGAAGCCACATTGGGTTCAAGCCATGAACCAAGAAATTGACTCCATTGAGAAAAATAAGACATGGGATCTTGTTGATTTTCCCAATCACAAGAAATGTATTGGTGTCAAGTGGGTTTACTAAACTAAACTCAATGAAAAAGGGCAGATTGAAAAACACAAGGAAAGACTTGTTGCTAAAGGATTCTCACAACAACCAGGCATTGATTATGGTGAAACTTTTTCTCTAGTAGCAAGATTAAACACTGTAAGGATTCTATTGGTCATAACAGCCCAACAAAAATGGCAATTATACCAGATGGATGTCAAGTCTTCTTTCCTAAATGGTTTTTTAGAAGAAGAGGTCTATGTCGATCAGCCACCTAGATTTGAAGTCCAGGAGCATCCAGCCAAAGTATATTGGTTGAAGAAAGCCTTGTATGGCTTAAAGCAAGCTCCAAGAGCTTGGTACAACAGAATTGACACTTACCTGATCAAAAGTGGTTTCAACAAAAGCCAAAATGAGCCAACTCTTTACACCAAAACTGATCATCAGGGTAAAATTTTGATTGTATGTTTATATGTTGATGACATGATCAATACTGGAAATCTTGAGTTAACAAATTTTAATCATGCCATGCAATCTGAGTTTGAGATGACAGATCTTGGAATAATGAAATATTTTTTAGGGACTGAGGTTGATCAATCAACCAAAGGCATTTTTGTCTGTCAACAAAAGTATGCAGCAGAAATCATCAAAAGATTTTGCATGGAAGAATGCAATGCAGTAGAAACCCCTATACCCTAGGCACAAAATTGAGTAAGAATGATAAAGGTCCTACAGTGGACCCTACTCTGTACAAAATTTTAGTAGGCAAATTGTTGTATCTTAAAGAAACTAGGCATGATATTATGTATGCAGGCAACCTTGTTTCGAGATTCATGGAATTCCCCAAATATTTTCACTGGAAAATGGCGAAATGAATTCTGAGATACGTTGCAGGAACGCTCAATTTTGGCTTATGGTACACTAAATCTGATAGTAATCAACTTTCTGGTTACACAGACAGTGATTTTGCAGGCAGCCTAGATGACAGGAAAAGCACATCTGGACATGTTTTTCACCTAGGCACGAACCTGATCTCATGGGCATCAAAGAAGCAACCAATTGTATCAATATCTTCTGCAGAGGCAGAGTATGTCGCTGCTACCTCAGCTTCTTGTCAAGCTGTGTGGCTGAGAAGAATATTGAAAGATATGTCACATATAGAAAATGATCCAACTTCTATTTTCTGTGACAATACTTCAACAATTGCTCTATCCAAAAATTATATGTTTCATAAGAAAAGCAAACACATTGACACTCCTTTCGCTTCATCCACGAGCTAGTCAATAATGGTGATATTGCACTTCAATTTTGTGGTTCTCGAGATCAGCTCGTAGATATCTTCACAAAGTCACTAGGAAAATTTGTTTTTGATTTTCAGAGACAACACTTGGGCATAATCAGTGATGATGTTTGTAATTGTTGAGTTTAAGAGGGAGTACACTGCCAGCTGTCCTGACTAGGTGTACTTTCATTTCTTGATTTGCTTGAGCCTATTTAGCTCAGTTATTTCCCTTTGCATAGTACCTCTTCATTAACTGTTCTCATTGTACTTTCTCCTTACATTCTTAATATACTGAATATTGTTTTCTACTCTGTTCTTTTCTCTCTGCATTTCTTGCTTCACAATCACAATTGAGTAGTAACCTTCAACTGTTTTTTTCGACTAGTAACCTTTAACTACTTTTTTTTCTCATTTCATTTGTAGTAGTTTAAACGTTCTACCTTGTTGGTTGTTTTTCAACAATTTTTTCTGTTTGATTTTTTACTAGAAATCTTGTGATGAATGGTTGGATCTTAAGATTTTAGTGGTTAAATTTGTACAATTTGAGTGTCTCAAGATTTTTTCAGCATGGTAAATCTATTTATGCATTCAAAAATACAATTTAAACAACAAAAAAATAGAGATTTTGTCCAAATTTACAACTCCTCATTCCTGCCCCAAAAAACCCAAAAAATAAAACTTTTAGTCAA
>ML781668.1:347812-369164 GCA_009831015.1 Picea engelmannii
CCACATTGCCAATACCATGTCTTCCTCCCAGTTCATTTAATATTGCCCATAATTTTGCAGGAAAAATCTCTTTTCTGTTTATTGAAATAGGTATTCCATATACAACGCCTATCTCCACATATTCTGGTTCTCCTCGTGCTTCCTCTAAATCTAGAGTCATTATGTTTCTCTGCTTCATTATCCGGGTCTTCAAGAATGTCTCCCTCATGGCTGAGATGCTATAGATTGCAGTCTCTTCTGTAAATTGATTTCTTAGTAACTGGAACAGGAACATTATGTTTCTTGGCATACTCAATGGCATATTCTCGTCCTTTTATATCCCATTCATGTTATGGTGCGACAACATTGAGTTTCGTATTTAGTGCGAAGAGATTCAATCCAAACCCAACCTGACCATTCTAGGATAACGACCATGGTGCGTTGATGGTGTGCGCAGTGTACTTTGTGCGACGTAGTTTCAAATATTGCGCACCAAACAGGCTACGGGACAAAGTTCTCAAGACCATTGTGTGCAGTGCAAAGGCTGCTCAGTTTGTTGCGCACTGTGAATACAAACTTAATAAAATGATTTATGAATGCAAAATAACACACGGTTATGCTTCGTAAATAAACTTAGAAATAAGACAGAAACTTGTGAATACACAAATTGCTTTATATCAATGAATATTGGAAAAGTAGGTGAATACAAAATACAATGAAAGAGATGAGCTTTGGATCTAAGGACTTCTTCTCCTGACTTCATAGACACCAAGCCTATGCTCAGAATTCTTACACTCCTCAGCTGTTGTCTTCGGATCCAATGACTTCTTCTACTAACTTCACAGACACAAAGCCTATGCTCAGACTTCTTACACTCCTCAGTTGTTGTTGGTTCTCGGTTGTTCTCTCTACCTCTCTTCTGTGCTTTGCATTGTTTCTCTTCAAATCTTCTACTAACTAAACGAATTAGACTTATATCGACTCCAATTGTGACTTCCTACAAAAACTAAGACCGACTCAACATTAAACACTACCATAACTATGAATGACTCTTCAACCACTTAATTGAACTCGAGAAGATAGAAAACAACTACATTTACAGCTCTCCTGCTTGTCGAATGACTTTTGAGTAATTATGTGAATTTGCACTTACAGACTCTCAGGCTGAGTGACTAACAATTCATATACTAAAAGATTGACTAACAGACAAATCGGTAGACATACAAATATCTCACTGACTTGTAATTACAATTTCCAACACTCCCCCTTAATTATAAGTAGGTGGGATTATAAAAGAAAATTATATCAAAAGTTTTAGATTTTCATTTTACTGTCACTCATATATTACTATGTAGACTCCCATACTACTACGTAGAAGTTGAAATGCATCTCTTCCTAAAGCCTTTGTAAAAATATCTGTGACTTGTTCTTTTGATCTGCAGAACTCTAAACATGTCTTTTTATTATTCACCAATTCTCTGATGAAATGATACCTTGTACCAATGTGCTTTGTTTTCTTGTGAAACACATGATTCTTTGATAACATGATGATTGAATTGTTGTCACAGAAAACTGTTGTTGGATCCTATTGTTCCTGTAACAAATCTTTTAGCATTCTTCTCATCCAAACAGCTTGACAACTTGCGCTTGTAATTGCGAAGTACTCTGCCTATGTTGAAGAAAGAGTCACTGTGGGTTTCTCCCTTGATACCTATGATACCATATCTGTTCTAAAATGAAATGTCTACCAAGAGTTACTTTTTCTATAATCTATGTTGCCTCCACAATCATTGTCATTATATCCAATGAGTTTGAAATCTTTTGGAGTGGAGTACCTAATGTCAAAATGTTTGGTTCCAATTAAATATCTCAGGATTCTCTTTTTTGCCTTCCAATGTTATTCTTTTGGAGTTTTCATGAACCTTGAAATTAGGCTCACTCCATACATAATATCAGGTCTTGTCATTGTGACATACATAATACTGCCTACATGTCTTTTAAGCAGTGTGGGATCCACCGTGGACCCTTTATCTTCCTTTCTTAACTTCAATCCTGTTATGGCAGGTGTTGGTGCTTCTTTTGAATTCATGATATTGAATCTTTTCAATATTTGATGCACATAATTAGATTGTGATATTAATATATCAGTTTTGGACTTGTGCACTTCTATTCCTAAGAAATATCTCATAAAGCCTAAATCAATCATTTCAAATTCATCCTTCATGACTAACTTGAATTCTTTTATGCCAAATCTAGCTGTAAATATCAAATCATCCACATATAAACAAACAATTAACATATTAACTTGTTGATTTGATTTGATGTACAATGTTAGCTCACTGTCACTTCTCTAAAATCCATTTTGAGTGAGATAAGAATCTATGCGATTGTATCAAGCTCTCGAAGCTTTCTTTAATCCATACAGTTCTTTCTTCAATCTGTACACTTTATCTTCTTGTCTTGGAACCTCGTAACCTTGTGGTTGTTCTACATAGAATTTGTCTTCTAAGATTCCATTCAGAAATGGTGACTTTACATCCATCTAAGAAACTAGCCATTTGTATTGTGCCACAATTTCTAACACGTTTTTTACTGTGTCCATGTGCGCAACTGGTGCAAATGTTTCATTGAAATCAATTATGGGTTTTTGTGTAAAGCCTCTTGCAACTAACTTTCCTTGTACTTCTGTAATTTTCCTCCTGCATCTTCCTTGGTTTTATAAATCCACTTGACACTTATAACGTCTTTATCTTCAGGTACTTCTACAAATTTCCATGTTTGATTGTTCTCTATTAATCTAATTTCTCCATCCATCGTTTGTGCCTATACATCATCTTTGACTTCTCCTTCAAAAGTTAATGGATCATCTATTTGTGAAAACAGAGCAAAAACTAAAAATGAATTTGTTGCATCTTCATTATAGATGTCGCACAAACTTCTTGTCTTCCTTGGTAACAAACTTTATAATGTTGGATCTGGACATGTAAAATTGTTCAAACTGCTTTCCAGTGTTTGTTGCGCTCTAGGTGTAGATTGCGCACTTGGTGCTCTTACTAGAGTACTCTACATGATAATTTGTGTCATAGTTCCATGTGTAGAAGGGACTGCACATTGACTTATACATGGTGTTTGAAACACCTATTCTTGTTATGTTTCATTATGATCCATTGTATTCATAATTTTCAATGTCTTTGTTATGGTTCCATCCCATGCTTCATTCTTCATGAACTGAACATCGCGGCTAATTATGACTTTTCTTGTGACAGGGTCATACAACTTGTATCCTTTTGTTTCTTCAGAATATCCAATAAATATACATGTATTTCCTTTGTTTTCTAGCTTTCTTCTTAACTCATCTAGAACATGTGCATATGCAGCGCAAAAAAAACTTTTAAGTGTGCCACATTATGGTTTAATCATGTTCAGGCTTCTTGAGGAACTATGTTCTTCACACTCTTTGTGAGAAATTTGTTCAAAATGTATACTGCCAATAAGGTAATGGTTTCCAATCCTAGAAACTGTAGTGTCCCCAAGACCGAGCCCTTTGTAAATCTGATATATGAAATGAATTGTAGATATGTGTTATAGGTTGGTGAGCTAAGTTTGTATAAGTTGGTGGGCTTATGTGATTGTTAGGCTAGAGAGCCTAAGGGTTGGAGGCCAAGGGACTGATTTTTTACCTGTAATCATGCAAAACATTAATAAAATTGTAAACCCTGTTGCGTGCATACCAACCACGATGAATGAGTGAAGGGGGACTGAACATCCATAGAGTCGACAAGGAATTAGGGGCTGGAAGGTGGGGAAAGGGGGTAAGTGTTAAGCCTAGGGGCTAAGCCTGGGGGCTTAAGCCTTGGGAATAATATTTTATTATTATTCCAATGATCATGTGCATTTTATGTTTTTTATCCTAAGTTCGTGGCAAGGGGGAAAATGTAAAAGTGGATGCACACTGATGGAACACATGCAGATCCATGGGTGACAAGTGTCAACCCTAGTGCATGTCAATAAAATGTTTATTATGAGTTGTGAGAGGGGTTCCTCACCCATTCCACCCGACAGCCTGAGCATGTACGGAGCGTTGAGTAGTACGACCGACCCAAGCTCTGCAGAGAAACCTCGTGCATCCCTGTGAGCCGAAAATCCTGTGTTTGTCTATGAAAACCCATGTACACCTCTATTCTGAGAGTCAAGAAGCCTGTGTTGTTTTGAAGAGCCAGTTTGAACCCACCATTCTGAGCCGTGGAGTCTATGTCAACCCCTGCAGGCATTTCTTGTCACGTAATCCCAAAAACCATCACCGTGAGACCTTTTCGCCATTGCTAAGCCTGTTTGGGAAGTCCTGGTATGTATTTGCGGTTGGTTGTGGTGGCCACACAGAGCTAGACTGTGCATGGCTTGCTGGCCAATGAGAGTTGTGATTGAGCCTGTGTATGATCTCTCTCTAGGCAAGGGATCTGGCTATTGTTGGAAGAGGTTTTCTTCCAGGGAGTGTCCAACACCAGCTTCGGGCTCTGAGACTTCCTGATCCAGCCTATTGTCGAGACCCAGAGAGGAAGGTTATCATCGATGGACTATGCTTGTGAAGGTGTATACTCCCGGGTGGAACAAGCATGTGGGGAATGAGAGTCTGGTAGTAGTGGGTGTAAGATGGCATCCTGGGAAGAATTCTTCTGGTTTTCTGTGTTGTTTTCCCTGTAACCTCAACCTAGCCTAGGATACCTTGCCTTGGGGTGGAGCTTAGTCCTAGCTAAGGGGTGACCCACTGCTGAACTGATGAGCAGTGTGGTCTAAGGCTGGGAGGTTCATGGAAAGACTACACGTGGTTGGTGGAATCTACCATTGTTTCAAAGATAAGTATCAGATGATGTTTTATTCATGTATTTCGTTGTGCATATCAATTTAATGTTAATGCTATTGATTGTTGATTATAGCAGTAAATATTATGTTTACTCTGAGACTAATTGTATTTCTTTGATTAAATGCATGTTATTACTATAATGCCTATATGAGCTATGTACAAAGTGGTGTTATAGTTTTGTTTAAGAACGATTAAATATTGGTAGCCGAAAATGGGTGCTACAATTTGGTATCAGAGCCAAGGTTTCGACGCTGAGCCTAGATGGGCCAGTTGTGTGGTCGTTGGACTGAGGGTGTGAGGATAAATTGTGTCTGGAGGACCAATTTCAGACCCTGGTATGGTCCAGGGAGTGTCAAGGAGTTACTTGACCATGATTGTAAGCTCAGGAAGTATAGCGGTGTTGTGAAACCATATCCAGTGTGGTCTATGGCCACAGGGAGAGAGGAATCCACACCACATAGTGTTGGAGCCTTAGGATCTGTTCAGGAGGGAAGGTGAACCCTCGTGATCGTCAGATATGGAAAGTGGGCACAGGGTTTAAAAACCCATTTCGATTTGCACAGGAGTGTGGGAATCACAATATGTGAATTCTCGAAAACCCAAAATTCTGAAACGATCTACACCGTAGATTGTAGGAAGGGAGTTGACCGTTCGATTCAGCAAAGGAGTAAACCATATTTTTGGGATTTCAGCAGATGGAAGTTTGAGATGTGGGGTGCAAGAACTCCCGATGCCCGAAAACCCAAAATCCTAAAAAGATCTGCGTCATAGATCTGATAGAGGATGTAACCATTGGATTCTTTGCTAGGAATGGATGTGGGTGAACGGATGTGTACCATGTGCCAGAGAGTTGAAAAGTCAGGCGAGAGTGGTGGGACCCAATGACATCACTTATCCTGACATGGACACTCTGGAACATGCGACGCGCCACTATGGTTGAGGGAAAAAACTGTGTTGTGGGCCCGTAGAGTAAAATTAACTGAAATTTCAGATTTCGGGGATTGTAATGACAAGGAGTTAGAAGTCACTGCATAAGTGAACTTTTGGGTACCGAAAACCCAAAATCCCGAAACCCAAAGTCCTGAAGCCCGGAAGCCATTGAAGACTGAAGAACCATAATAGGTTTTAAGGGTGACAAATATGTTGTGGAACCAAGGAACAAGGAAACCCAAAATTTTGGATTTCGGGGATTGTATCAACAGAAGGTTAGGAGTCACTGCATAGTGAAATCCTGGGTACCGAAAACCCGAAGTCCCGAAGTCCGAAATTTGCAGAGCTGACAGAGCTCAGAAAACTTATTTGAATCAAAACGTTTTTTCTTGTTTACGTTGGTTATGAATGTTTTAAATTTTCCCAAAGGTTAAGGACCTGCCAAACCTCAGATTTATTGCACAAAGAGTGTCTATGTAGAGTTGAACAAGTGTCAAGATAGCTGAAAAATAGCCGAGTATGGAATGGGAAGAGGTGCAAATTGCCTCCAAAATAGAAGACGAACATGAAGGAAGGGATGTCAACGTGGGAGTTGAAGGATCGAACTCCAATGGACACAGAAAAGAGATGGATAAGGAAGGACATATGATGAAACTCATTGAAAGATTGCAAAGAGATTCCCAAGCTCACCAAGATGATAGCTGAAATCTCATGAATGTTAGGGATCGGCAGGGTGAACTCAACTTAAAATTGTTGAGGAACCTAGAAAGAATAGAAAGGAAACTAGAGAAGGGGAGAGACTCAAGCAAGACAGAGAGTTGAAAAACCCCCGAGAGGAGAAGGAGATCAAGGAGTGTCAGGACCCTTGAGAGGAGAAGGAGGTCGAGGAGTGGTAGCAGACATTATGGTCACTCCCAAAAGCATTCCAGTAGGGAGACATGCAGTAGTTCAAGCTCATCTCCTACCAGAAAACATCGAAAATATGGAAAGGATGAATTGAAAGGGGAGATGAACAAGATTAAACCTCCTACGTTCGATGGTGAACATAAGAAGAATGAAGATGATGAAACATGGTTGTTGGGAATGTGAAAATATTTCCAACAACAGAATTATTCCACCCATGCAGAAGGAAGAATTGCAATGTATCAATTGAAAGGAAAAACATCCATCTGGTGGGCTCGGTTTGTGTAGGTGCAACACATCAGAGAGAAAGAGGTCACTTGGAAGGAATTTAAGAGGTATTTCGAGAAGAAATACCTGACCAAAAGATACCATGACAGAAAGATGAAGGAATTCTTCAAACTCAAGCTAGGTAGCATGACTATTGATGAGTATGAACAAATTTTTCTGGAACTACTGAAGTATGTTCCATTCATCAAAGACGAGGCTATCAAGATTCAGAGTATGTTCCATTCATCAAAGATGAGGCTATCAAGATTCAGAGATATCTGAGTGGACTGCCACCTTCCATGGGTGACAAGATTCAATATGAAGATCCTAAGACCATGGAAGAAACCATAAGAAGGGAGAAATGCTTGTATGAACAACAAGGATAAAGGCCTATCCTTCAGAAGGCTTGGATTGATGAGAGGAATTTTAAGAAGGAAAAGAGGCATAAGGGAAACAAGACTTCCTTTTTTAGAAATAGTCTTCAAGGACAACCATCATTTAGAGAACCGAGAATGACTAAAGAGGGAGCACAAAGACTGAGACATACGCCCATTCAGTGTTGGGGTTGTAAAGGAAACCACAAGTACAGAGATTGTCCCCATAAAAATGGTAAAGCGAGAACTGTCCATACTGTTCAGCAAGCTGAAATAGTGGAGGATATGAGCAGCAGAATGCCAAGGATCTATGAAGCCTTGGACAACAAGAAAGAAAAATTTCAATCGCACATGATTGAAGTGGAAGGTATGATTAACAACCGACCACTCATTATTTTAATTGATTCAGGGGCTAGCTATAGTTATGTAGATCCTAGGGTGGTGGAAAGTTTGCGTTTAACAAGAATAAAACATGAAAAGTCTTGGCTAGTGAAGTTGGACACAAGAACCAAAAGGAAGGTCACTAAATTGGTTAAGTCCTATTTAGTAGAGATGAAAGGAATGAGCACTAAGGATGAATTGAATATTCTTCCTTTAGGCTCTTACGGCTGCTTAATTGGGATGGAATGGTTGGACTAGCACCATACCCTTATGGAGTATCATAAAAAGAGGTTTACATGACTAGAAGAAGAGGGAAATTAGGTAACAGTCCAAGGAGTTCCCAGAGCCGTGGTTGTTAGAGAAATCTTAGCCATGTAGTTAAATAAGTGTTACAGGAAAGGTAGTTAGTTATTTGCAGCCTGTGTGGGAGAAGCATCCAGTGATGCAGTCTCTAAGCTGGAAGACCATGAGGTACTCAGAGAGTTCAAGGACATATTTCAGGAGGTACCTGGACTACCTCTGAAGAGGAACATCAATTTTTCTATAAATCTGATGCCAGGAGGAGCTCTAGTTTCAAAAGATCCATATAGAATGAGTACACCAGAGCTAAAGGAGTTGCAACTGCAGCTTGAAGAGATACTAAAGAAGGGATACATTTTCCCCAGCCTGTCACCTTGGGGAGCCCTGGTACTATTCGTGAAGAAGAAAGATGGGACGTTGCAGTTGTGCATTGATTTTTCGCAGTTGAATAAGGTAACTGTCAAGAACAAGTACCCTCTGCCAAGGATCGATGATCTTTTTGATCAGTTGAAGGATGCAAAATTATTTTCAAAGATAGATCTCAAATATGGATATCACTAGGTGAGAATAAATTATGAGGACATTAGCAAGACCGCCTTTAGAACAAGGTGCAGTCATTATGAGTTCACGTTGGTGTCGTTTGGACAGTGAAACACGCCTACTGTTTTCATGTGCTTAATGAATGGTGTGTTCAGAGATTATTTGGACAAGTTTGTCATAGTCTTCCTGGATGACATCTTGGTGTATTCCAAGACAGAGGAAGAACATGAGAAACACTTGAGAATGGTGTTGCGGGTGTTGAGAGAACACCAGTTGTACGCCAAGCTGAGCAAGTGCTCATTTTATCAAAGGTAGATTGATTACTTGGGGCACATTATATCTGAAGAAGGAATCATTGTCGATCCTGAAAAGGTTGAGGCCATTCGAGAATGGTTAGTGCCAAGGAATGTGGTGGAGGTTAGATATTTTATGGGTCTGGTAGGCTACTACATAAGGTTTATAGCCAGATTCTCAAAGATAGCTCACCTTATCACTTCCTTGCAAAGGAAGGAGAAGAAGAATTTTCAGTGGACTGAAGAGTGTGAGAGCAATTTCCAGTGATTGAAGTAGCTGTTAACCAGTGCTCCAATCCTTAAGATTGCATATCCAACTATGGATTTCGTGGTGTGCACTGATGCATGTACGGAAGGCCTGGGAAAAGTTCTCAGCCAAGAGGGATTTGCAATCTGTTATGAGTCTCGAAAGATGAAAGAGAATGAAAGGAATTATGCCACTCATGATTTAGAGCTGGCAGCAATCGTCCATGCATTAAGGAAATGGAGACATTACCTCATGGGAAGGAGATTCAAATTGAGAACAGAACACAATGGTCTGAAGTATTTATTTGATCAGCCAACTTTAAATGCCAGGCAAACCAAATGGCTGGACTTTCTGTGTGAATATGACTTTGATATCAAGCATATCAAAGGGAAAGAAAATAAGGTGGCTGATGCACTCAGCAGAAAAGTGCATGAATTACATGCTACAGCCATTAGCATGTATAGGACTTAGATTAAGGACAAAATTTTGGAAGCTACAAATGTTGATTTGCAGTACAGAGGTCTAGTAGCAAAGCTACAATAGCATGAGATACCACAGACCCAGGGAAGTTACACCTTGGGAATTGACGGCTTACTTCTATATAAAAACAGAGTGTATGTACCCAATGTTCGAGAATTGAAGCTGGCAATCCTAAAAGAAATGCATAACATGGCTTATGTTGGACATCCTGGATATCAAAAGACTGTGGCAACAGTCAAAAGCCATTACTTTTGGCTGGGTTTGAAGAATGAAATCGTTGAATACATCACCAGATGTATGGAGTGCCAAAAAGTTAAGGCTGATCATAGGCACCCAACAGGGTTGTTGCAGCCTTTACCAAATCGTGAGTGGAAATGGGATGTGGTAACAATGGATTTTATCACCAAACTGCCCAGAACTAGCAAGTAGCATGATTCAATCATGGTGGTGGTGGACAAGATTACAAAAGCTACCCATTTTATTCCACTGAAAACCACTAACAAGGCAGCAGATGTTGCTGATATCTTCTTAAAATAAGTGGCGTGCCTGCATGGAATTCCTAAGACAATTGTGTCTGATAGGGACCCAAAATTCACTTCGAATTTCTGGAAAGGATTGTTCAATGGATTCAGAACGAATCTAAACTTTAGTACAATGTATCATCCTAAGTTTGATGGATAGATAGAGAGGGTGAATAGAGTAATAGAATACATACTGAGAATGTATGTGATCGATAAACCATCAAGGTGGGAAGACTACTTGCATTTGGTAGAATTCACCTACAATAATGGGTATCATACATCGTTGAATATGAGCCCATTCAAAACACTTTATGGAAGAAAGTGCAACACTCCAGTGAGCTGGGATAATCCAGTTGACAGAGCAGTAGTTGGGCTTGAGCTACTCAAAGAGATGGAAGACCAAATGATAAGAATTAAACAGAATATAAAAGATGCCAGGAGAGGCAGAAAAGTTATGCTGATAGTAACAGAACCCACAGAGAATTCAAAGTGGGTGACCACGTTTTCCTGAAAGTGAAAACTAACAGGAGTTCCCTGAAGCTGGGAAGTTGCGCCAAGTTGGCAGCAAGATTTTGTGGGCCGTTTGAAATCATGGAAAGGATTGTGCCAGTTGCATACATGCTTGCATTGCCTGTATCTATGATTGTACATAATGTGTTTCATGTTTCACTACTTAAGAAGTATATACAGGATGCTAATCATGTTATCAATTGGAATGTGATTCAGGTGGAACCAGAAGGTGTCCTGCAAGTGAATCCTTTGCGCATATTGGACAGGAAAAGAAAACAGCTCAGGAATCAAGCTATAGAGCTTGTAAAGGTCTACTAGACCTGGTACGGTCCTAAGGACGTGACATGAGAGCATGAAGATGTTATGTGGGTAGAGTACCCGCATCTTTTTGAAAATTTTGAAAAGTTTGCAGAGATAGTGTAAGGTTGCACTGAGGATAGTGCAAAAATAAGGGGAGGGGGATTGTAGTGTCCCCAAGACTGAGCCCTTTGTAAATATGATATACAAAATGAACTGTAAATATGTGTTATAGGCTGGTGAGCCAAGTTTGTATAAGCCGGTGGGCTTATGTGATTGTTAGGCCAGAGAGCCTAAGGGCTGGAGGCCAAGGGCCTGATTTTGTACCTGTAATCATGCAGAACATTAATAAAATTGTAAACCCTACTGCGTGTAGAACGACCACGATGAATGAGTGAAGGGGGACTGAGCATCCACAAAGTGGGAAAGGAATTAGGGGATGGAATGTGGGAAAAAGGCACTAAGTGTTAATCCTAGGGGCTAAGCCTGGGGGCTTAAACCGTGGGAATAATATTTTATTATTATTCCAATGATCATGTGCATTTTATGTTTTTTATCCTAAATTCCTGGCAAGGGGGAAAATGTGCAAGCAGATGCATGCTGATGGAACGCATGCAGATCCATAGGTGACAAGTGTCAACCCCGGTGCATGCAAATAAAACGGTTGTTCTAAGCCATGAGAGGGGTTCCTCGTCCATTCCACCCGATGACCTAAGCATGTATGGAGCGCTAAGTAGTACGATCATCTCGAGCTCTGCAGAGAACCCTCGTGCATCCCTGTGAGCCTAAAAGCCTATGTTTGGCTCTGAAAACCCATGTACACCTCTGTTCTGAGAGTCGAGAAGCTTGTGTTGTTATAAGGAGCTCGTTTGAACCCACCATTATGAGCCATGGAGTCTGTGTCGACCCCTATGGGAATTGCTCATCATGCAATCCTGAAAACCATCACCGTGAGACCTTGTTTCCATTGCTAAGCCTATTTGGGAAGCCCTGGTCTATATTTCCAGTTGGTTGTGGTGGCCATGCAGAGATAGACTGCGCGTGGCTTGATGGCCAGTGCGAGTTATGATTGATCTTGTGTATGATCTCTCTCCAGGCGAGGGAGGTGGTTGTTGTTGGAAGAGGTTTTCTTCCAGGGAGTGTCAAGCACCAGCTTCGGGCTCTGAGACTTCCTGATCTGGCCTGTTGCTGAGACCCAGAGAGGTAGGTTAGCAACGATGGGAACAAGCATGTGGGGAATCAGAGTCTGGTAGCAATGGGTGTAAGATGGCATCATGGGAAGAATTCTTCCAATTTTCTGTGTTGTTTTCCCTGTAACCTCAACCTAGCTTAGGATTTCTTGCCTTGGGGTGGAGCTTAGTCCCAGCTTGGGGCTGACCCACTGCTGAACTAATGATTAGTGCGGTCTAAGGCTGGGAGGTTTGTGGAAATCTTGTATGTGGTTGGTGGAATCTACCACTATTTCAAAGATAAGTATTAGATGATTTTTTATTCATGTATTTCATTGTGCATATCAATTTAATGTTAATTCTATTGATTGTTGATTATAGCAGTAAATCTTATGTTTACTCTGATACTAATTGTATTTCTTTGATTAAATGGATGCTATTACTATAATGCCTGTATGAGCTATTTACAAAGTGGTGTTATAGTTTTGTTTAAGAATGATTAAACCTTGGTAGCCGAAAAGGGGTGCTACAGAAACTATGTTGCTATGCTAATAACATATTCACTTAAGGTTCAATTAAAGATGAATCTGGTGGTGGTGCTCCTCAAAAACATCTGAAACTTCTTCTTTCTAATGATACTCTACTTATAGCCCATAACTATCACCAGGTTTGCTTTGAAGGTATATTTTTGGATATTTACATATGCATAGAATATACGTGATGCAAAAATCTCTAATTTATCCATTTTTTGCAATTTTTTAGGTTGTAGAGTGGTTTGACCTTTTCCTACTTTGTGAGGTCCTAATTTAAGCTTCCCATGTTTTCATTTTTTTCCTCACTTTGGCGATTTTTCCAAGTTAACAATTTGCTCTCTCTTGCCAAGTTTTTCAACAACTCTTGCTAACAGGGTTATATTTGTAACTTTGAAGGTATTGTATTAGTGACTCTTACCAAGTAGCCTCCAACCTATATTAGTTTTCCTTGGAAATATTACAGTGTGGTGATGAAAACAAGGGCAATGGATTTGTAGCAGCATGAAAATACTACCAGGAGAAAATGTCATTTACTCAAGTTAGAAAATTTGGCCTGTAATCATTCTAGGAAGCTTGAATACGCTAGAAAGTTAGACTGTAGCATTGTTTCCATATACATAGAAGTGGTTTAGATGAATTGAAACATAAGCAAGTGATGAGAGATATCAATTGAGTGGATGGATACATAGAGAAATGTTTTATTCATTCAAAATAAAATTTTCATTGTTTTGAGAAGTCTTTGGACGTACGTAGAAAGAAAAATAGAAAACCAAAGATTTATATTTTGTGTAATAAGACAATGTTTTGGGATGTGATGAAGGAGCATCGCTCCAACCCATCATCGCCCTAGATATACATCACATCAAGGACGCATTCAAAGAACGGAGAGGCGCCGACCCTCTAATTTTAAATTTTAGAATGTAATTAAATGTTTGTAAGGGTGGAAGAGCCAAATAGATGCCTTTGTGAAGATAGTAGATATAGCCACCTTTAATGGTTGAGAGGCTGAAGATCTAGATCCGATTCGTACTAGAAAACCATTGAATGTAATTCAATGTAATTAATGAGAGTAGTTGAGATGGAGGGAAGAGATCAAGGAGCCCCCTTTTGTAAAAAGATCTTTGTATCTAGATTCAATAGAACTAACATGTAGAGAAGAGAAGAGAGAGTCGAGACTTAATTTCAGTCTGAGATTTTGTAACCTTTGTATAGGCATTTTGAGATTAATACAAACAAATATTTTTTTCCTGCATATTGTATTGTGTTTGTTTATGAATGTGTTTTATGCTTTTATGTGCATATGTTGTAGATGTATGTTAGTTCCCATCTACAGGGATAGATAGAATTCTCTATCTGTTTGTGAGTTATTTTATTTTAGTTTGGGTTCTTTATGGATTCATGCAAGTGGTTGGATGATAGAGTACTGAGAACTATGTAAGTCAGTGCAAAAAGTGCACATTTGAGTTCTATGGAATTCAGGAAAAGACGTGCCAAGAGGGTGAACCAGAGGAATCATAGAGTCAAGGGAGAAGCCTCAAGGTTGTTGATGTTGGATCATGTTGTCATTGATGCCAATGGTTGATTGATTGATTTCATTGATTAATGTCAAATGATTGATTGATTGATGATTGGTGTAATATAATATGTATTTCCCTTGATGATAAATCATAGATGAATATGGATCAATGATTTGTCATTGATATGATGAAACTTGATGAGAAATCATAGATGAAGATGAATCAATGAGTTGTCATTGATATGATGGATCAATGAGTTGCCATTGATACATGATCAATATGGATTGATGTTGTTTCATTGGTATATGATGTATTTTTGAAAAATGTATAGATGGCTCATTATTGTCTTATCATGATTGATAAGGTGCACAAATGGATGAACTCCAAAGTGGTCCCCTTATGGTGAAAGCCTTCATGAGAAGACGCTTTGCGGATTGAGTTATCCTAGAAGAATGGTTGGAGGACCCATGCTTGTATATGGAATAATGAGATGAATATGAATGAAGTCGTTGGTGAACCTATACTATATGGATAGTTCTTTTCATACCATTTCAGGTGGTATGTGGAATGTCACATAACTCCTCGCAGTTTGAGAGTTATGGCCCTATGAAGTTGAAGAACCTCCATGTGTTGGCTTGAAGCCCCAAATGGTCAAAGAGGTCAAAGTGCCCTAAAAGAAGAAATCATTATTTAAATAATAAATTAAAGTAAAAAAGTCAAGGTGGATTATTTAAATAATAAAGAGAAGTGAAAAACTCAAGAAATATGATTTAAATGATAAAGTAAGGTGACAAAATCAAGAAGGAATATTTAAATGATAAAGTATTGGAGAACTTTCTATTTATGGAAAGTGGTTAACCCTAAAATAAGGAAAATAGGTTAAGTGACCTAGAAATGGGTTAGGAGACCTAGAGGATGAAGGTATAAATAAGATAGCAATGGTCTCTTGCAAAACATCTGTTTTGTGCATCAATGGAGAGCTTCTTGTGAGAATATCTTTTGGAATATTGATGGAGAGATTCTTGTGAGAGAATTTTGGTGTGGATCTCTTGAGCCTGATTCGATATCTATTCTGAGAAGGAGAGTGTGAGGAGGATCTCATGGATGCATTGAAGTTTCGGCAAGTCTGATATCATGACGGTGAAATTCTCAGAATTACAGAAAAACCCTATTTTTTAGTGCGTGCATGGGCTATATGTGTATAGGATGTGTATACGTAAGATGTTTGTGTATAGGGTGCATACAGTACATGTGTTGTCAGTGTACATGGAGCGTACAATGGATAAAATCATGGGGATTTTTGGTTGAGCTGATGACAAGCTGTTGAAGACTGAAGTAGGTTCTAGATCTGCATTCTATGAGCTAAGATCTATCACTGAGACACTGGTATGATTACATTATTGTCTTGATGGATAATATTTCTTGTTGTCTTGTCAATGCCTAGGGAATTCTTGGTATGGTTTCTATGATGTGGTTTATGTTGGTTGATGGAGTGAGTATCACTCTTATGATTCGATACTGATATGATGGCTATAGTATGTTGATTGCTTATGCATGATTGAGTAGCATTCATATTGATTTGTTGTGGGGCATGAGTAAGCTTTTGGAGAGCTTGGATGTGTTTTGATTGGCTAGTGTTCAACTTGGATAGTGAGAAACAAAAGAGAATGATAAATTGGTTGCAGAGGATCTGAGTTGATCTTGAAGGATAAACCCTAATATCTTAGAAGGTATATGCATGTTGTAGTACTATTTGGGAGCGTATACCCAAGCTGTCGTACTTCATGGGCACATACAAACGTGAGATGTACTACTAGTAGGGTGTGTACATATGCATACTGCACTACCGACAGGTCGCACACCTGTTGTAGATTGATATCTATTGAGGATTGTTGCCTCATCTCAGTTGGTGTTGAGTGTGTAAGATGAGTCTTGCATGATAGAGTTGGTGTTTTTGTAGAGTTGTACTCTATTCAGCTTTTGTTGAAAAACCCAAGGATTGTATTCTGTAATAAAAAGAAAATTGTACATACATCTTGTGTTCTTTGTGCTCCTTGTGGTGATGACTTGTTGATGATATATTGCTGATATATGTTGCTGATATGTGTTCACATCTAACTGGTCATAAATGAAAGCAATAAGTAATGAGTAAAATGTTTAATGCTAACTAATGAGTTTTTTGTAAGAGGGAGTTTTGGGAAAAAGATCCCCACACTCATTCAACCCCCCCCTCTAAGTGTGGTAGGTGTGTCCAATAATTGGTTTCAGAGTGGGCCTTCACTACAAGCCTTAAAAAGCTTGAAGGAGATCCATCGACACACAAATGGATGATGAAGTTCCAATCCTTGATGAGGAAAACTATTCTACTTGGAGAATAGAGATGAGAGTACATTTGAAGGAAATGGGAGAAGCTATTTGGAAGGCAGCCATTGGTGGATCAATTTCATTGAAAAATAAGTCAAAGTTTGTAGCTCAAAGGGAAGGAAAGAAGAATGATGCATTGGATCTCAAGACCATTCTTAGTGGACTCTCAAACCCTATAAAAGAGAGCATGGGACAATGCACTTCCAACAAGGATCTATGGATAAATCTAGAGGAGACATATCAAACCAAGAAGGATAAGGAAGATATTGAAGATCACTCCATCAATATCATTAAGGGTAAAGAGTCTCCAAAAACCCTTGATTTTATTATTTCTAAATGTGATATTGAAAATATTTCAAGTGAAGATAAAGAATCAAGTGATGATAGCACAAAGGAATATCTTGAAGACATTTCAAATGAAGACAAAGAATTATGTGTTGATGTTGGAAAAAAGGAAGATCGTGAAGATATTTCAAATGAAGGTAAAGAACCCTCAAAAACCCTTGATTGCAATGATGATGATGATTTTTTCTTTACAAGTGAAGAAGAATATCTAGAAATAGTTTGTGTAAAGTTTGATGGTAATTATCCCATGAAAAGAATAGAAGAAAATCTATTAAAACTTCAAAAGGAAGTTGAAGAGCATTTATATAGATATAGAAGTGATCATTATTATATAGACTATAACTATCTTTCGGATAACACTAAGAAGTTTATTGGGAGGAGTCTAAGGCACATATTGAAATTAAATGAAATTCTCAAGGAACAAGAAGAGAGATATAAGACTCAATTAGAAGAAAAGGAAGAAGAGATCACAAGTCTAAAGAATGGAAAAGAAGATATAAATGTAGATTATGAGATGAGCAAAAGTTTTGAAACCATTTTCCATGTCAAGACCCAAATTGAAGAAGCCAAAAGAATAGAAGAACTATTGAAGACTCAAATAAATGAAAAGGAAGAGTCATGTTGTAAGTTAGAAGCTGAAATTTTTTACCTTAGAAAGAAGGTTGGAAAGTCAAACAAATTCTTGAATAGATCACAAATCTTGGATGAGATCCTGGAAAGTCAAAGATCACCATGTGATAAATCAGGACTTGGATACAAAGAAGAAGCTACACATGACGAAACAATCACCTCAAAGAAACATGAGGTAATTCCATCAAAGAAGGAAGACAATGTTGCAAAACAACCATCTACACAAGGAAAAAAAAATCTCAAAAGAACAAAGAAAAGAAGACATCAAGAAGCTATTCTTGGGACACCAAAGCAAAGGTATGAAAGTATTTTTCATCAGCATTGTTATTAATGTAATGGATATGGTCACAAAACTTTTTAATGTAGATCTTATGAGAGGAGATATAATGGAAGATTTTATAACACCATGAGGTGTTGGAGATGTGATCAAGTAGGACATATTGTTGTTCATTGTAATTCCATAAGATGCTACAGTTGTAGTGGATTTGGCCACAAATCGCAGGAATACTGGAACACAAGAAGAAATTACATGATGAGGACTTCAAATAGAATGGAAAAAAAAAGGAATTAGGTAAGAAAAGGAGACATCCTTGAAAATATGGATGCTCAGAGCTCAAGTTCTGAGGAGCAGGGACATCTACAGAAGTGGGTGAAGAAAATAGAGAAGCCAAATCAAAATAAATTATTGAAAGGAAGTTCAAAAGTGTCATCTAATGAGGCATACACGGATGACAGTGGTGATAGTCACGTACATACGCAGGTTGAACTTGTATAGTTCATGTACATATGTGAGCTGTCTGTGAAACAAACCACATATATTTGGTGAAGCCTAAAGAAAATGGCTATGCACAGGGATTGCAGTTTGATGTGATGGTATAACTCTGTGATGCAGGTTCTGACATGGTTTATTGCAGGTTCTGACACTGTTTACTGCAGGATTTCATGATTCTATATTGGATTATGTAAAGTGATGATGTAAAATAAAAAATTGGGTGCATGGCACTAACCCATGAGTATAGATTGATGCACGTTTTTGTTGAAGAACATTGTTGGTTATGACAGTGAAGTTATGACACCTTGGTTATGTAATATATCTTAATGATGCATTAGAAGCTTACTTGTTGGAAACCTTGATGCATGCATTTAGCATATGGATGGGCTACACATTGGAGCATGTGGTTGGTGATTTGATGAGGTGATCATGTTGTATATCATTGTTGATCTATAGTTGATGCATGATTGGTACTTTTCTACTACATTGGTAGATGCACCTACTAGCAATTTGATTAGCACATGTTTTATGGAGGATCTGGCATACATATATGGGATTCATCATTTTTTGGTATTGGTGCATGGTAATGTACATTGGTACACTCATAGATGGCATATTCTTGATGATACTACACCATTGGTACTACTTGATTAGCACAACAATTGGCAATTCTTTGAGATACATGATTGTGGCACTTGGTTCATGATGGAGACATATCATGAGTGATATGATACATTATTTGGCATGTTTCTAGATGCACATGGTTGGCATATTAGTGGATGCACATGGTTGTCATATTGGTAGATGCACATGTTGGCATGTTGATAGAGTCATATGAATCATACATTTCATGAATGATATCTTTTGGCACATTTCATTATGTTGATGTACATGGTTGATGTACATAGGTGTTGTGCATTATCAGAACACATTTTTTTATAGGATGTACTTGGTTGATATTTTGCTCATTATTCTCTATTTCATTGTTGATATATCTTTTGATTCATGATGCTTGGTATGACATGAGTTTGATGCATAAGTAGGTCCACAGATCGTTATATGGTAGCACATTGTTCATACTGCAGAGAAAATAGGGCACACATACCCATAGGGGGAGTCATTCTTCTTCCCATGATTCTAGGAGTATATATTTATCATATGCATACCTAGAAAAGAGCCCTATATTTGAAGAAAGAGCACAAAAGCACAATTCCAGGGGGAGCAATGGTCACAGGAGGAGTATGTTAGATGTATATTCATCATTACACCATATTGATATCCCTTGTTCAAAAGGGGAGAGATTATTCATAGGAATATCAAAGGCACTTAGATAGGGGGAGCAACCCCAAGGAAAGTTCAAGCAGGGAGAGCTACCCCAAGAGGAGAATGGCCCTTTACCATTGATGTCAAAGGGGGAGAGTTAATCACATTGGTGTGATTGATGTTTATTGATGGGCATAGATAGTCACATTGACTATTGATGTAGAGTATGACCTATCTACATTTTGACATCAATAATTGGTAATTGGTGTTGACATGAATGTTGGTATTTCCATCAATGCCAAAGGGGGATATTGTTGGATCATGTTGTCATTGATGCCAATGGTTGATTGATTGATGTCAAATGATTGATTGATGTCAAAGGATTGATTGATTGATGATTGATGTAATATAATATGTATTGTCCTTGATGAGAAAGCATAAATGAAGATGGATCACTGAGTTGTCATCGATATGATGAACATTGATGAGAAATCATATATGAAGATGGATCAATGAGTTGTCATTGATATGATGGATCAATGAGATTCCATTGATACATGCGGAATATGGATTGATGTGGTTTCATTGATATATTATGCATTGTTGGAAAAATGTATAGATGACTCATTATTATCTTATCATTATTGATAAGGTGCACAAATGGATGAACTCCAATGTGATCCCCTTATGGTGAAAGACCTCATGAGAAGTCATTTTGTGGATTGAGTTATCCTAGAAAAATGGCTGGAGGAACCATGCTTGTATATGGAATAATGAGATGAAGATCAATGAAGTCATTGGTTAAACTATCCTAGATGGATAGTGCTTGTCATACCATTTTTGATGGTATGTGTAATGTCACATAACTCCTCACGGTTTGAGAGTTATGGCCCTACGAAGTTGAAGGACCCCCATGTGTTGGCTTGAAGCCCCAAATTGTCAAAGAAGTCAAAGTGCCCTAAAAGAAGAAATCATTATTTAAATGATAAAGTAAAGTGACAAAGTCAAGGTGGATTATTTAAATGATAAAGAGAAGTGACAAACTCAAGAAAGATTATTTAAATGATAAAGTAAGGTGACAAAATCAAGAAGGAATATTTAAATGATAAAGTATTGGAGAACTTTCTATTTATGGAAAGTGGATAACCCTAAAATAAGGAAAATAGGTTAATTGACCTAGAAATGGGTTAAGTGACCTAGAGGATGAAATTATAAATAAGATAGCAATGGTCTCTTGCAAAACATCCATTTTGTGGATCAATGGAGAGCTTCTTGTGAGAATATCCTTTGGAATATTGATGGAGAGATTCTTGTGAGAGAATTTTGGTGTGGATCTCTTGAGCATGATTGAAGATCTATTATGAGAAAGAGAGCACGAGGAGGATCCCATGGACACATTAGAGTTTCGGAAAGTCTAAGATCGTGACGGAGAAATTATCAGAATTAGAGAAAAACTCTATTTCCTGGTGCATACGTGGGCTGTCTATGTATAGGGTGCGTATATGAAAGATATCTATGTACATGGAGATAAAATATACGATAAAAACACCATGGTGAGGCTACGCTCACTTCACATTATTCAATGAAGACGGATTACATCCTTATATAGGAAAATACTCTCCCGATTTGGCTACATGCAAACCAAAGGCAACTAGACAACTGAATCTTAACACGCCTACAACTGACTCTCACAACTGATGGTTATAACTGGCGCTTACAACTAGTGTTTTCTTCATTATTTCCAAGTCTCCCCCTTAATGGAGAATGGATTGACTTCTACACCTAACATCTCCCTAAACAGTTCAAACTTAATCTTTCCAAGAGGCTTAGTGAAAATATCAGTAGCATTTTCACTAGTATTACAATACACAAGAGT
>ML781668.1:369314-383504 GCA_009831015.1 Picea engelmannii
ACTGCTCCATGAAACAACCCCAGATCCAATGCTGAACGCATATCCAGTGGTTGATCTTCGATCATCCATATTTCCAGCCCAATCAGAATCTGAATAACCTGTTAACTCAACATTAGATGCATCAGTATACTTAATACCATAATAAAGTGTACCTTTTAGATACCTGAGTACTACCTTTGCTGCATTCCAATGGCTTTCATGAGGTTTCACCATGAACTGACTTAACACACTCACAAAATATGAAATATCAGGTCTGGTTGTGGTGAGATAATTCAGACTACCCACCATTTGTCTATACACAATGCCATTCACCTCCTTCGAACCATCATCACAAGACAGTTTCACATTTTGTTGCATGGGAACAGTAGAAGACTTACATTGATCCATTTTAAATCTCTTAAGTATTTCTTTGATATACTTACTCTGACAAACAAAAGTTTGGCCTGCATTTCTCCAAACTTCAAGACCTAGGCAGTAATGTAACTCACCAAGATCTTTCATTTCAAATACCTTTGATAACTGCTCCTTGATTTCATCAATTAACTTCTCTTCATTTCCTGTAATAATTAAATCATCAACATATAATAAAATCAATACTATATACCCCTGTTCATCAAATTTGGTATACAGATTTTGATCACTTTTGCTCCTCATAAAACCCTATTGAAGAAAGAAAGAGTCTATCTTCTCATACCATGACCTAGGTGTTATAACCCTAAATTGCACCACACATGCTTACCTGGCATCAAGCCAACTCATATCCCTTCCTTGCCAAAGCCATGCTGAACAAACTCTTGAAAATCCTCTTAAATTAAGTAACCCTCACTCTAACCCATTACTGGGTGCATTGGAACGCTGGCAGGCCTACTACTGCATGTGTTGGAACACTGGCTGGCCCACTACAACCCGCGTTTACCTAACAAAGCATAAAAACAGGAAAGTTGCCTACGGGACAAAAAGATATGGGTCAGTTAATTGAAACTCCCATCCATGCATGGCCGAGAGTTCATCCAAAACCCTAGCTCCTTCTAGTCTATAAAAGAAGGGGTAGGGTACTATGTGGAAGAGAAAAAAACATAGCAAAGAAAATATTCCCAATTGCCGAATCCATTTGTCCCAACCCTTTAGCCTTTCCTCAAGCTTAAGGATAATTAAAGTAAATAAGTTGGAGGACAAAGAAGAGGAGGAGCCCAGGATCAGGATCGAGGAACGGTGGCCAGTCTCTATCATTATTGTAAATTGATTCATCTTGAGATTAATAAAAGAATACTTTTCCCGTCCCAATGCATGAGTTGTATATGATTTATTTGATTTATGCTTAATATCTAACCCACAAGTAGAAAAATAGCATCCATGCATAGTGTTTTTGTCTTGATTGCAGATTAACTTTGGAAGGAGCAGCGTAAGCAAGCAGACAAAAGCGCAACGGAGGATCTACACCAAACTTCAGTAAAAGGGTTAGTAGGTTTTTTCCATGTTTGTTTTCTTTTTGCAATTATTTTTCTTTTCTGTTGAAGCAGAAGCATCCAAGCCTTTAAGAGACCCTGGTTGTCAATGCCAGAGGCCTTTTCGAGGTCTGGGCTGTCTGTGTTTAGTTTTTTCTTAGAATTCAGACATACACGTGGCCTGTGCAATTTCAGCCCGTGGGTACCCGCGTCCTGTTATAGCTCAGCATGCGTTTGCACGCGTGCTGTTTCAGTGACAGTCACAGGCTTGATTGGGTGCTTTTCAATCAGGGTGGGGCAATCATCCCCTCCTATGGTGAGAATTGTTCCTCTCAGGGGTTTGAGTCTAGGGTTCCACAGTCAGTAGGTTAGGGCTTCTTACCCTTAGCCTGTCGTTTCTTAGTTGATTATTGATAGGAAAGATAAAAAAGAAAAAGATTTTGTTTTGTGGTTTTTAGACAAGCACAAGAGTCAGTGCTTTCTGGATTGCCATTGTGTGTCTTTTCTCTGGTTCTTTGCGATCTGCGCTTTAAGCCAGAATTTTGTTTTTTTTTCTTGGTTTTGGGCTTGTCGGCATTTTCCCTTTGTTTCTTCATTTAGTACTGAAATAAAAAAAATTATCTCTTTTTCATTTGCTTCTTTGTTTGAAGATTGTGATTGTTGCATCAATAGCTAGGAAGAAGTCTTTTTATTCATAAGTTTTTGCAGTAGAGCATAAGTAGCTCGCAGATTGAGTGAAATTCCTTTATGTTTGCTACATGATCTTAGAAAAGTTGAAAAGAAAAAGAAGTCTTTCTTGTTGAAAAGTAGCTGGTTTTTGCATTTTTTGTAAAAGTTTTTGTTTCCAAGCATTTCTTGTTCTTTTTGCATTGAGTCTTTACACATCATCAGTTTCACCTTCATACCTTGTGACGTAAAAAATCCCATTAAAAGAAACGATAATTAAAAACTATTATACTTTTCATTTGTAGGGTTCACAAACTAGCTCAGGACTAGGGCCTTGGAATAGGTTGGAGAGTAAATTCTCCAAGGCCACTCAAACTAAATATTGGAGTCTGTCAATAGGGAGTGTATAAGTCTAGTTGCGTGAAATTTATCCGGGCCCCCCTCTAACACAGGGGCTAAACACAATGTGGCGTAAGGAAAGGTAGCGGAGATAACCCCTCCAAAGCTGGACCGAGCGTAGTGGAGAACACATATCGAGGATTTGTTAAGGGATTCCATCGTTTGCATTTTCCACGGAGCTTCGTGGGTCTCGAATCTATTCGAGGTCCTCAGTTGTCTTCCAGACCATTTTCTCTTGATACCCTTGACAGGTTTCGGGCTTGATACCCATTGTGGTCTACCCGACTATTGACTATACCCGCCTGGTGACTGCTCGCGTGCTGGAAAACTAGTTGCCAATCTTGTCTAGGGACATAAACAGGTGACTGCAGGGGTATACCACGTTACCTAGGACAGACATCGGGCCATTCTTTGTAGAGTATACCTGGAGGGTGCTTCTGTATTTGAGTTGCACTTGCACCGGTAAGTTGCTCTAGTGTTGGTTGTTGTAACTATTCTTCAAAATAGTTAGTGATTGCTTGTTTTATCTTATAGGGGCTTATTTTTAGTGCATGTTACTGTTTGAACGTGTAGAATACCTTAGCGTGTCGTGGATCTTTTCACACAGTGGAGGATTCAGAGCTCTGTCGGTCACGAAGGCTTCTGGGCCTACCACCGGTTATATTGGAGCCACCCCTGCCACCATTAAGGCGGAAGCTAGAACAACGAGGGTCTTTCGAAGCAATCGAGTTCCAAACCATTGAACCCGAACAACTCCCGGAGGAATCAACAGCCAATCTTGGCATCGTTGAAACCCCAACCACTGATACTTGGCCAGACATTATTATGCCAATTCAATTTTATGAATGCCTGTCAGTGCCTCACACAGTTATGGAACCAAACGTTGTTACTTCCTCTGGGAATTCTTCCATTCCCATCACCATTGCTACCACAGGAGAAGCATCTCCTAACTTGCCGTTGTCGGCCCGAGTCACTACAGTCTCGGCCGCAACTACATCGCACAGTGGACCGTCCCCCTCTATTGCGGCGACCACACCTCCCTTCACACCTAGTGCGACCGGCCCTCTGTTTTCATATGGTATGCCTAGTTCGGGTACAAGTCCTTCTCTCACTTACTCCACTTTACAGACTTTGGGTCTGGGGGCAGGGAGCTCTAATGCTCCTTTGCAAGGTCAACTTGGGGGCATTCCTGTCCCTTTCAATGCTTTTCCTTACGCTGGAGGTCATATCTCTCCTTCATCCCCTTCGCTTGGTGGTCTGCGTCAGCAGTCCACCGGGTAGCTTGCACACACAAGTTCATTTGAAGTCGGGAGTCAAGGAACACCTGCGCAAACTTTGCCGGTAGGTTCATCACCATTTGTTTAGAACGGGATGTTTGTTAATAACACTTTCGCATCCACTACTTTCCCATCTGGGGGTACACCCATTTTTGGATAGTCTACTCCGGTGCAGGGTACTATTCTTGCACCGGGGGCACATATACCAAGACCTTGGAACTCAGGACAAGGATCCATTCCTTCCTCTGGAATGTCATTCTGGGGTAATTCTTTCCACAGTCAATGGAACCCCGGACAGACCTCTATGCCTTTCCCAACCGAACCGGCATGGGGTAATCCTTCCCAAAGTCCATCAAACACGATGAATGCCCAACATCCTATGTCCTTCATGAGGAATCAGCCAATGATGTCTCCTAAGATGCAAAATCCTTACACTGGTCAGGGCCATGGTTTCTACGAGAATCCAGGCCAGCAGCCAAACTTTTCCTGGCAACCTAGTGCCAGCCAAACTCCAGGACCCCTTTTTCCAGGCTATCAACAGCAACCTAAACTACCATTCTTGGCGACATTACACTTGCCAGATTTGACACGGTTGTTGAATGATCCTATCTGTCACAATCCGCGTTGGCCTCCTATTCCAACAAAGTTGCCTTTGGATATTCCAAAGTTCGAGGCCAAGCCTAACGAAGATCCAGGTGATCATGTGACTACTTTCCACCTTTGGTGTTCATCTAACTCACTGAAATATGACTCTGTCCAGTTGTGATTGTTTCAACGTACTCTTATTGGGAGTGCTGCGAAATGGTACATCGAGCTTGACCGCTCACAATATTCTTCTTTTGGGGAACTGGCTATGGCTTTCCTTAACCATTTTCAGTTACCTGTGAGATATGACGCAGGCACATAATTGCTAGCCAATTTCGAACAGACAACAACAAACCATATCTCAGACCATATCTGAGAATGGCAACGCCGAAAGAGTTTAATTAAAGTGTCATCTCCACCAACGTTCCTTCTTGAGTGGTTCCTTAAGTCTTTAGTCCCCCAATTATCAAAAGACGTCGCAACTTCTAGGGTTTTCTCCGAGGAGGATGCCATCATGAGGGCTCAACATTTTGAGCTTATCTATTCTCAGTCTAGTTTATTATACAACATCCTGCCGGATGCACCACAATCAATTCTGGATAAAACTAGACAGAGAGTCGGACCACATGCCGATGGTATCGTTGGTTCGGCACAAGCTAAGTCCGTTGAGCAATTGACAAAACAATTGCAACAATTATCTATCCAACACTCAACGGCCAGCCAAACTACTGCTTTGGCTGCTCCTACCCAAATGTTGAAAGTACACTTCGTGCAGATGACTAACCCAAAGGCCATCCAGTAGCCCGAAGGGAAGAAAAAACAATGCAAGAAGGGTAAAGGGGATAAAAAACCCACTGATAATGCTGGCGAGGGCACTATGGAAAAATGGAAGGCGAGGTATCCGTGCAATTTGTGTGCGGAAGAACACCCGACCCATCTGTGTCCTCGACTTGTAGAGGCCCAAAATTTTGTCACACAGCAACAACAAGCTGTGTTGAGTAACCCCTTTCAGCATGGGCAAAATTTAACTCAAGCCTCCACAAGTGCCGAAGGGGGCAGCCAGGAAACCTACCCTCCTCCAAATAATTTCTCTTCTGTGAACGTATATACGGTTAGGGGTGATGCTTTAATAATGACTAGAGCGCATGATTATAGTAAACCAAGCACCTCTGAGAAGGGCAAAGAAGTCAAGATCCCATCTCTTCTTCTACAGATCGAGAACACATTGGGTGAAACAATGACACACATTCCAAAAGGTGTGTTTAAGAGAGCTTCTCATAATCCAAACACAAGGGCTGCCCAGAATTACTCTGTGGTGGAAGATTTATCTCAAACTCCTTGTGCTATGTCTGCTTTGGAGGTCCTCCAAAGTTGCCCTACTCAGAGGAAATACTTGTTGACTTCTTTAGGCTCTACTGAGACTTGTAACCCGGGTACCATCATGTTAGATACGACTGACTTGAAACCTCGTCTGCCTTACCACGTCGCGTTTCAGATAGTAGTGGCTTATCCCATGAAAACTTTTACATGGAATATATTCCGCACAGTGGTCGATGAGGGTTCTTCGACTTGCGTTATGTCGTTAGCATGTTGGAAAGCCATTGGTCATCCCAAGTTATCTCCATCACCTACTCTCCTCACTGCGTTCGATGGTCGTTCCTTCTGACCACATGGCATCATTCCTTCTTTCCCTATGCAGTTAGGAGGAAAGACCGTGTGTGTTGAAGTAGAGGTAGTCGATACCCCCCTCAACTACAATCTCTTGTTAGGTCATAGTTGGACTTATGCTATGCAAGCGGTGGTTGCTATAGTTTTCCGAGTCTTGTTGTTTCCACACGAGGGTCGGATAGTGACCATTGATCAATTGTCCTTCTCTAGACCTGACCCAGCTTTGGGGGCATCCACGGTTCCCATGATAGATAATCCTCAAGCCGGTGTCGTTAACGTAGGAGTTGGTTTATGCCCATATTTGATGGGTACTTTTGATTACCCACCTCCTCATGGCGATGTCAAGTTTATATCGACTCACCACAAGGTTGAGATTTTTCACGTTTCGTCGTTCCGCACGACTTACTTTGAGGATCCATGGATTCTTCCTTCCCCATCAGCCATGATGGATGAGACAAGGCACGCTGGCATGTCCATGCCCTTGTCGTCCACTGAAGTAGCATACTCTTTGGTCTAGCAAGCTTCAACTACTCCTAATCCGACTCTCGCACAAGAGTTGGATCCACTTCTAGAGCCTATCTGGGCTCAGGGTTCTCTCGCCAATACCGATTCATTAGACTTAGTCTTTCCTTTTGACGAAGCTATAATCGAAGCAATGACTAGTCCGGACAAACCTTGGGAAGATCTTCATCACAGATCCTATTTCCTCCCAGAGTTACGCCGAATCGAGGCAAGAGAATTCACTATCACCATGATGGGAGATCAGCCATGTCCCATTAACCTTTTAGCTACACAGGAAATTTACGCTGAGGGAAATATGCAGACTATCCCTGCCACTATACCTATCAACATCTCTCGAAACCTTGGCATCGTGGAGAATGTCTTCGTCGGAGCGGATTGATCCCCCGAAGAGATTCAGATTTACACGGATCGTTTTAAATAATTTCGCGACATTTTTGCCTGGTCTGATGAGGAAATGCCAGGCATCGATCCGAAAATAGTTGAACATGAGATCACAACATATCCTGATGCTAATCCTGTTCAACAAAAACTTCTTCCAGTTAATCCTAGGAAAGCAGTAGCCATTAAGACGGAGGTTGAGAAATTGCTCAAGGCTGGGTTCATATACCCTATTCATTTGACTCAATGGGTGTCAAACCCCGTGCCGGTCGATAAAAAACAAGGCACGATTCGGGTATGTACCGATTTTCGTGATTTGAACAAGGCATGTCCAAAAGATAATTATCCAACCCCATTCATCGACCAGATCATTGATGAATGCGCCGGTTGTGAAGCCTTTTCATTCATGGATGGTTTTTCGGGCTATAATCAAATTCAAATCAAACCCGAGGACCAACACAAAACGACATTCATTTGTCCTTGGGTTACATTCACCTATCGAAAAATGCCTTTTGGCCTCAAGAATGCTGGAGCCACTTTCCAGCGGGCCATGTATTTTTCATTTCATGACCTCAAACATATAGTCGAGGCCTATCTGGATGATTTAGCATCACGCTCTCGCAAGCGAAAGGATCATCCTACACACCTCAGACTAATCTTCGAACGTTGTCGCTACTTCAGGATTCGCTTGAATCCCAACAAGTGCAGCTTTTGCGTCACGTCGGGACGTTTGTTAGGTTTCATCGTTTCAACAACAGGGATCATGCTAGATCCTCTTAAGGTGGAGGCAATAGTATAGTTGTCCCCCCCATGCACAATCTTACAACTTCAGAGTCTTCAAGGCAAGGCGAACTTTTTACGACACTTCATCACCAAGTATGTCGAAATCACCAAGGACTTCATGCGTTTACTGAAGAAAGAGGTTCCCTTTTTCTGGGACGAAGTAGCTCAACGCTTATTCGACGCATTGAAACATGCCCTCACTACTGCACCTCTGCTACGACCACCAAATTATAACAAAGACTTCTTATTATATCTGGTTTCCGCAGAGTCAACCATAGGCATGGTTTTAGTTCAGGAAGATGATTCGTTGTCCAAATACATGATCTATTACCTGAGCCAAGGCCTCGTAGGACCATAACTTAATTATACTCATCTCGAAAAACTTGCATTGGCAGCAGTTCATGCTGTTCAACGGTTCCGCCACTATGTTCTGTTTCGCAAGACCACCGTAGTTTCCATTGTAAATCCATTCCAATACAGGTTGACACGATGAGTTATCGGTGGAAAAATCAGTAGATGGATGGTAATCCTCCAAGAATTTGACTTAGACTTCGTTTCCGCCAAGTCCAAAAAGTCATTGGTCTTCGCAGAACTTATCTCGGAGCTTCTGGTTGAGTCAGGTGACGTTGTGCCTGAGGAATCACCTATCCAGGGAGATATGTTTTTGATTGAATCGTCAGACCCCTGGTACGGAGATATACTGATCTATCTCCAGACTTTGAACTGCCCCACCTCTACTTCTCGTGATGAGCGTCGGCGGATACGCCATCAGGCCAAGAACTATCTCATACTCAATGATACGTTGTATTGGAGAGGTGTAGACTGCATCTTACGCCAGTGTCTCTCTCACGAGGAGGCCATCATAGTGCTCAACGATTGTCATATAGGAGCCTGTGGTGGTCACTTGTCCAGGTTGGCAACAACCCAAAATATTTTACGAGCAGGTTACTTCTGGCCTACACTTATAAAATATTGTATCGAGTCGGTCAAGAAGTGCCATCCATGCCAAATCTTCTCATGGAAGATGAGGGCACATCCAGCTCCCATGTTTTCTATCATCACCGTCGGTCCCTTCACTAAATGGGGGATTGATTACACTACATGAAACCCCCCATCAGCAAGGGAGCACCGCTATATCATTTTAGTTGTCGACTACTTCACTAAGTGGGTCGAAGTTATGCCAACATTCAAAGATGATGGAGAGACTGCAACTCTCTTCTTATTTAACCAGATTATAGCACGGTTCGACGTCCCGAGAGAGATTGTCACTGACCATGGCAATCACTTTCAGAACCAAATGATGTCCGAGTTAACATCAAAGCTTGGGTTACGGCAATAACGCTCATCACCTTACTATCCCCAAGCCAATGGGCAGGTAGAAGCTGTAAATAAAACTCTTAAAACGATTCTACAACGAACTATCAACTTAGCCAAGTCAAATTGGCATTTGATGTTATACTCGACATGATGGGCTTACCGAAAATCAGTTAAGATGGCAACCGATTTCTCACCTTTCCAACTCGTTTACGGGCTGGAGGCAGTCTTTCCCATTGAATGTCAAATTCCATCTCTGAAATTGGCAGTACAGTTATTGCCAGACACTTCTCCACTTGAAGAATGGTTAGTACACCTTGAGCAACTTGATGAACAGTGTCATGATGCTGCCCTGGCCAACGAGGATCATAAACATAAGGTTAAGTGTCAATATGATAGGTCCGTTCATCCTCGGGTTTTCTCTGAGGGCGACCTTGTCCTGGTTTATGACCAAGACAAGGACCCCCTGGGGGCAGGAAAGTTTAAACCCATGTGGTTTGGACCCTTCATTGTTAAGGAGGTTTTAAAAAAGGGCACTTATCGTTTGGTCGATTTTGAAGGGAATGATTTGGCGGAGCCTAGAAATGGGCTCTACCTCAAGAAGTATTACTCATAGAGCGGTCACTGTAGGTAACTTTTTGTAACATATGTATAGTCTTTGTACTATTACTTTTTAATGTTTCTTTTAAAAAATGTTATGGACGTGTCATTGATGTTATCTTTCATCAATATGGTAGATGTCAAGTGAATCCAAGGTGTTCGTTGGGTATGCAAACGGGGCTAGTCGACACACGCGGAGACTTGCCTCTGTAGCTTGGGTAATCTTTACACCACAGGGTCAGTTGTTATCTTCCGGAGGGATATGCTTAGGCGACACTACAAATAATGTTGCCGAGTATAACACAGTTATTGAGTTCCTTCGTGACGCATTGTCATTGGGTATCTCTCGTCTCCGGGTCTATCTAGACGCTCAACTGGTTGTGTTGCAGCTAAACAGAATATACCGTGTGCATGACCCTACTTTACACCGACGATTCCTTAGGGTACGTCTCTTGGAATGCAAATTTGATTATATTACATATTTTCATGTTCCTAGGAGTCTAAATCAAATCACAGATACTCTAGCTAATCACATTTTAGATTGGCACCTTGCTCACACATAAAAATATTATGATCATACACATGTAAACACATTTTTGTACACATAATCCATAAGACACGAAAAATAAATAAAAACCATATATAAACATCATAAAATCCTCAGAGTACATAGATGGGCGCAAGCGCCTCAAAAAGTGGGAACCATAACAAGTCACTGGGGCTTATGCCCTCAAAAAATATATACATATCAGTGCTTGTGGCACATCAAAGTCTACAAGTCTGTTCAGGGCCTGTGGGCCCTGTTATACTCAAATACAACCTGACCCAAACGCCTAAACAATCGGACCTATGTCCGAGGTACCCCCACAATATGAGTCTGCAAGGAGGGTGGCAAGTCCTCTATCTCTTCCATGGGAACTGTGGGAGTGAGCGCAGTGAAGTTCCACTCAATCCGCCTAAGAACCCTCTCGGCCTCTCTTACTAGGAGGTTCCCTGCCACTACTGCTCCCCTGGCGGCGGCGGCTGCGGCCTCTGGCCGTGGGTAGCACCTGTTCCGTGCATAATCGGCAGGTCGCACGGTTCCCACATTTGCACGCAATACAAAGTTCACCCATCAAAATTTTTTTTATACAAAAACATGATATATATATCAAAAAGACATAAAAATTACATATGCAAACAAAAAAAAATTAGATAGGTGGAGACTTACCCATCTCCCCTCGCTCCTCACCAGGAGGAACTGGTATCGCTGGATCTCTGGAAAAATCGATCCCTGCATATGGGTAATCCTCAATAGCTGGGATCTGCCATGACAGCCAGGCAAAAAAGTCATCATTGAAGGCCTCTATGGTCCTTCCACCACCCTGTCGCGGCAAGAACGTTGCCCATCTGCACACTGCAGGGAAAGTAGCCAGATGTCCTCGTACTGTCAACCAAGGATTGAAACATGGAACTCTCTCAAAGAAAAATGAACACAGGATGGTCCCAAACCTGAAGTTCCTGTGTGTCCGCTGTCTGCAAGTTGTCAACTGACCTGTCATGCTTGCTAGTAGTGTGGTACTCCAGTCAAAAATTTGTGCATTCATGCATTGAATTGCACAGTTCATCTGTGCGTGCGAAGCCTGATGCACGGCTGCAGAGCCGGTAATCCGCCTAATGTGTGATAAGATAGTATGAAGGGCAAGGCTGGTAATACTACCAAGAGGGACCGAGGAAGTCCTCTGATTGGTCCCAGCCTCGCAATATTCCTCTATCAACTCTGAGACTTTTCTTGGCCCCGCAGGAAAAGTCTGAAAGTTGACGGGTTCCCCTCTCCTCAAGAGGCCCATCAAAAAGTAGATATCCTCGGTGGTAGGCACCAAGGATTTCCCCTCTATCATAAAGGCCTCTGCATCTAGGTGCCAATAATCAACCAAGGCATTCAGTAGCCTGAGTTGAGCGCGCATAAACGGACACAAAAAGATTTTTACTAAACTGCATTGCGTCAGCACAGCCATAACATTCATCTCTGCAGCCACTAACTCATTGGCGGCCTCGTGCTCCCTCTCCCTCCACTGAACATACATCCTCCCAACACAACAAAGCAAAAAAGGGGGGTTAAGACTTGTTTCAATTAATTTTTGCATCACGCGGAGGGTACCTGCGGGCTATTGAGGCGACAATCATGGGTACCTGCATGCAGTTTTGGCTCTGCGTGCGGGTACCCGCGGGCTGTCCCTTGACAGCCCGCGTTTGCCTAGGGCCGACCTCTTTGAGGTCGACGACCACCCCAAAAACAAACTGGAAAGTCATAAATGAAGTATTGAAATGCAAGATAAGGGAGTTTGTACTTACTTGGTCCGAGAAGAAATCTGTTTCATCCACTGTAGCTCCCGAAATCACGATCTTTGGTAAAGGGGGTCTTTTGGCTCCAGAGTCAATTTCCAAATCAGCAATGGTGATAATGAGCTGCCAGCTTCTATTTATAGACTTGTTGGCCTCTTTTTGTCACTTTTTTGGGTCCCTTTATCAATTTCTTTATACCAAAAACCATTTTGAGTGGTTCAGGAGTTATATGGGAAGGATTTGATCAGGTATTGGGACAATTTTCATTGAGTTTCAAAAAATAAAAAAAATATATATTGACGGTCCATATAAAAAAAAAAAAATTGCTTCTCAAAAATCAACTTGAGCATATAGGGTAGGATTTCATTCCGATTGTTGCATCTCGTTGCCTTTTGTTCTTATGATACAGGATAGATCCCATCCGGTTGTGGCACAGAACCATCATATCTGCTCTAGAAGTGTCGCAACTTGGTGGTAGATCATACCAAAACATGGATGCCCTAGGTAGGTCCTGGTTGCATTATGGTGTCCATGCCGCTTCTAAACAACACTGTAAACTCGGGAGTTCATGTAGTCTTTCCTGAATACGAGTTTCAACCTAGTTCGCATGGGTATTTTTCACTCTTTTTCTTACCCTCCGGACTCTCAAAACATAACGAGTCTCCTTTTAAGCCCTTTTCAGACCCTCTAAACATGAAAAGATTGTCAAGTGATCTTGTGGCCTTTCACGCTCGTTAAACTGAAATTTGAAGTCACGTCTGTCCGACGGTAGTTTACCCCTTTTTAGAAGAGTATCGTCATGTAAGATTTTATTCCTTTTTTGGGCCCGAGGGACTAAATTTACGAAAAAGAACCCCCCCGGAGTCCATAGTTAAGCTCTTTTCAGACTCCCTAAAATTGAAAAGATCGTCGAGTGACCTTATTCTTTCACACTCGTTAAAAGGGTCCAGAAGAACATTCCTGATGGAGTCCATAGTTAATCTTTTTTCAAACTCCTTAAAATTGAAAAAATAGCCGAGTGATCTTGTCCTTTTCACACCCGTTAAACTGGTTTTGAATTGACGTCTAATCGATGCTAGTTTATCCCTTTTTCGAACCGACTAGACTATTGATGAAAAAGGTACCCCAATGGAGTTTCCTTTTATGCTTTTTCAGACTCTCTAAATATGAAAAACAACCGAGCTTCCCTTATTTGGGCTCGTTAAACTTACATTGAAGGACGTTACCATTGTGTGTTCTGTCAACCGCATTTGCATTCTTTACCCATCAGCCTAGTAACAGTTTGCCTTTGCGTCTTAACACCTTTGGCTACAGGAGGATTTTTCCCGAGTATCATTTCCCTAGAACATCAGTCTTTTCCTTGTGCCTTGAGCTTGTATGTTTGTTGTACTCGTTCTTCCACTGTAACGTAATATTCCTTTATTCTTTTTTCAAAATCATAAAAAGAACAAAAAAATCAAATATACCCCAAAAAGAGGATGGGAAAAGTATTTTCTTTATTGGCAGCATCATGAGTCGCCCTTGGATAAAGCACATCTTTCTGTTTGATTCATCAGACTTTGGGATGTAGTACGACCTTAGGAAGATTTGCTCTCTATATTGAGTTGTTTCCTCCACTGTTTGGTTACTCTTCCAAACACATGGAGAGTTTTCGTTGCCTCCTGCTTCGTAGACTTATGATTAACAGATATGTTGCCTGAGTTTTATCACTTGTCGTTCTATTGTCCAAGGGAAGTTTGTCACTAAGCCTGAGTCGACCCCTCTACAATATGTCTCTTGTCTGCATACCCGGCCATCCTGAACGTCCAATCAAGTCTTTTTTCGAAATCATTGAAGCCTTCAGTCCGATCATCAAGATTATCAAGTCCATAACCGACGAGTCATCGAAGACCTCTGGGTAGTGTAGTCGTACACTCATATTACACTCTTACGCGAGTTTAGAAGATTTTGAAGTTGTTGCTCAAGCTCTGAAGAACAACCATCAGGCCGAATCAACTTCTGGTAGATGGATACTTTATATGTATATCTTTCTGATTTTGAGATGTAGCTCCGTTGTGTATTGTTCGCGGCTACTCTTCATAGTTGTTGACATGGATCTACAGTGTATTTGATTGGTAGCCATGGTTCTATTTTATCCCGAGCATGGGTATGCCCGCCTCGGTGAGACATTTGATATTTTTTGCAGACGGCACCTCCTGATTCCTGATTCCTGGGCTCACTCATTCAGC
>ML781668.1:384378-402001 GCA_009831015.1 Picea engelmannii
TATTGTAAGTTGATTCATCTTGAGATTAATAAAAGAATACTTTTCCCGTCCCAATGCATGAGTTGTATATGATTTATTTGATTTATGCTTAATCTCTAACCCACAAGTAGAAAAATAGCATGCATGCGTAGTGTTTTTGTCTTGATTGCAGATTAACTTTGTAAGGATCAGCGTAAGCAAGCGGACAAAAGCGTAATGGAGGATCTACACCAAACTTCAATAAAAAGGTTAGTAGGTTTTTTCCATGCTTGTGTGTGAAAAAGGGGTATGAGTTTTTGGGTGATAGGTTAAAAGTGGTTTCTTTAGGGTCATGATCTGCATGCAAGTTTATCCCTATCTTGTTAGTCCGTAGGGTATTATTTCCCAACAACACTAGGTGCTTGTTTTAGTCCATACAATGCTTTCTTTAACTTACACACTAAGTGTTCTTGCCCCTTTTCAACAAACCCTTCAGGTTGAGTAAGGTAAACCTCTTCCTTTAACTCACCATTAAAAAATGCAGATTTAACATCTCACTGATGCAACTTCCAATGATACTTTGTAGCTAAAGCGATTAACATTCTGATAGTATTCAATTTAGCTACTGGTGCAAATGTTTCAACATAATCAATACCTTCTGTTTGTGAATACCCCTTTGCAACCAGTCTAGCCTTATACTTATCTATACCACCATCTGATTTAAGCTTGGGTTTATATATCCATTTGCATCCAATGGGCTTCTTATGTTTAGGCAATTCAGTCAATTCCCAAGTATTTTTTTTCATTATAGATTTATATTCTTCCTCCATTGCATTTCGCCATTCATCATGTTCATTAGCTTCATCAAAATTCATGGGTTCTATGACATTTGAAATGCTACTCATTAGGGAATAGTCTTTATACCTCTAAGGAAGTCGAATCTGTCTTGAAGATCTTCTCAACTGATTATCTTCCTCCCCACTTTGTGAAGATCTATCTTCACTGCTAGGTGAACTATGACTGCTTGAATTTTCCATATCATTGAGTCCTTCTTGTTCTTGTTGTTGCTGTCATTGCGGGGATGGTTGTTGTCGCTGCGGGGATGGTTGCTGTTGTGTGGGCTGCTGCTGCTGCTGTTGTTCTTTAACTCCTTCATCAAGAAGTCTCTTCCATTCCTCATGACTGTTTTCGTCATGATTTCCTGCTTCTTTCTCATGGAAAAGTACATCTCTACTTGCAAATACTTTGTGAGTAGCAGGATCAAATAATTTGTATGTTTTAAATTTAGAACAGTACGAAGCCAACAAGTTAGATGGCTCGAACTTCATTAACTGGAAATTCAAGATGTAGACTCTCATGGACGGCTATGGTGTCTGGAACATTGCAAAGGGAACTGAACTGAAACCTGATGTGGCTGCAGGTGCGACAGCAGCACAGATCCAAGACTGGGAGAAGCGCGAAAACAAGGCAAAGGTATTGTTGTGCATCTCTGTTAAAGATAGCATAATTCCACATATTAGAGACGCTACAATTTCTGCTGCAACATGGACAGCTCTTAAAGCATTGTATGAAACTAGCAACACAAATCACATTTTGTTCCTGAAAACTAAATTGCTAGGCATTAAGATGGATGGAAGTGAATCTGTTAGTTCAT
Organism: Picea engelmannii; assembly: GCA_009831015.1. NCBI lineage: Eukaryota > Viridiplantae > Streptophyta > Pinopsida > Pinales > Pinaceae > Picea > Picea engelmannii. The sequence continues at coordinate 385,991 of ML781668.1, forward strand.
TTTTGGGTCGCATTAAAGAGGTGATAGACAAGCTAGTAAATGTAGGGGAAACTGTTTCCAATACTGATCTAGTGACTATTACCTTAAATGGTATGCTAGAAGACTATGATATGTTCATAACAGGTCGAGTGCTGAGTAGTCCATCACTCTGCCTTTTGAATCCACTGATCCAACTATATTTCTATTGTCAACTTAAATCATGCATGCATTCGGCAATGTCAACTTATAACTCCCTCCTTAAATTTTTTTTTTTTTTTTTTAAATTCACCTTAGGTTTTAAAAAGTATCCACTTAATAAAACAATACAATGTTGCACTCCCATTCAAAGCATTACATATAAAAAATTAAAGCTCATATATAAAATTTTTTATAAAAACTCCACATGCATTCACTTTTAATAAAAAATGAATAAACTTTATAACTTCACACCATTAAATGCTCCACTTTAACATATATCCACTCTAGTGTAACAAATATCCACTTAAAACTCATGCATCCATATATCCATATCCATGCATGCACCAAAATTAAACTCACGCATGCACATATAACCTTATGCATTCAAACTCCACGCTTTTCAAAACTCTTCCATGTAATAGAATTTTCTCACGCAAGTAAACTCATGCAGTCGTTCTTACACACCTTTCTCACGCAGCTTTGCACAAACACTCACACAACAGTCTTCTGTCAGCGCATGCAAAGCTTCACTAAAAAAAAAAATCCACGCAACTGATCTCAAAAACTCACGACTTACTTGACTGCGGGGAGTTCGCAGTTCTCACACTTCACTCTTTATTTGGCTGCGAGGTGTTCACACGTATCGAGTACTCTACCTGCGAGAATGCCCAAATATCTCTGCACTGTAACGTTGTCTTGGCCTGCAGGAATTTTTTCGTTTTCTATGCGCGTGAAGGCCGAGTAATATGTCCCCGCACCCTACCAGAGGAGGGACCTGGGAACTTCAAGAATTTTCACACTTCTCCCCGTGGCTCTGATACCAAGATAAAATATACGATAAAAACACCACAGTGAGGCTACGCTCACTTCACATTATTCAATGAAGATGGATTACATCCTTATATAGGAAAAGACTCTCGAGAGTCGGCTACATGAAAACCAAAGACAACTATACAACTGACTCTTAACACACCTACAACTAACTCTCACAACTGATGGTTATAACTGGCGCTTACAACTAGTGCTTTCTCCATTATTTCCAAGTCTTGGTGCATATAGTACGTGGGTTGTCAGTGTACAGGGAGCGAACAGTGGATAAAATCATGGAGATTTTTAGTTGATATGATGACCAGTTTTTGAATATTGAAGTAGGTTCTAGAATTGCATTCTATGGGTTAATATCTATCACTGAGACACTGGTATGATTGCATTATTGTCTTGATGGATAGTATTGCTTGTTGTGTTGTGAATGCATAGGGAATTCTTGGTATGGTTGTTATGATGTGGTTTATGTTAGTTGATGGAGTGAGCATCACTCTTATGATTCAATACTGATATGATGGCTATAGTGTTAGGGTCCTATAATTATAGGTAATTCGATTCTTCGGTTGATGATTTGGCATCGCCCCTGTGATGAAGAGTTTTCGTTCGACTGACCCCTTTTTTCCCCTCCATCCATTTCGCTCGATCCTCCATCACCCTGCTACATCCTTCATCCACCTCTATGACACTCACTCCCTTATCCATTTGTCCCATTAGCTACATTTCGCTCGCCTTTCTTCCCTGAATAAACAAACTTAGGATAGAAAACATTAGGTTAATAATAAATTATTAGTGACAAATTTTTAAAATTAATTAGTGTAATAAAGAAATATTAATTAAATTAATGTAGTTAGATTAATAAGCTAGGTTAATCTTGTTAGTAATTAATTAACTAATAATTAAGTTAGTATTTAGGTTAATTTAGGTTAATGTTAAACATTAATTCAATAAAACAAAAATACATATAAACAAAATACAAAACATTAAAAATAAAAAAATTAAATGAAAACACAAATAAAAACTAAAATAAAACACACATAATAAATAAAACATATAAAAGAAAACTAAAAAAAACGTAAACATAAAATATAAACTAAAACAAAACAAAGTTAAAACGTAATAAAACATTAAAACAAAATAAAAATAAAATTTAAAAACAAAAAGGAAAAGGAAAACACGTGAAAAGAAACAAAATAATAAAAACTAAATAAAAACAAAGAAAAAAATAAAATGTCAAATCATTTTCCCCCCACTCGCACCTTTTACACACATCCCAAAATAAAACAAATCTATGGACACAAAAAATTCCAGCCCCCCCCCGCGTGCTTTTCAAACTTTAACGGAGGGCGGGGAGGTCCAGAATAGTGGTATTGGAAGGGACACTTGTCACCTCCAATTAATTTCATACCCCCCCTCCCAATACCACTTACCTCTTCAAAACCGCCTTCCCCCATTTTCACAAAATCATTGTTTTTCCAGTTTTGACACCTTGTCTTGTGAAGCGGATTGTGCGAAAATGAAGATGAAATTTTAAAAACAGAGAGAGTTTTGTTCATCACAGGCTGAAGAACAAAAACCTCTCTCAGTGTTTGCACAGGTTCCATGAGTAGGGAGAATCGAATCCATCTTCAAGGGCCATTTTTCTCAGTTTTTGGTTTTTCTGTTACAGTCCCGATGTTGCGGGAGCTGTTACGGTGAGCTGGAGGTGAATTTAGAAAAATAGGAGTTTTTTGTCCATCGCATTCCCATATACAATAAACTCTTTCAGCTTTTCCATAGGTGTCATAATTAAAGACAAACATATGTCTGTTCAGACCCCCTTTTTGCATAAATTCGACCTGTCTTTCATGGTGGACAGTTCCAAATTTTTGGGGATTTCTTGCTATTTTTGGCCAAGGTGGTTTAAACCGACTTAAAGAAACTTGTTGGGAGATATCTCCTATTTATTCATGTGATTTTATTGTAACATGGGTTGATCAATGAGAGGACCATGATTCAGTTTTTGTAAAACAACTCACTGAGCTTTCTCTGTTTTTCATCAATTCAATAATACATTGCTATGCTGTAGGACTCTTGTGACTATTTCGACTGGTGATGTGCATCCCTCTGTATAAAGTTGTTTCTCTGTTATCATAATTAATGTCTTCCTATGAATTATTCTTGGAAGATTAAGAACATAATTGGTTTTAAAGTACCCTCTATCTCTGGCTTGGTATAGTTTTTTATGTTTTCCACTGAAGATTAAACTTAGAATTATTAGTTGCTCTATGTTTAATTGAATTTCTTGACCTATTTCATCTCACCCATTTCATTTAAATTAAAGGATCAAGTGAGTTGTCTACCTTTCCCTGCAAATATTATCCTGTTGATGTGAATTTTTTATCGATTCGTTGTAGTGACTCTATAGCCCATGGTTTCTTTTCTATGCCCATACCCAATTCATAAAAACAAATCTTATGTTCTATGTAACTAGCCTAATATCCTCTTCAAACAAAGTTGTATCAGACAGAGAGATCCCTCTCTGAGTCTTGGAGAGATAGATTCTTGGAGGGATAGATCCAAGACTCGAAGTGGTTTTGATGTTGCCTTTGTGACTACCTCTTCAGCCTTGGGAAAATTACAGAGTGCTAACAGAATGGCGACCATACTGGGGACTTTCTCCAATAGTACACTTCAAAATTTCAAATATGATCACTGATGGTGGACAGTGACCAGACATAAGAAGGCTGAGATCATTCACCTAGCAGCTCCAAATTTGCTCCAGACAGTGCCAAATCAAAGACTCCACTGGAGGAAGAACCTAAAGCATGGCCAAGCAACCTAGAAAGACCAGGTACTCAAGCTCAAATTACATTCAATACATCTTTGGTTTTATCTGCAATTATGTTTTGTCTTATTCTAAGCCTGATCAAAAGTATATTGCTAAAGATTACATTGACCAACTATTGATTGATGAGCCCCAAGAGATCAGATCTCCAATTGTAGATTATGTACATACTCGTACACCTTTTCACACCCCAGATGCATCTGTAGAAATCCTAGTGAGACATAAGTCGTCTGCTTTATCTCCTACTCTTGCTAAACCTCTGGATGGTTGCAAGCCTCTTGCTTCATCTGTTACACTCTAGATTTGCCTCCTATTCTCCATGACCTCCACGTCAATTACATCAATAATCTACCCAGGTTTGATGGAGAAAATGGGAAGATCACTGCTGAAAAACATATTCAAAACCTTAAGGATTTTCTTGATCTGTTTCAGATAGAGGATGATGATGTCTGCATCAGAATTTTTTCTCTATCACTGCTAGGTAAAATTAAACATTGGTTTAAGAACCTTCCAGCTGCAAGCATCAGAAATTTTCAGTAGTTCATGCAAGTTTTCTTAGATAGGTGGGTGATCATGAGAAATGTTTTTCTCATCCTAGAAGAGTATGACCATTTGAAAAGACAACCAGGGGAAATATTACAACAGTTTTCAACAAGGTTCAATAAGGTATATCATGCAATGTCTGTTGATACAAGGCCATCCCCAGGGTCAACCCACTTGCATTTCCTAAATGGCTTCGATCCTGAGATGGCATTCCAATTAAGAGAAAGGAACACTGCAACACTTGAAGAAATGCAAAATATTGCAGTTGATGTGGAAGCTAACTTGTTGAATAGAAAGGAAAAGATAAGGGCATAAGATAAAGATATAACAAAAAATGAACTGATGACATCTTCATAAATAAAAATAGATGTCCTGATAAATAGTATAAAAGAGGTGATGTAGAAGATTAGCATGAGAGAAGAACTTGATGTTCAAAGAAATCATGTTTCATTGATTTCAGAGAAAGAAAAGGTCATTGTTCCCAAACATTTTGCAACTCACCCTTTGTCCAATGGTTTGAATGATGATTATTTCATGTATTCAATTCATGACGTAGTCAAAGATGAAGCTCCATCTCAACTTGCAGAGGAACAACCAGTTGATATGATGTGCATGTTTGATGACATTCCTTACTTGGATAATCTACCCAAGTGTGGTCAGTATGATGATGAGCATGGGGATGAAATAGATGTGGATTTTTTAAAGCAATCAACAACATGTCATTGGCAGGAAGAAGATCAATTACAACTCAAATATGACAATCAATCTGCACATGGAAATTATGACATCAATGATCAAAGTGTAGAAAATCTTAGAGTAAGTGAAAACACTTTACCCTTATGTTTCTCATCTTTTCAGTTTCTGAAAAGAAACTCTAGGCCAATTGTAAATAGTCAAGACATAAATTTCTCTGATCAATCAGTTGAAGATACCACTGTTGATATGGAGGTTGTTCTAGACCCATATTTATAGCCCTTGACATACTTTGATTTTGAAATTTCAGATGAAAGATTAAAGCCTGAGACAAATTATGAGTTAATCCAAAATAACTCTATACCATTATGCTTTAATTCATTTCAAATTTTGAAGGAAACCCTTGAACAAGGGTTGAAGGATAAATACATAAAAAGTCAGGAAATTTCATTTGAATCAATGCAACAGTCTTATCAATCTTTTCAGGATCCAATAGTTGATCGGTTGGATGACCTGTGGGGTCAAAATCATTCTTCATTCGCCAGTCATGAGCTGAAAAGATGTTATGATATTGACATGATTAGGCAATCAGTTACAGGGGTGTGTTCAGTAGAAGCATCATTTCATAACCCATCAGAAAAGTTGCAGTCATGTATGGAAGTGCATGAGGATGGAAATAACATAACTACAACATCAAATCATGAAGTTGAGTTGGTTAAATTTGAATATCTAGTAATAGGTCAAGTTTATCTTGATCCAGTGGCTATTTATATGGAGAAATTGTTCATCATAGAGCCACAATGAATTCCCAATATTTATGTTATGTCTTGTGTTTATCAAGCCCCTTGTGATGAACATCAAGATGGAAAGCATTTCATGATGCCTATGCAAGTCCTATTTCTGATATTGTTCGAAAAAATTGAAAGAGCAGAGTTGTTAGAGAAGTTGATTATCTGGCTGCATTGGAATTATTGTATCATTTAGCATGACAAAATTATCAGTAGCATAGGGTAGGTAGGAAAAAGTGAATAAGCTCAACATTCCGAGCATGTCTTTTTTCAGTAGCGTTCATTTTAATTTGGTTTCAGTTGCAAGATCAAAACAGGTACAGGTTGCAGAATAAGATTTTGGGATCAACCCAATGGATAAAGCACCGGTCTGCATGTTTAGAGGCATGATATTCTTAACACCTCTTGAAAGAGTTGCCATCCCCAGGTGGAGCCTATGTTATGGTCCTATAATTATAGGTAACTCGATTCTTCGGTTGTTGATTTGGCATTGCCCCCGTGATGGAGACTTTTCATTCAGCTGACCCCTTTTTCCCCTCCATTCATTTCGCCCAATCCTCTATCACCCCACTACATCCTTCATCCACCTCTATGACACTCACTCCCTTATCCATTTGTCCCATTAGCTACATTTCTCTCGCCTTTCTTCCCTGAATAAACAAACTTAGGATAGAAAACATTAGGTTAATAATAAATGATTAGTGACAAAATTTTAAGATTAATTAGTGTAATAAAGCAATATTAATTAAATTAATGTAGTTAGATTAATAAGCTAGGTTAATCTTGTTAGCAATTAATTAATTAACTAATAATTAAGTTAGTATTTAGGTTAATTTAGGTTAATGTTAAACATTAATTAAATAAAACAAAAATACATATAAACAAAATACAAAACATTAGAAATAAACAAATTAAATGAAAACACAAATAAAAACTAAAATAAAACACACAAAATAAATAAAACGTATAAAACAAAACTAAACAAAATGTAAACATAAAATATAAATTAAAACAAAACAAAGTTAAAACATAATAAAACATTAGAACAAAATAAAAAAAAATAAAAAAAAAGGAAAAGGAAAACACTTAAAAAGAAACAAAATAATAAAAATTAAATAAAAACAAAGAAAAAAAAATGTCAAATCATTTTCCCCCTACCCGCACCTTTTACACACATCCCAAAATAAAACAAATCTATGGACATAAAAAATTCTGGACCCCCCGTGCTTTTCGAACTTTAACGGAGGGGGGGGGGTCTGGAATAGTGGTATTGGGAGGGACACTTGTCACCTCCAGGTAATTTCGGACCCCCCCCCCTCCCAATACCACTTACCACCTCAGGGGGGGGTTCTGGAATACCATTTACCTCTCCAAAACTACCCTCCCCCATTTCACAAAACCATTGTTTTTCTAGTTTTGACACCTTGTCTTGCGAAGTGGATTCTGGGAAAACGAAGATGAAATTTTAAAAACTCAAAGACAGTTTTGTTCATCACGGGCTGAAGAACAAAAAATTCTCTCAGTTTTTTCACAGGTGCCATGATCAGGGAGAATCAAATCCATCGTCAAGGGTCATTTTTTCAGTTTTCGGTTTTTCTGTTACAACCCCGATTTTGCAGGAGCTGTTATGGTGAGTTGGAGGAGAATTTGGAAAAACCGAAGGAGTTTTTTTTCCATCACATTCCCATATACAATAAAATATTTAATTTTTTCCACAGGTGTTAGCATTAAATATAAACATATGTCTTTTCGGACCCCATTTTTGCAGAAATTCGGCCCGTCTTTCATGGCGGACAGTTCTAGATTTTTGGGGATTTCTTGTTATTTTTGGCTGAGGCGGTTGAAACGGACTTCAATAAAAATTTTGGGATATATATCCTATTTGTTCATCTGATTTTAAAGTAACAGGGGTTGATCAGTGAGAGGACCATGATTCAGTTTTTGTAAAACAATTCACTGAGCTTTCTGTGTTTTTCATCAATTCAATAATACAATGCTATTTTGCAAGATTCTTGTGACTATTTCGACTGATGACGTGCATCCCTCTGTGTAAATTTGTTTCTCTGTTATCATAATTAATGTCTTCCTCTAAATTATTCCAAGAATATTAAGAACATAATTGGTTTTAAAGTACTCTCTCTCTCTGGCTTGGTATAATTTTTTATGTTTTCCACTGAAGATTAAACTCAGAATTCTTAGTTGCTTTGTGTTTAATTGAATTTTTTGACCTGTTTCATCTCACCCATTTAATTTAAATTAAAGGATCCAGTGAGTTGTCTACCTTTCCCTGGAAATATTAGCCTGTTGACATGAATTTTTTATCGATTCGTTGCAGTGACTCCATAGCCCATTGTTTCTTTTCTCTGCCCATACCCAATTCCTAAAACCAATTCTTATGTTCTATGTAACTAGCCTAATATCCTCTTCAAACAAAGTTATATAAAATAGACAGATCCCTCTCTGAGTCTTGGAGGGCTAGATCCAAGACTTGAAATGGTTTTTATGTTGCCTCTGTGACTTCCTCTTCAGCCTTGGGAAAATTACAGAGTGCTAACATATAGTATTTTGATTGCTTATGCATGATTGAGAAGCATTCATATGGATTGGTTGTGGAGAATGAGTAAGATATTGGAGAGCTTGGATCTATTGTGACTAGATGGTGGTTAGTTTGGATAGTGAGAAACATAAGAGAATGATAAATTTATTGTTGAGGATCTGAGTTGATCTTGACGGATAAACACTAATATCTTAGATTCTATACACATGTTTTAGTACTGTTTGGGAGCGTATACACAAGTTGTAGTACCTCTTAGGCATGAATAAAAGTGGGTTGTGTTACAGGTAGGGCGCATACATATGTGTGCTCCACTACTAACAAGTCACATACCTGTTGCAGATTGATATTTGTTGAGGATTGTTTCCTCATCTCAGTTGGTGCTGAGTGTGTAAGCTAAGCCTTGCATGATAGAGTTCATGCTCTTGTAGAGTTGTACTCTATTCAGTTGTTGCTAAAAAACCCAAGGATTGTAGTCCATAACAAAAAGAAAATTGTACATACATCTTGTGTTCTTTGTGTTCCTTGTGGTGATGACTTGTTGACGATATATTGCTGATATATGTTGCCGATATGTGTTCACATCTAACAGGTCATAAATGACAACAATGAGTAATGAGTAAAATGTTCAATGCTAACTAATGAGTTTTGTATAAGAGGGAAGTTTTGGGAAAAAGAGAACCAGACTCATTCACGCCCCCCTCTAAGTGTGGTAGTTGTGTCCAACAGCTAAACACCTTGGAGGTAAGACTGTGCAGAGGAAAGAAATAGAATCGTTGAGGATTCTGTGAAGCTTTGCCAAGAAGGCATTGAGCATGTGCAAGGAGTGCATGAAAGAACTTTGTTTCGCATTCTGTGAGGAGAGAAGTGTCAAGGAGAGGACACTTATAGAGTTACTGAATACTCTGTCAACTCAGCAAGGAGTGCTTGAGAGTAATTTTCCAAGGGGGAACTTATATCCCTTTGAGGAGCGAAAGGGACAGGGATCTTTGAGATCCAAGTAGTTGAAGCTCAAGGACAAAAATAGAGTTGTTGAACACTCTGGAGGAATACCTATGCGAGGAGTGCACCACGACAACACTCGGGACAAGTGTTGAAAGACAACCATCATGAGGCTAGTCAAGCATAAGGAGTGTGTAGAGAAGAGAACTTGTTTTAAGTCCCAAAGCTCAGGAGTAATAATGTCTTTTGCACATAAAGTCCCAATAGAAGGGAACAACAGGTTGAGACTCTTTGAATTCCAAGCCTCAGATAAATCTCAGGAGAGATTGCACCAAGAGTTTTCAGGTGTGGACTCGTTCCAAGAACAAAATATCAGGAGGAGTAGCGTGAAGCTGCATGAAATGAGAAAGTACACACAGAGCCAAGCTCAAAATCCATTTCCAAAGATCAGTAGGGATAACATTTTGAAAATGCAAACAAGGCCCAATAGTCAAGATCCTAGAAGGACAATCGAAGGCTGAGACCTTTGAAGCATTAAAATCTTCCAAGTCTAGGAAGAAAGGTGACAAATCTCTGAAGGAGGAGATCTAGACTGTTGGATCCAAAAAAGGACATGTCGCACAAGATCATGAATTATGGGAGAATCGCGAAGGAGGAGGTTGATATTTGAGATCGATGAAGGCCAAAGACCCGGGTGGAAAACAATCGTAGATATGAAAGAGGATGGGTGGTGGAGATCCACACACATCGGAGAATCAAGAATCGGGAGAAATGAGGGAAGCTACCTCCAAAAGTCCTGAAAGGTGAAGTCTTGAAATCATTAGGACCCTCCATCGGAAGGGACGCATGGCAGTCGATCATCAATTCGCCGAATCGTGACTCAGTGAAGTCAAAGGGAAAGTTTGCGAAAACTCACAAAACGTGAATTCATGACATCAAATTTGGGTCATTGATCGAGTCAGGATACGGGTAGTCGATTTGAAGCATGTACATTTCGACACTTCAGGAGTCGGAGGTTCGAGGGAGAGAACCATCCCAAAGTCCTGAGTTGCCAAGTTCTAACTTCGCAAAAGAGAATATCTGGACCGTCAGGTCCTGGAGTGTCAAGAGTCATCGATCTGACATAGGAGAATTTTGGCATTTTGGGAGTCGGGGAGTCAGGATTGGCTCACTCATAAAGTCCCGACATGTGAAATCGCGACGCACCTTTTTTGTAGCCATGCGGTCACGGCCCATGGTCTTGTGGAGGTAAAGGTCACATATAATGCTTGTACGCGCAGACTGAGTTTCACATTTGGACCTATGGATTTGTTTAGTGAAGGTTCCAACAGAGACCAAAGAGTCATTTCAGCTCAAGGGAATTTGAACGATCCTTGATCGGGAGGTTAGCGGACCCTGTCGAGGAAGAGGTAGGTAGGGGGTCTGCGTCATGTGGTATAAGAGCTCATATTTTAAATTTCTGTAGCAGAGAGTAGATAAAGAAAATACTATGATACACAACGTCATGTGGTATTAGAGTGAAATTTCGTCTGTATATTTCAGGCAAAAAGGATTGAAGGAGAAATTCTAGTAACATCAAGTGGTATCGGAATTTCATCTATATACAATAGATGAAGGATGACAGGGTGTTAATGCTCTATGGTGATTTTTACAAGGTGTGCAACAGTCAATAGACAACCATGTGAGTTGTAGGGGAAGTTTGGAATGCTCTCAGTTGTAGAGTGAACAATAGACTTGCCAAGAGAGAAGGTAGAAGAAAAATATGGCTATTGAAGGCCATGAACGTGGTCCAAGAGGAGACCTCCAGCAGAAAATCAAGTCTGAGACAGAAGAAGAGCTCAGCAAGATAAGAGTGCAAATGGAGAAGCTTGCATTTAAAATGAAGCAAGATGCAAAGATGCATTTGCTGTATGAGTGGCTCATGAAGAATAAGGTGAAGTCGCCTATTCAGATATTGTTGGCCAGAGGACAGTGCAGGTTGTTGAGAATGTGGTTGATGTATGTTGAAAACCTCAGAGGTGAAGAGGAATTAGTCCACATCTATGAGCCAGAAGCTGGGAAGAGTCTTAGTGATGATGTGGGGAAGATATCAAAGAAGGATCTCAGAAACTGCCAAGTGGGTAGTGAGGAACTTTCAAGTTGCCATGTGGGAAATGAGAAGAGTTCACTGGTTGATCTCAAATACTACCAGGTGGGTAGTAATGAAATTTCATATTGCCAGGTGGGAAATGAGATGAGATCATTGGAGGATCTCATAGACTACCAGGAGGGCATGGAAAAAGTCCCATATTTCCAAGTGGGCAAGGGAGAAGAGAAGAGACTATCTGAAAGTCTCATGAACTCAGAGGTGAGCTCATGTCAGCAAGAGAAGCTGACAAAGGAGGATCTGAAATGCATTCTGATCATTGGATGAATTTAAGTATTCCTGACACATAGCCTAGTTGAGGCCAGATCTTGTGTTGCAGATGCAGCAGTAGTAGAAGGAAAGCCAAAAGAAACTGTCAAGGAGGAGCATATGTTGATGTTTCCCCTAGCAGAAGAAGAAGAGAATTCAACAGAATTGCTCGAAATTTTAAGCCAAGAATATGAATAGGAGGTAACTATAGTATTGGAGGCTACAAAAGAAGAAGAAGAGGAAGCATACATCATATATTTTTTTGGTCTATGTGAATAATTGGAATACCTAGAGATAAGGGTGAGAGTGCAGAGCATGCACATCCAACAGATCAGGTTGGATACAGAGGGAGAATACCAGCCCAAGGAGCAACTGAAAGAAGCTGGAGATATGCCAGCAGGATAACTGGCAACAACAAAGTTGTCAAAGGAAGAAGTTGAGTAGCAACTCAGTGATAATACCGCAGAACTGAATTTTGTAGCAGGGTGGAAAGCTAAGGCCACAAGAGATGGAGAAAATCACATGGGAGATCGATTTGATCTACCCATTGAGAAGGAGGAGAGACAACAGAACAATCAGCATAAAGAGAGACAACCACTAGAACAACTAGACAGGGAGATAAAAGATATAATAAGGATGATGTTGAGGTTAGCAATAGAAACTATCAGTGAGGAAAAGATGAGCAGAAGGATGCCAGCCATAGCAGCAGGGAAGAAGCAGCAACAAAAAAGTAGTCGAGTAGATGGACAGATCCAAAGGATAGTTTGGGATCTAGGTGGATTTCAACAGAGCCAGGAAGCTCATGAATTTTTCATAGCAGTGGAGTATGATGCAGGAGCATCGCTCCAACCCATCATCACGCCATCTAGACAACACATCAAGCGTGCATTCAAGGAAGGGAGAGGTGCAAGCCCTCTCATTTTAAATTTTAGAATGTAATTAAATGTTTGTAAGGCTGGAAGATCCAAATAGATTCCTTTGTGCAAATAGTAGATAGAGTCACCTTTAATGGTTGAGAGGATGAATATCTATATCCGATTTAGACTAGACAACCATTGAATGCAATTTAATGTAATTAATGAGAGTAGGTGAGATGGAGGGAATATCTCAAGGAGCCCCCTTTTGTAAAAAGATATTTGTATATAGATTCAATTAGAACCAGCATGTAGAGAAGAGAAGAGAGAGTCAAGACTCAATTACGGTTTGAGATTTTGTAACCTTTGTACAAGCATTATGAGATTAATGCATATAGAGCAATTTTTCCTACATATTGTAATGTGTGTGTTTATGAATGTCTTTTATGCTTTTATGTGCATATGTTGTAGATGTATGCTACTTTCCATCTACATGGATAGATAGACTTATCTATATATTTGTGAGTTTTATGATTTTAGTCTAGGTTCTTTGTGGCTTCATGCAAGGGGTTGCATGACAGAGTATTGAGGACTCTGTAAGCCAGTGCAAAGAGTGCACATCTGAGTTCTGTGAAATTTAGGAAAAGACATGTTAAGAGGGTGCACCAGAGGAATCATAGACTCAAGGGAGAAGCCTCAAGGTTGTTGAACACCTTGGAGGTAAGACTGTGCAGAGGAAGGAACTGAGGAAAGAAAAAAAATTGTTGAGGATTCTGCAAAGCTCTGCCAAGGGGGCATTGAGCATGTGGAAGGAGTGCATGGAGGAACTCTATTTCGAGTTCTGTGAGAAGAGAAGTGTCAAGGAGAGGACACTTACAGAGTTACTGAATACTCTGTCAGCTCAGTAAGGAGTGCTTGAGCATAACTTTCCAAGGGGGCACTTATATACCTTCGAGGAGTGAAAGGGACATGGATCTTCAATGTCCGAGTAGTTGAATCTCAAGGAGAAAAACATAGTTGTTGAACACTCTGGAGGAAGACCCATGTAAGGAGTGCACCAGGACAAAACTCGAGTGAAGTGTGAAAAGAAAACCATCATGAGGCTAGTCAAGCATAAGGAGCATGCATAGAAGAGAACTTGCTTGAAGTCCCAAAGCTCAGGAGGAATAGTGCCTTTTGCGCACAGAGTCCCAACAGAAAGGAACAACAGACATAGAATATTCAAAGTCCAAGCCTCAGACAAAGCTCAGGAGAGATTGCACCAGGAATGTGCAGGCGTGGACTCATTCAAGGTCCAAAATCTCAGGAGGAGTAGTGTGAAGCCGCATGCAGAGCACAAGTATGCTCAGAGCCGAGGTCAAACTCCATTTCCAAAGCTCAGGAGGGATAGCGTTTCCAAAACACAAACGAGACCCAATAGTCAGGTTCGCAGAAGGACAATCGAAGGCAGGGATGTTTTTAAAGATGGAAATTTATTTTAAAATGTATAAATCTTGGTGAATCTTACTAATCCTTCATATGCCAATTATAAATGTTTGGCGATATTTTTATAAAAAAATTCAAATTTCTAAGGATTTTATATAGTTTGTATAAAATTTTGGCGATTTTTAAGGTAAAATAGTTTTATCCTATAGAATTTGGGCAAATCATTTTTAGAATAGCGAATCGTGTTTTGGGAAAAACCATGGAAAATTAGCCCATCAAGGAAATTTAGCCCCTAAAATCATCCCTGAGATTCGAAGCCCGAGACCTTTGAAGCATCAAAATATTCCAAGCCTGGGAAGAAAGGTGACAAAGCTCAAAAGGAGGAGATCTGTATTGTTGGATCCAAAAAAGGACGTGTGGCACGATATCATGAATTCTCAGAGAAAGAACTTTGGGAGAATCATGAAGGAGGAGGTTGAGATTTAAGATCGTTGAAGGGCAAAGTCTCGAGTAGAAAACAATTGTAGATAAGAAAGAGGATAGGTGGCGTAGATACACAAACATCAAATAATCGGGAATCGAGAGAAATGGGGGAAGTGACCTCCAAAAGTCCCGAAAGGAGAAGTCCCAAAATCATCAGGACCGTCCATCAGAAGGGATACGTGGCGGCCGATCAACAATTCGCTGACTCGTGACTCAGGGAAGTCAAAGGGAAAGTTTTCAAAAACTCATGAAACGTAAAATCTCGACATCAAATGTGGGTCATTGATCGAGTTAGGTTGTGGGTCGTCGATCTGAAGCATTGACATTTCAAAATTTCGGGAGTCGAAGGTTCAAAGGAGAGAACCATCCCAAAGTCCCAAGTCGCGAAGTTTTGACTTTGTGAAAGAGAAGATCTAGACCATCGAGTCTTGGAGCATCAAGAGATGTTGATATGATGTGGGAGAATTTCAATATTTTGAGAGTCAAGGAGTCACGATTGGCTCACTCCTAAAGTCCCGACACACAAAATTGCGATGCACCTTTTGTGTAGGCATGTGGTCGCAACCCGTGGTCGTGTGGAGGTGAATCTCACGTCTGATGCTTGTACGCACAAAACAAGGACCAAATAGCCATTTTAGCTTGTTAGCACTGAAAGTCACACTTTGACTGCTAAAGTGTAATCTCATCACCCATCAGAATGTAAAAGGTAATTTTCATTTTGAATAAGTGGATCAACAAGATGGAGAAAGAAAGGGAGAGGGAAAAAACTGCAGATGAGTAGGCTGCACCAATGGGCACTAGAGTCACAAACATCCTACACATCGAAGGCACAAAAGATGTTGAACATAAAACAATATTATATGTTGATAAGTGGAAGAATGAAGAAGGAAAACATAAGGTATAATGTTCACTAAATAGATATCCTCTCAATTTAATGAATCAACAAATACCTGAATATAAACAATGACTGATGGGCAAAATACATCAGATCCTTTGCTGCTTAGAGATCCATAAATCATTGATAGCCTTTGATCCTCAAATCTGCAATACATTCAAATAAGAAGAAATATAATGTTCGACAACACAGGTATTCCAACAGAGGACGAACACCTTCAGTAACCACTCACATAACTAGATCAAAGATTAACACACCGATGTTTTCATGTGGTAAAACCCCTACGGGGAAACATCCACGGCCCCAGCCAACGCAGCCACTTGGAGCAGTTTATTAATGCAAAGAAAAAGATTACAGAGAGATTTTACAAAAGAGTTTCTCACAATAGATCATCAACAAATGACCCTCCGCGCTCTTTAAATAGAGATCATGGACCAATCGGGTGTTAAGCCACGGATCAATGGTCATTAATATCAAGGAGAGTATGAACTGTCGGATCACTCTATGTCGGGAACATATCGTGACCGTCGGATTGCCTAACTAAAAATGCATACTAATGCATACTAAAGAAACACACTTTTACCTAACGACATATTAGACCAAGTAGATCTTA
>ML781668.1:410222-469642 GCA_009831015.1 Picea engelmannii
ATTGTTTATATTTTAGTTACTAAATATGAGATTTTAGTTTGAATTACTAAATATTTTTTATATTTTAAATAGTAATTCAAACTAAAATCTCAATAGTAACTATAATATATATAATTTTATTGTAAAATAAAATAGAAATACATTTTTGAATGATTTAAAGAAATACATATTTAACTTATTAATATTCATGATCCAAATAATATTTAGTTTGACTAAATGTATTCAAACACAATACACCATATTAATCATAAATTTAATCTTCCTACTTTTTAAGTTATGATTGAAGTTACATATCTTTTAATTATATGAAGTTAGGTTATTATGGTCAATTTTCAGCCATTAACTTGACTTAGTCCCAAAAACTCATCAAAATGGTTTGTTATTATCCAAGATATAAATGGTTCTATCTATCACCACATTTTAGCTCAACTAGTAACCCTAAACTTAAAATCACCTCTCCCTCAACCCCTCGTTGAGCTCTCATCTCTTCATCTCTTCTCTTGAACAATAACCCTAAACCTAAAATCACCTCTCCCTCATCCCCTCATCATGCTCTCATCTCTCTATCTTATATCGAGAGCACCACCCATGAGATCTCCAAGCTCTTAGCTAAAAAAAATATTCAAATTGTATTCAAACCTTACAAAACCCTAGAACAACTTTTTAGAAATGATAAAGATAAATCCAACCTAATGCTTGGCTTGGCCCACTAACTTACCAAATTCCCTACTCTTGTGGGAAATGTTACGTAGGTCAAATACCAATGTATTTATATATCAATGACAAGCTTCCCTCACCTAGTATTTATTAATATATCAATGGTTATATATTTTTTTAGTTAATAAAAAATATGATAATTAACACATTTCTTTTATTTTTTCATAAGAAATAAAATGTTAAAATTAACTAAGTCTTTGCTTACCTTTCATAAGATTAGATAAACTAAATTGATTTCTTCATCATAGTATCTTAACAATATTACATTTGATTATAAAATTTTACCACAACCAAATATTATTTTATATTTTTTTAATCCATTAATGTAAATATTATTATTAAATTTTTTATCCACAACCAAAACATATTATTTTTAATTTTCATCATCTTTATCGACATCTTCATTATCATCTTTAACATAAATTCATAGCTTAAAATCATATATATATATTTGCAAGACTTGTAATCTTTTTATCAATTTAAAAGTTATTATAAAAAGTCTTCATCAAAATAGTAAAGCAACCTCAAATATAATCATTTTAATTATAATATCTTTAAAATTTTAATTAACATCATTAACATAAAAACTTCTCAAAATTACTTAAGGCATTTGTATTAGACAAATGCTAGTATTATATATATATATATATATATATATATATATATATATATATATATATATATATATATATATTTGTAACCAGTAAATATTTGTATTTGTTTTACACTCACTTCATACTGTGTGATTACACCGTCACTGCAGTCGACATTCCTACAGACAGATGGCTTTCTCCATGGAAGCTAATTTCACTTGACTCTTCTAGACTCTACTTCAAATGTTTATACCGAGATCGTATTCTTCTGCTCTACTGTGTAGCAATCTTATGCACTCATATCAAATCGACTCTGTGTCTGTGAGGCGTCTCAGTTTTCTAAGTCGGTAATCCAGGTTTCAGTCTGTTTTGAGGTGGGTTTCGATCATTCTTTTTTTAGGTCTTTTTAAAAATTTGTTATATAAATTCGTTTACTTGTAGAATGATAAATTCATGGGTTATATACCTCCTCCTATTGCAGGCGATCAACTTGGCACGGAACATCTGGCTCTGCCTCACAATTTGATACCCTCTTCAATCGGCATGATGAAGCAATTGGAGTTGCTGGATCTCGGCTCCAATACACCGTCCCCCATACCCAATACGCATTTCTTCTCAAATTCCTGATGGCGATTTATAGTAGGCTCACAATCGCTATTAGCTAGATTGATCTGATCTTAATAGCACTGATTTTATTTTTGGAAAACTTAAATCATGCATATAATTTCAGATGCTCATATTGGTAATAGAAATTGTGTTATCAACATATATATCGTAGGTATAACCTTTGGATAAAGAAATAATCCATACACTTGCTAGTTATTATGAGATCTGTATATAAGTTTTAAGCTACGATTATATAGAAATAATTGTTGACGTTATTGCTCCAACACTAATAAAGTGGAGCGGAGACTATTTTTCTCTAAAACTAATCATCTCCTAAACATAGGAGAATCGATCTCAAACCATGCAACAAACAAGGAAATTAGGAAAGACTTTATGTTTAATATGTTAGGAAAGACTTCATCGTTTTCTTCACCCGCCTGTGACAACTCTGATCTCCAGGCGGTTATGCTTGTTGACCCATCTCTATTCGTCGGGAGGTTCAAACTCTCTCTCTTTTGTATATGGATTGAACGTCGTCGGGAGGTTCAACGAGACTGGCGAGCATGCTGACATTTTATTTTTATTTTGAATGTTTTTACGAAATTGTATTTTTAATTTAAATGTTTTTATCTAAAACTGGTGAATATAAGATAAGTCATCTTTGAACAATGTTGAATTTGAATTTTATTAGTAAATTAAATTGATTAAATTTAAATAATTTAATTTTATTAGTAAATTAAATTCAATAGTTAATTAGAAATGAAACTTTATAAATTTTATAAGGGATTAGATAATGTAATTTGAATTTAATCTTTTAATAATTAAAATTGGAAAAATCAAATTTTCAATTTTTATTTATTATTAAGTTAATATTATTTATTATTAAAATACTAATAATCTAATTATAAACTTCTCCAATTTAATAATTTTTTTATTCATATATTTTTTAATTATAAATTTTTCTAATTTAATAATTTTTTTAATCATATATTTTTTAATCTTAAATTAATATGTTATTAATTAATATTAGTTTAAATTAAAAAAAATAAAAATATTATAACTTTAAAAAAAATTCCACATAAAAATGTAAACATCAAATTTCAATATTCATAACAAAGTGATAAAATTTACATATCCTTAAAATAACATTACTTATATTAAACAATGTATTCTTACCCTAACCAAAAATTATTTATATTAAACAATATATTCCTACCATAACCAAACAATTATAATGAAATTTATTATTAAATTGATGTCAGTGCAAGGATATTTTTTATTTTTCATTTTCCTACATGATACAACTTATCTTGTAATGGTGTTATTATGTCAAGAATAGAATTAAACAAAATTCAAACATTGAGTTTTTAAGAGCACTAATCAACTTAACTCACCAATTAGATTGATTGTGAAACAGATCTTTAATTTCTAACCACTTCTCTCTCACTACCCACATAGACTTGATAGAGTTGATCTTGTAATGGTGTTATTATGTCAAGAATAGAATTAAACAAAATTCAAACATTGAGTTTTTAAGAGCACTAATCAACTTAACTCACCAATTAGATTGATTGTGAAACAGATCTTTAATTTCTAACCACTTCTCTCTCACTACCCACATAGACTTGATAGAGTTGATCTAATATCAAGGAACCTATGAAAATTCCATATGAGAACTCAATGCAAAATAGATAATAACTTAGAAATTAGAGTGTTTAGTGAGTGTGTATACAAATTCAAAGATACACGAATAACTTTTAAGAGGAGACTCTTTGGTGTATGTAGAGAGACCAATATATATATACATGATTGTATGTTTATATGGATTATAATTAGTATAGATTGATTTTAGGTTTTTTTAATATGGATTTAAAGGGAACTAATATATTTTAACACATGAGATACCTCAAGTTAAGATGGGCCTGAAATTGAGCTTGTTAAATTTGAATTTATAAAAAACATGTATATTAATCATATAAAACAATTTATAACATCAAATAACAACTTATCACATTATAGTTATTGTGAGTATGAATAATGTTTCTATTATCTTAGCCATTTGTCTTAACCCTTAGGTGAACTATCATGTACTTCTTGGAACTACTCGTGTTGTTCTCAACCCTTAGGTTAGGTGTATGGGCATATATGTATACTCATGATATTTAATCCCAACCTAAGCTATTACTTTGAATGGAGGTGGAGTATTATTACTTTGAACTAAGGTTAAATACTCATGATATTTAATCCCAACCTGAGCTAATACTTTGATTGGAGGTGGAGTCTTATTACTTTAAACTAAGATGGAGTTTACTCTATTAGTAATGTTATCGGTCTTATGTATTACTCCACCTTCTATAACTCCAGTTATTAATAGTTTTGAATCATTATTTTTATCAATTATCAAACATCCTTAGACATGGACTAAGCTGCCATGCAACGCTTGTTATTTTTTATGGATTGGCCACCATAACTTTATATTAACTTTTCACTAACCTTACCAATGTCTAACCCTTTGCTTACCAAAGTTTTTAGGCATGGGTTAATATTTGACTATATAAAATTTTGTTTTAGGATTTTCAAAAATCAAGTAAAAGCAATAATAATGTATGGATTATGGTGGAGGGTTCTTCTATATATGTTTTAGGACTAAAAGTAATCAAAGGTTAGATTATAAAAGTAATAATAAAGTGTGGATTATGGTGGAAGGTTCTTCTATATAGGATTTAGGATTAAAAGTAATCAAAGGTTAGATTATTTAGGTATGGACAATTTTTCCAGGCTTAAAAATTTCCACATTATGATGGTACTTAGGGACTTGTTAGAATATTAATTGGAAGGGTAAGAAGATGGTCAAGACAAGTTTAAGAGAAATTGGAGACATGACCAAATTTTAGGATCAAAATTTGGGGTTATGATGGAAAAAAAAATTGGGTTACAATAGTTCCCTCCCTCCCTCTCTCCATCTTATCCTCTACCCCTCCCTCCCTCTCTCCATATTCTCCTCTCTCCTTCCCTCCCTCCCTCTCTCTTCCCCCTCCTCTTAGCTCTCTCTAAAAATTCATCTCCCTACCTCTCCCTCTCTACCTCTCTCTCTTCCTCCCTCTCTCTCTCTACCCCATCTCTCTCCCTCTCACTCACTTAGTCTCCCTCTTTCTCTCTCTCTCATATCTTTATCTCTATTTCCATATTCCCCTATCTCCTTCTCTCTCTCCCCCTCCTCTCTCTACATCTTCCTCCCTATCCCTTCCTCTCTTTATCTATCCCTCCCTCCTTTTGTAGGAGCATCATCAGCAACACTCATCAAGCCAAGTGGAGGACATCTCAGCATCAAGCGCGCAATTCAAAATTGTTTTGAAACCCAAGGAGAGAACATCAATTTGATATTTTGAAAATATTGTAATTAAAAGAGATTTTAATGTTTCGAGGCTTGAGCCATTACATGAGGCCATTGAAGATTGTAATTATCTTAATTAGTTGTAGGATTGTACAAATATTGAGTAGTGACTTGTATCTGGGTTTTAAATGTCATTTATTGTAATAAATCCTTAGTGAGAAAATGCTTTGATTATGATATGATAACACTAGAGTAGTCAGAAGGAAGGCTCGAGAAGCCCCTCTGTGTATAAATATATGTAATCTATGCCTGAATAAGGCAGCTAAGAATTGTTATTAGCTACTGAAGTTTATTGTAAATCATTCTTCAAGAAGAAGTTGAGAGCTACAAGAGAAACCATGTAAATATTTGTTGAATGAATATAATAGAGGAGGATTTCTTTCAGATCTCTACATATGTTTTCCTTTGAGCAATTAGGTAATCCATGTTATTTGCTTTCTGTGTTGTTATGCCTATATGTGGATTTTTATAGATAATTGAATGAACATGTATGTGTTTTATAATTTTCAATTGTTTCTCTTTTGAATATTGGTGCAAGGAGTGCACAGTAACCACACAAGGAGTGCGAAGGCATAGTCGTGTTCAGAATCAAAAGCCTAGAAGAGATAACATGAAGTTGTGTAGAGTGAGTGAAAGGAGTGCATGTATACTCAGTGGAGTATAAAATCTCAAAAGACCCATGCATGGTGTGCATAGAGACAACACTTAGTCGAGTGTTGAATATTCTTAGAGGTAGACGACCACAAGGAATGCGTAGGAAATATTTCTTAAAAATATTCATGTGTCAAGTTTTCAGAGGAGCGGAAGGTGTGGGAAAAAGACCCAAATCATTTGAGTGTTAAACCTTAGGAGGAATAGTGACTAGAACCTTTGAAGGAAAGAATCCTTTCATTTTCGAGGTCCAGTGGATGATATTTTCCCAAGGAGGATCAGACCTTTCCTAGTCATTGGATCTAGGAAGGTAGCGTGGGTATTAACCCTTGAAGTCCTTCAAACTTCGCACATTCAGATATTTTCGAGCAAGTATTGTGGAGGAGATGGATTTACCGAAGTCTCGGGAACCAGAGTGAATCTAGACCATCCATCAGTGAAAATACATGTCCACATATTGGAGATACTTTAGAAGTTTGGCTATTCGGAAGAATTGAGGAGTGGTAGTGAAAATACACAAGGGTCCTGAAGATTTGATAGTTAGAGTACATCTTGGTCATTGATAAGTAAGTACATGTGTCAACAGATCTCAGACTTTGTGAGTACGACAATCTAGGAATACATAGGTGAAAATTATTGTAGTCTAAAAACTCTTGAAGGTTGGGGTAGATCTCAATCGTTGGTCGGGAGGGACACGTGGGGAGTGGATATATCCTCCACTGATTTGATGTTCGTAGGAATTGTAAGTTGGAGCAGCTAGAACTCCCAAAGCCTGGATTTTTGGAGCCAATCATAACCATTGATCTAAGGCAAGCACCAGTTGTCTTATTCACAACTGCGAAGTTCCTGGATTTGGGGATATTGTGTGTTGGAGCGGGTAGAAATTACGGAGTTTGGAGGCCTGAAGTACTTTTGAGCCGTATATTTTGGCATACATTGAGGATTGTCAATCCCTCCTTTTGTTTGATCATTCGCTTGTTCAACATTCAGGAGGAAATTCGTGTATTGTTGTCTAAACTTCTGAAGCTCGAGGTCCCAAAGTGTCATAGTCCATGCCATTAAATGGTATTAGTAGACATACCTGGCCCATGGTCACGTGAATTTCTCTATGTGGATAAATAGACCCTCATGCACTTGAATTTGTGCATAGGTTAAGGGGAAAAATGCATGTGTCATAAGATTTTGAGGGCTCAACAGGAGCCCGAGAGATTATTCGACTCCATTATGTGAACGATCCTAGACTAGGAGGTCGTGCGAGCCCTTGGAGGTGGTGGTGGTTTGCGTCAAGTGATATTAGAGCATAGAATTTGTCTGCAAACAACAGGCAAAGGAATGAAGACTTGTTTGATATCATCAAGTGTTATTGAGAAAAGATATTGAGCTCTGTGTAAGAATAAAACTTGGAACCATGTCGCCAAAAAGACGCAGAGACAGACCAATGGTAAATGAAACCATGGAATAAGAGATGAGACAACTTCGTTCAAGTTTGGATTTCATGGAGACAATGTAGAGAAGAGCACTCGATGTTGGTGATGTCGGTGAATATGAAAATGAAGAAGTAGTAGTAGAAGAAGTTGCAAGAGAACAAGCAATAGAGGAGCGACTGTTGAGAGTTGTTGTCAAACTCGGAACCAGATCAAAAATAAAAGTTATGATGTATGAAGGTAAGTTAAATGTGGAAGAATTGTTTGACTAGGTAAGTGCTTTAGGAAATTACTTTTATTATGAGGATATTGATGATGAGAAGAAGGTGAAACATGCTATGACCAGATTGAAAGGGCATGCAACATTATGGTGGGATGAATTACAAGTTGATAGGATATGAAAAGGTAAGTCCAAAATTAATATTTGGGATAAAATGGTCACTAAATTGAAATTTAAGTTCATACCCAAAAATTATCAAGTGAATATGTTCATAAAAATACAAAATATGAGACATAAAGGTTTGTGAGTGAAGGAGTTCATTGAAGAGTTCTACAAGTTGAACATCAGAGCAGGACATAAAGAGAATGATGAAGAAAAGGTTGTCAAGTATATTAATGGCCTGAGATATGAGATTCATGATAAAATCAGGATGATGACTATGAGAACAGTGGAGGATGATTACCAGGTATCCCTAGAAGCAGAAGATAAGTTGGCCAGAAAGTAGATTCAAAGAAATAGATGAAAAAATCTTAGCAGAGGTAGAAGAATCACTAGAGAAAAGTTCCAGAAGCCTAGACCTAAAGTTGGAAGATATCATAGTCAGATAGAGAGAGGAGAAAGTTCTAGAGGAGGAAATTATGGTGGAAG
Source organism: Picea engelmannii (assembly GCA_009831015.1). NCBI lineage: Eukaryota > Viridiplantae > Streptophyta > Pinopsida > Pinales > Pinaceae > Picea > Picea engelmannii. Next base: position 418,476 of record ML781668.1, read on the forward strand.
AAACTCTTTTCTGAAAAGAAGAGGAAGAGGAAGAGGAGGAGAAGTGAAGTCTTATGCATGCCAAAAGATATGACACATGTCTTGGGAATGTCCCAAGAGGAATAATACATGAGTAAGAGAAGCTCACATTTCTAAAGTACAACGGAAGAATGTGGAGACAAGGATGAAGTGGGAAATAGTGGAAGAAGGAAGATCACTCATGATGAGGAAATTTGTCACAAAGCTAGAGAAAGAGGTAAGAGAACCAATCCAAAGGAACTGTCTGTTCAGAACTGCTTACAAGATGAGAGGCGGGGTATGCAAGGTGATTATAGACAGTGGAAGTATTGATAATTTAGTATCCATAGAGATGGTGGAAAAGAGGAAATTGGATACGACTGCACGTCCAAATCCATACAAGGTATTGTGGTTGCATAAAGGACATCAAGTAATGGTAAGTCGGCAATGCAAAGTTGAGTTTAAGATAGGTGGTTATAATGATGAAGTTCTATGTGATGTCATACCTATGGATGTTTGTCATGTTCTTTTGGGAATATCGTGGCAATATGATAGGAATGTAATACATGATGGAAGAAAGAACACTTATACCCTTGAGAAGAATGGGTGTAAACATATGTTTTTACCAATAGAAGATAAAATATTCAAAGAAGAAGCTAGTCCAAGAAAACTTCTTATGAGTGGGAAGGAACTCTTGAAATAAGTCAAGAAAGAATAGGAAATGTAGTTTTTTGTTGTAGATAAGATGAGAGTCATTCTCACAAGCACTTCTATCAATTATTTTCCTATATAAGTCCAAGAGGTATTGGATGAGTTCGCTGATATTGTGGTGGATGAGTTACCTCACTCTTTACCACCCATCAAGAGTATTAGTCACCATGTTGACCTTATTCCCGGAGAGAGTTTGTTGAATAAAACAACGTACCTATTGACATGTCAAGATAATGAAGAGGTCAAGAATCAAGTCCAAGAATTGTTCGATAAGGGTTTGATCAAAGAAAGTTTGAGCCCATGTGTTGTACCAATTGTGTTAAGTCCAAAGAAAGATGGAGTTTGGAGGATGTACACATATTCTAGAGCTATTAGTAAAATAACCATCACGTATAGATTTCCTTTACCTAGGATGGATGATTTGATGGATTTCTTAAGTGGAGCGGGTTATTTTTCCAAGATAGATTTGAAAAGTGGTTATCATCAGATAAGGATGAGAAAGGGAGATGAATGGAAGAAAACATTCAAGACAAATGAAGGATTGTATGAATGGTTGGTTATGTCGTTTGGCTTAACGAATGCATTGAGTACATTTATGAGATTGATGAAGGAAGTACTCAATGATTTCATTGGTAAGTTTGTAATTGTTTATTTAGATGACATTCTAATCTTTAGTAAGATTGAAGAAGAGCACTTGAGACATTTGAATATGGTATTGAGGAGATTGCAATAGGATAAGCTATTAGTGAATTTGGGGAAATTTTCTTGCAGGAAAACATAACTTGTATATTTGCGATTCATAATATCTTCAAATGAATTGAATATGGATCCAGAGAAGGTGAGGTAAATCATAGATTGCCCTTCTCCAAGATGTGTATTTGAGGTAAGATTTTTTCATGGATTGGCATGTATTTACAGGAAATTATTTAGGAATTTCAATAGCATTTGCACACCTATATTGGACACCATAAGGAAGGAGAATAAGTCTTTTAATTGGATAGAAGAAGTTGAAAAAGGATTTAGAGTTCTGAAAGAAAAGATAACAAAACAACCTATTATAGTTCTGTCAGATTTTAAGAAGACATTTTAGGTAAAATGTGATGCAAGTGGAGTAGCCATTCGCACAATTTTAAGTCAAGATAATAAGCATGTTTATTATTTTAGTGAGAAATTGAATGATGTTAAGAGGAAGTATTCCACATATGATATGGAATTTTATGTTGTGATTCAAGCCTTGAAAAAATGGAGGCATTGTCTTATTCCAAAAGAGTTTGTTTTATATTCTGATAATCAGGCATAGAAATTTATAACTAGACAAGAGAAGTTGAATCAGAGACATGCCAAATGGGTAGAATTCATGCATAATTTTACTTTTTTTACTAAGAATATTAGTGGAATCGCTAACAAAGTTGCAAATGATTTGAGCATGAGATGTTTGATCTTGCAGTAATTTCAAGTGGAGACCTTAGGATTTGAGCACCTCAAGGAGATGTATCAAGGAGATCCAGATTTCAAAGAAGATTACGAAGCATGTGAAAACCCTTTGCTGAGGGAAAAAAATCAGTGAATGGAATATCTGATCCAAGGTGGATTGTTATTCAAAGGAATCAAGTTTTGTATCCTGAAATTCTTAATGAGGGATAACTTGTTGAAGGAAAAGCATAGTGGAGGTTTGGATGGACATTTTTTCCATGATAAAACATACGTGCAAGTGAGTTATTCATAGTTTGGGCCATGTATGAGGTTTGAAATAAAGAAATTTGTGGACAGATGTAGGATTTTCCAGTATTCCAAAGGAAATCATGAGAACACTAGATTGTATCAACCATTGCCTATTCCAGATAGGCCATGGGATGCAATAAGTATGGACTTTATTCTAGGATTTCCTAGAACCCGGAGAGGAAGTGATTCCATATTCGTAGTGGTTGACAGATTTTAAAAGATGACACATTTCATACTGTGTCACAAAATGAGTGATGTTACTCATATAGAATTTCTTTTTTCAAAGAGATTGTTAGATTACATGGATTTCCAAGGAACATAGTTTCAGACAGAGACATTAAGTTTGTAGGACGCTTTTGGAGAACACTGTGGAAGAAGTCGGGGACAAGATTATATTTCAATTCACCATATCATCCTCAAAAGGTTGGACAGACTCAAGTGGTAAATCAAAGTTTAGTAAATTTATTGAGGAGTTTGGTTACTGACCATAATAGCCAGTGGGATAAAATTATGCCCCAAGCATATTTTGCATATAATGACTCACTGAATAGGAGTACTAGTAAAATATCATTGCATATAATATATGGGATGTAGCCAATAGGAATTTCTAAGTTAAGAGATTTGGGACGAGATGAGTCCTGAAGTGTAGGAGGAGAGGATTTTGTTGTAGAAATGCAGAAGTTACATGATCATCTCAATGGACAACTGCACAATAGCAATCAAAAGTACAAAAGCATAATAGACATTGGAATATCACCCATGTTCAATATAGAAGACCTGTACCCTTACAGGATGAATGATACTGGAGATGCAGATGATTAGGAGGAGATTCAGTTGAAACAACAGATTCCTATAGTAGAGAAGCCATAGATATAGAAGATTCTAGATTGGAGGATTGCTAAGAAGACCAAAAGGAAAATTTATTTAGAGTATCTGGTTAAGTGGAAATACCATCCAGTAGAAGATGCCAGTTGGATTACTAATTTGATATCTAGAAGAGTGGAAAAACAATGTAGGAGCTCATGGATAGGAGTCCATGAATCTTTTTGTCCAGAGGAGTATGATGCAAGAGCATCATCAACAACGCTCATTAAGCCAAGTGGAGGACATCTTAGCATCAAGCACGTGTTCAAAATTGTTTTGAAATGCAAGGAGAACGCATCAATTTGATATTTTGAAAAGATTGTAATTAAAAGATATTTTAATGTTTTGAGGCTTGAGCCATTACATGAGGTCGCCGAAGATTTTAATTATCTTAATTAGTTGCAGGATTGTACAGATATTGAGCAGTGACTCGTATCTAGGTTGTAAACTCCATTTATTGTAATAAATCCATAGTGATAAAATATTTTGATTATGATATGATAGAACTAGAGTAGTGGGAAGGGAGGCTCAAGAAGCCCCTTCATGTATAAATATATGTAATCTATGCCCAAATAAGACCGTTGAGAATTTTTATTAGCTATTGAAGTTTATTGTAAATCGTTCCTCAAGGAGAAGTTGAGAGCTATAAGAGAACCCATGTAAATATTTATTGAATGAATATAATAGAGGAGGATTTCTTTCAGATCTCTGCATATGCTTTCCTTTAAGAAATTGGGTAATGCATGTTATTTTATTTCTGTGTTGTTATGCCTATGTGTGCATTTTTATAGATAATTGAATGAACATGTAGTGTCCTGTAAGTTTCAATTGTTTCTCTTTTGAATACTGGTGCAAGGAGTGCATAGTAGCCATGCAAGGAGTGTAAAGGTAGACTCGTTTTCAGAGTTAGAAGCTCATAAGATATAACATGAGGTTGTGTAGAGTGAGTGAAAGGAGTGCACGTATAATCAATGGAGTGTAAAATATCGAAAGACCCTTGCAATGTGTGTATAGGTCTAACACTTAATCGAGTGTTGAAGAGTCTCGGAGGTAGACAAGCACAAGAAATTCGTAGGAAATATTTCTTAAAAATATTCAAGTGTCAATTTTTCAGAGGGCCGTAAGGTGTGCATAGAAGACCCAAATCATTTAAGTGTTAAATCTTAGGAGGAATAGAAAGTAGAATATTTGAAGGGAAAAATCCTTTAATTTTTTAGGTCGAGTGGATGAGATCCACCTGAGGAGGAGAAGACCTTTCCTAGTCATCATATCTAGGAAAGTAGCACGTGTATTAACACTTTAAGTCCTTAAAACTTCGTGCATTCATGGATTTTCGAGAAAGTATTGTGGAGGAGATGGATTTCGTGAAGTCCTGGGAACCAGAGTGAATCTGGATCATCCATCAACGAGGATACATGTCCACAAATTGGAGATAGTCCATAAGTTCATCTATCCATAAGATTTGAGGTGTGGCAATAAAAATACACAAGGCTCCTGAAGCTCTGACAGTCAAAGTACATCTTAGTTGTTGATAAGTAAGTACACATGTCAACAGATCTTGAACTTCGCGAGTCCGACAGTCTGGGAAAATGGAAGTGAAAAGTATTGTGGTCCAGAAACTCTTGAAGGATGGAGTAGATCTCGACCATTGGTTGGGAGAGACACATGGGGAGTGGATCTATCCTCCACTAATTCGGTTATCAAAGGAATTGCAAGTTGGAGAAGCCATAACTCTTGAAGCTTAGAGTTCTGGAGCCAATCATAATCATTGATCTAAGAAAAGCGTCAGTCATCTGATTCACAACTATGAAGTTCGTGAATTCAAGGATATTGTATGTTGGAGTGGGTAGAACTCCCAAAGTGTGGAGGCCCGAAGTACTTCTAAGCCATATATTTTGGCATACATTAAGTATTGTTGATCCCTCATGTCTCTTAGTCTTCTTCTAGTTAGATGTTCAGGAGGAGCGTCATGTATTGTTGTCGGACCTCCCAAATCCTAGGGTCCTGAAGTGCCATAGTCTGAACCATTAAAGGGTATCAACCCATGGACTTGGCCAAAGGTTATGTGAATTTATCCACATGGATAAATAGAACCTCGTGAACTTGAATTTGTGCACAGGGTAAGGGGAAAAAGGCATGTGGCATAATATTTTGAGGGCTCAACAATAGCCCGAGAGCTGATTCGGATCCATACTTTGAATGATCCTAGACCGAGAGGTTGTGTGATCCCCAGCAGGTGGTGGGGGTTTTCATCACCTCCCTCATTTACTTCCTCCGCCCTGTCCCCCCCCATTCTCTCTCTCTCTCTCTCTCTCCAAAAGGGGGGCTATGGCCATGGCATGAAGGTCGTTAGGGTAGAGGCAAGGGCCCAACAGAAGAGGGAATTGGTGAGACAGGATAAAATGGGTCAGAATCCAAGGGGGAGGGTGAGGAAGTATGGTGGTAATGAGGGAGGATGTGGTGGGCTATGGAGGTGATAAGAGGAAAAGGGATGCTGGGTGGAGGAGGTGGAATAGTGGGCATGAAGGAAAGAAGGGAAAATCCATATAATGGTTGGGAGAGGAGGTGATAAGAGAGGGAAAGTGGATGGGCATCAGAGGAAAAGTGTGAGTGCAGATAAGAGAGGGAGATAAATGAGACTAGGAGAGGTGGGAATGAGGGGATGGGCTGAGAGGGTAAAAGGATGAGGATATGAGAAAATGTGAAGGGTATATAGGTAGGGGAGGGTGAGTGGTGGGCTTGAAGGATAGGAGGAAGGAGCCAAGGGGGAGGGTGAGGCAATAAAAAGGGAGATCTAGATAGGAGGAGATAAGGTGAGGGTTGGGAATAGAAGAATGGTGGATGTGGTGGGCTAGGGGAGGGTTGAGATAAGGAGTAGAGTGGGTGGAGGGGATGAAGGGGTTGGGAGAGGAGGCGAGTGAAGAGTGAAGGTGGATGGGTATGGGTGAGAGGATGAATAGGGTGGATGGGTAGGGGAGGAATATAGGTGACATCGAGAGATATGTGAGACTAGGAGAGGTGGGAAAGAGGGGTGGGGCGATATGGGGAAAAGGGGGAGGAAGTGAAAAGAGGTAAATCGTTTCCAGTGACCTGAGACACATGTCTTCCACTCAAAACCATCTAGTGCACCAACGTCCACAATAATAGGCCAATGACACTTAATATACCATGTGTGGTTGTTTGAGGCATCCTTCTTGGCCCTAGAAGTCTAGAAGCTTGCTTTAAGGCCTAACATTCATGTTTCTTTCATTGGTTATGTATGATGTCCCAAAACTCATACTCATGTTCACTATCTATATTAGGAGACCAAGGATACTATTGAAAGGTTCTTTGTGGTGGGTCAACATGTTGATGTCCACCTCAGATGCCTACAGGATTTATTTGGCATAATCTTGTCAAACCCACCTTCTGGATGTTTAGTTATAAAATTATGTGCATTATTTATAATGTACACAAGCTCCAAAGCACGTGTTTCTTTCTACCATTTAATTTTTTTTTCAACGAGAGTGACAACCTTAACTTACATGTTCAATGATTTGGTTTCCTAGGATTTAGGGTCAAAGTGACAAACATAGTGGTTTAGATTGCAAAGAGATTAAAACCTCCATTTTTTTAATACATTTCAACAATTGTATTTTTTACTTTACTTTTGCATAGGCTACACAAATCCGTGGTATAATTAAAAAATAATAATTTTGTTTACATTTTTTGATATATTTTTGTCTTGACATATATCATAATCCTAAATATATATGTCTTTTATTTATGCTATAAAGTTTCATTACCTTAACCATTTTTTAAATAAGTTATATGTCGCACTAGAAAAGACTAAGATCTACAATTTAAAAAAAAATGTTTGATAATGTTAAGTCCCTCATACCCTTCACTAACTCAGGGCCTTGTAATTTCAAGGATATAATGACTTTCATAATTAAAAAATATATAAAATTAATATTATAAATTTTGAAAAAATACACCTCACTAGAACAATGTGTTCTCTACAATTCTACAAATTTTTTAAAGGAAATTCAATCATTGAGGTACTCAACACCTGCACTAACATAAACATATGCATTATCAAAATAACATACCATTGTTATAAAAAATCAAATTCTACATAGTTATACACAAATTATATAAATAGAAATTATATATTATAAAGTCAATTAGATTTCCTATATTTCATGTTTTTACACCATATTCAAATTGATTTCATTGTAAAAGTACCTTGGATAGTCCCTCCAAGTTAAGGTATTGTTGTTTTTCCATGTTTTCATTGCTGCTAAGGCTTCATGAAAACAAAGACAACTTGTGCATAACATAAAATTATAAAAATTTTATGTAATAATCGATCATAAAATTTTTACTTGAGGAGTAGGAGTTCCAATCAAATTTATGCTCTATGTCCCATTTTTTGCTTATATATAAAATAATATCTAGTATTTAACCAAACACAATTTCATATAGCTGAAATTAAAAGAATAATTCAACAAAAGTTACTAATGGTTATTGTAAAAATAATAATAAAAGTTGTGGATTGAAAAATTTGAAATAATGTTTTCTAAAATGAAATAAATTAGAGTTTTTGAGAGGCCTATAACATCCATGGTTATTCTTATTATGACATTAACAATTTCCATCACTCCAATTCTAATTTAATATTAATGAACCTTACCTTTCTATATAGTTACATGCAACACTGTAAAATCTTCTTAACTTGACTTAGGTAATATGTTATGCATGCAACTTACAATATCCATCTCCTATAAAATTTGTAACTTGTACTATACATGATCTTCTCTATAAAATTTATGATATGTCAATAATGATTTGTAAATTTAAAAATTGTTTGTATTTAATGATTAAAAATAAGAAAATAAAGGTAAATTACCATCAATTTTAACCATTGATTATTACTTTTGGTCTTGTTGTCAAAAAAATATTTCTTTATATAATTCTCACTTCCACAATACTTACAAACAATATCTTTTATTTCTTCTTTCTACGCAATCTCATTATTTCTAAAATCTCTATTAAAGCATTTCCAACTTTTACTTTCCATCGTGGAATTACTTGAAATTCCTGTTGTTATGTTTAAAATTTCTAAAAAAATGGTTTTCTCTTAATTGCATATACACAAGCATAAGCCTTTTTTAATGTGTCCTACCTTAATGAGTTGAGATTCTTCATCTAATATTAATTTACAAAATTGAACAAAAATTGTTGGAAGCTTTGGATTCATCTCAATCACTTTTTTTTTTTTTTTCTTCTTAAATTTTTTTAACATTTTAAGTGTGTTTTTAGATGTATATGTATGAACTTTCTTAATATGTCCTTCCTTAATCAACTAAAATTCTTCATCTAATACTAATTTAAAAGTCACCTTTTTCTATATTATTTTAAGATTTAAAAGTCAAGGGAAATTTACTTTCAACTATGACAATCAATTGAAAATCTTTGTTAATGTAATCAACTTGTAATTTTTCTAATTGAACATTTAAAAATGTGACTTCATTTAAATAATGAGAATTTTTATTTGAATCAACATGTTTTAAATTAACTTTTTTCTTTTATTTTAAATAAATTTATTCAAGATTTTATATCAAAGAAATGAGAGTTTGGGAATGAGTTTTCTAAAAGGAGAATTATAAATTAGAATTATATTAAATTAAAATGTAAATATTTGTATTCCATTATTACAAATACATAATATCACTATAAAGCAAAGATTAAACTACAAGTAAATGTTATTTCAAAAATTAATTAAGTAAAAAACCTTAACAATACTCACTTTATAGTTGTGGATATGAAAAACTTTTAATACATGAATGTTTTCCTTCAAACCCAAACTAAACATAAAAGTCTAATATCCTATCCATGACAAACATTTGATGGACTCTATAGTTGATATCAACCAACTATATCATTGACTTTTATTGTATTTTCATATTAAAAGAGTAGTACTATTTTTTTTTCAGTAAAAAAAGAATAATGATTCAAATTTACAAAGAGTTTGAAGTTTATATATGTAAAGTTTAATTTTAAAAAAGATGTTAAAATTGTATGTGTGTATTTTCAATTTTGTTTCTCATTTTCTAATAAAATATTTATGGATATTAATGTTTCAAATATTGTGTTAAATATATTCTTATAATTATTAACACAAATTAAATTAGTAATTTTAATATTGTAGTTATTGCCATAGGAGAAACATTGTCCAAAATTAACATTTAATATTATTAATAAAATTTAAAATGTATCAATATCTCTTTACATTATAATCTAAAATATAATTAGAATCTTTTATATATATATATATATATATATATATATATATATATATATATAATTTTCATGGCTATCAACAATCATGCAACATAGTTTAAATGTAACCTGACATAAATAATTTATTTATTCAAATTTTTAGGAGCGCAGGGAGCTAATGGAAAATCATCCGAGCAAATATTTAACAGTCTGTATAACCGCAGTTCATCGGTGCACGATCTCGCCGAAGGATTTCAGTTCCTCCGGCAGGAATTAATAGGAAAGAAATAATGGCAGGAATATGAATGTGAAATAAAGGACGTGGCTGAGTATATGGGCATCGCTCCAACTTCCTAGGATATATATCGAATAGAAGATAATTAAGAAGTGCAAAACAAATAAGTCGCCGCCTGTAACCCGGCAGTGCCTTACAATGGACATTGAATCTCTAGACGATTTGGCCATTCATGGCATTATCCCTGATTGGATGTTGTACTTAGCTGTCATTCATGGTGATGGAGATCGGAGGTATGGGCATTAAAATGGAAATCATACAAATAAACGCCGATTACCATGTAACAAAACAATTGTGCTGTAATATTCACCATATTTATTTCCAGTCATCCAATGTGGTTTAAAATCCCCTATCGGCCCCTGTGCCTCTTTCCAGCCAGAACGGGTGCATGAACTTATTTTTATCTGCAGAAACTTGAAATTCTTCAACAACAAGCTCCATAAGCAACGAAAGTGCACTTCCAACACAACTTAGGGCCTCATTAAATATGAATTTTAAAGGAAAATGCATACAACACCCCATCAAGTAAGTCAGTTACATAAGCGTTGCAATGGTAGAATGTTTGGAAGCAGTTTTTGTTAGGCAGCGGAATCAAAACATAGCATAAAACCAGAGCATAAACTAAGCAAGATTAAACATGCATGAAACCAAGAACACCAAACACACACTTGACATAGTAGTTTATGTGGAAACCCAAATTGGGAAAAAATTACGGGTCTGTTATTCAAGGGAGAGCTACAATAGCCTTCATAGGCATACAATCATTCTCTCGTCACACAGTCACTGCTCTCTAGCTCGCATTGTATTCTACCTCGATGGGTATGCTCATATATATAACATCTATCACTCAGTTACACAGACTGATCATGAATAGATCACATAGTTACACTTACAGTTCATAAGATTGATGCATGCGCATATACTTGTGCATCTGCATGTGACCACATGAGAAAATTCGTTGGCATGTTTTCTAACAATCTCCACCTTGACAATAATTTACTTGATATATCATGCCCTTAATTAATTCATCACCTTTTCTGCAAACCAAGAGAAGTCAAACACCACCATAGCTTCTCTAACAAAACTGGTTTCGTAAACATCTCTGCAGAATTCACTTTTGTATGGACCTTTTCCAGAGCCACTTCACCTTCATCAACACCCTGTCTTACAAAATGGTACTTGACAGAAATATGCTTCATCTTACTATGATAAGTTGGATTTCTAGCCAAATGAATAGCACTTTGACTATCATAAAATACTTTCACTTTGTCCTGCATCCTTCCAAACTCACCCAATAAACCCTCTAACCAAATTTCCTCCTTGCATGCATGTGAAAAAACCATATACTCTACCTCAGTAGTGGATAAAGAGACTACATTTTGAAGCTTTGGCATCCAACTAATAGGTCCTCCTACAAGAGTAAAGAAATATCCTGAAGTGGATCTCCTTTTGTCCAAGTCACCTGCAAAATATCAATCTACATAACCGCAAACTGAATCTCTAGAACCATCATAGGTGAAAGAATAATTGCTTGTGCCTCTAAGATATCGAAGCACCCATTCCACTGCTTCCCAGTGTTATTTTCCTGGATTTTACATGTATCGACTGAGAACACCAGCTACATGTGAAATATTTGGTCTAGTACTCACCATCGCATACATCAAAGTTTCCACTGCATTAGCATATGGTACACGAGACATATAATCATTTTCTTCATCATTACTAGAACATAAACCTGAAGAAATATTGAAATGAGAATCCAAATGGATCTGTATGGGTTTCACATTATTCATACTGAATTTCATAAGTATTTTCTCAACATACTTCTATTGTGATAACCGCAGCTTACCATTTTCCCTATCTCTATGTATCTCCATGCCTAAGATTTGTTTTGTTGCTCCTATATCCTTCATATCAAACTCCCTAGCCAACTGAGCCTTTAACCTGTTGATATCAACCATGATTTTTCTTCCCACAAGCATATCATCAACATATAACACCAAAATAATGAACACGTCATTTTCCAACTTTTTAAAGTAAACGCAATGATCATATTCACTCCTTGTAAAATTTAGGATCACCGTGAAGGAATCAAACTTCTTATACCATTGTCTGAGAGATTATCTCAGGCCATACAATGACTTATTGAGTTTGCAAACAAAACTCTTATTGTGATCCTGAACAAACCTTTCTGGTTGTTCCATATATATATATATATCCTCATCTAAATATCCATTTAGAAACATTGTTTTAACATCTAGCTTCTCTAACTCAAGATCAAGTAAAGAAACTACTGATAACAAAACACTAACTGAAACAAGATTCACAACTGGTGAAAAGTTCTCATGAAAATCAATACCTTCCTTTTGAGAATACCCTTTTGCTACCAGTCTTGTTTTATACCTTTCAACTTTATCATCAACACACTTTTTCAGTTTGTAGACCCACTTGCAACCGACAACCTTCCTGTCCTTTGGAAGTTCTACTAGGTCCCATGTTGTATTCCTCTCTAAGGAATCCATTTCTTCTTTCATATATTTCTTCCATTGAGCACTTTCAGATACCTTAATTGCTTCTTGAAAACAACTAGGTTCTCCATCAATAGAAACCAAATCCATAGATGAAACATAATCGTCATACTTTGTAAGAGGATTCCTGACCCATGAATATATCCTCAGTTTCCTGGATATTTTATGCATCATCTTTTTCTTCCCATGGAACTTCTTCATGCTCTTGCATTTTTAAATATGGTTTAGGTTCCAACTAAATTTGTTGAATTTGAGGTACTTGTTCTTGTCTCGCTTCAACATCTACCAATTCTGATTTTAAGAGTGAGGATTCATCAAATACTACTTCTCTTCTTATGATGAGTTTGTGGGAAGTAGGATCCCACAGTCTATACCCCTTAACTCCATCATCATAACCAACAAAGACATATTTCTATGATCTAGGATCTAACTTAGAACGACGATCTTTAGAAATAAGAGCATAAGAATCAAAACCAAATATTCTCATATTTGAAAAATCACACGAATGACCTATCCATACCTCTTATGGAATATTACAGTTTATTGTAGTTGATGGTGACCAATTTATCAGATAGCATGATGTAAGAACTTCTTTTGCCCACAATTCCTGTTTCATCTTGGCATTACTGAGCATGCTCCTTGTTCTCTGTAGAATAGTCCTATTCATGTGTTCAACAACACAATTATGCTAAGGAGTATAAACCATGGTATTACATTTTTTGATCCTAGCTTCCTTGCAATAGTTCTAAAATTCCATAGATGTGAACTCACCTCCATTATCTGTCCTTAAACACTTGATTGACCCGTCATTTCTATTTTCAACCAAAGCTCTCAATTGCTTAAAATTATTAAATACACCATCTTTTCTTTTAAGTAAATAGACCCAAACCTTTCTAGAGTAATCATCTATAAATGTCACATAATATGACGATCCTCCAAAAAAAATTGTAGGCGATGGTCCCCAAATATCTGAATGAATGTAATCAAGGATACCTTTGCTTATATGTCTTCCTGTTTTAAACTTTTTTCTACATTGTTTTCCAAAGAAATAATACTTGTAGAAATTCAAATTCAAAAACTTCAAACTTGGAAGTGACTTACGATCAACCAGTACCTTAATCTCTTTCTCGCTCATATCACCCAAACAATGATGCCGTAAACGCATAGAGTCACCTTCATCTTCAGATACAACAGCTGATTGATTTATTTTTGTCCTTCCTTCTTCGGATGCTACCAACTCCAATAATTTTACAAGAAAAACCATTTCCCATAAAAACAACACCATCATTAATAGTTTGGTAATTTGAAAACCAATTTCTATGAAGACACATATTGTTGGATGCACCAGAATCTAAAAACCAATGTTGATGTTGATGTGAAACATCACAAGTAGACAATACCTCATCAACCATACCAAAAGCTAAACTTGTTTCAGCTACATTAGCTTTGTAATGCCCCATATCTTGACCTTTAGGGAGTTAAAAGATTGACTGTTTACTCATCTTAGTAATTCAATTCTTAACATTTGTTTGAGATCAATTAGATTGAGATAAATGTTTGAGATATGTACCTATTTTTATATGTTGCATGATATTATTTTCATTGTTATATACTCATGATGATGATAGCTCTTCGGTTTGTTTAAACATGCAAGTTAAAATGTGGAATTTAGGTATGTGGATACTAGTTCAAGTTATGATATGAATACATAACAGATGCCAGACATGATAAAAATAAACATGCATTTCTTAAATTGAACATCAATATAGATATGGATCCTTATATGAAATTATTATGTATATGCATAGATATGAGTTATTGGTAGATTAACTTACAGGTTAATGAGTTATGCGATAGCCAAATGACTATAGTGTTGAGGTGACTTGGATGTCGTAGACAACAAGAAGATAGTATATTCTATATGTTGCACAGTATGGCTTGATATAGGGTGTTGACCCTAGTTCTATAAGGAGGGGTGGAGGTATTGCCCACCGTTTATTCTCCGAAACCTAGAGTAATGGGAGGGTTGTGTGAAGTCACACTCCCCTAGACATGTGATGGCGACTGTTAGTTTCCTGTTGGAGAAGCTTGGTCAAGATGTATGACACTTTCATTTACAGGTTCTATCTGGAGTTAGGTCAATATATGACGAAGCCGCACTCCTCGGAGCACATCCTCTCTCTTAGGATCTTCTTCTTCTCGGTCCGAAGAACTCCAAGGTTCTTCTATTTCCCTATCGGGAAATCTGCACCCCACAGATTCTCTTCTGATCGCGATCCTCCTTTCTTCACTTATCGAAATATCAGAACTCGCAGCTTTGCAAGTTCACTATCGATCACTGGGCTCTCGAATCCCCGAGATCCGATGGCCAGTCAACGCTGACTTTCTCTCCCTCTCCTTGTTGGGACTTTTGCCCTATCGTGATTTCGCCACTCGCGATGTCAAACCATTACTTTACCGACTCCCGACTCGTGATATGCTGAAACTCCGACACACACGTGAGCTATCACTTCAACTCCCAGCAACTTCTATCAGGATATCGTACTTTGCGGGATCGCAAATCTTGATGTCGATGGACTCAGGACTTGCCTTTTCCCAATCCCCGATGTTGTGCCACCTATCCTCCACTAGCCCCTGCTGTGGCCCCACACAAACCTTTCATCGGGATATCACATTTCACGATTCCAATGTGCAAGAGTTTCACACCTTCGAAAACTCTAATTTTCCAATCCCCGACTCCTCAGGATCCCCTGACGCGTGTCCCACACGATGGACGGTTCTGGACTTATTGGGATATCGCAGATCGCGATATTGCAATCTTCGTTGCAATCTCTTGGAGCTTCAACTAGAAAAACCCCGATATCCGATGTCGCGTGTATATCTGACGGTCCTTGTGACTCGGGATCGACGACTCTGCTCCCTCTTGAGCTTCGAACCCTCGAGTGTTCTCATCGTAACCTCCTTGCACCTCTGCAGGATTCAATGGCCCATGAAACTTCGCGAAATATCCTCAGAGGATTTCAACCATCCGCTCTTCCCTTTGTGAATTCACGAAATGAAGAAATGTCTCCTCCACGAGACTCGTTCGCCGGCTTGCCAAGCTGTGACGCTTCTCTCGGACTTCCCACGGAAGCTTCCCTCCACTTACCCTTCAATGAATTCAAAGTCCTATTCCTCCTAAGATTTTCTACAACTTCATAATTCAGAAAGAAATCGTGCACGCACTCCTTGCGGCAAATCTTCAACACCGCTTAAGTGTTGAAGACACTTGACTCTGCGCACACCTGCAGCAGCAGTCTTCCAATACCCTACTCAGAATCGCAACTCTGAGACTTCTCCCTGGCCTGCGCACTCCTTGCACGACATTGTGCCACTGCACCCCTGAGATGAATGGAAACAAAATTTATCTCTAATTGAACCCTTCTGTCAACGCACTCCTTGCGGACAATTCGACTGCACTTCTTGCAGGAATCCCCATGAATTTGAATAAAATATTTCTTCTATTAATTCAAATGTCTGTACATGGGTGTTCTTCATACACTATTCTCTACTTTCTCTTCTCTTCCTGGATGCTCTAGCTAATGTTACAATGTACAAAGGAGGGTGTCTATATCCATTTTCCCTCTTGGACTCTAGGCTATCAAATCTAGAATTAAATTCCTATCTACCAGCATTAACTAAATTAAATGTCGTCTATCTACTAAAGGACGGGAGCTATCCGCTCAAGGTCCATTACAACATACAAAGGCGTCTCTTCTTAAACGACTCATTTAAGATCTGCGCAATAATCCCAAAGTATTTTCAAAATTTGTGCTGGCTTGTCCAACTGTCTTCAGCTTTCACGCTGGCTCGCTTGATGAGTTGGCGATGCTCCTGCATCATACTCCTCGGCTTGAAAAGTTTCATGGTCTCCTGTCCATGAGCTCCTGCACGGTGTGTCCATGCTTCTGTATCACTTCTTTGCTTTCCCAGCTGGCATTTTCCACTAGGTAGTTCTTCCATTTAACCAGAGAGTCAAAGTATTGCTTTCGTCTGGTCTTTCTACCCACTATGTTGTCCAGTATGCACTCCATTTGTGGCTTCTCTGCAACTGGCAATTGTTTCATCCACTGGATCATTGGTTCCTTAGTTCCAGTATCTACTTCTCCAGCCCTATATGGGTATAAATCTGTGATATTGAATATCAGAGATATGCCAATGCCATCCGGCAACTCAATCTCTTAAGCATTTTCTTCGAATTTCTTCAGGACTCTGTATGGCCCAATTTTCTTCATTTTCAATTTGTTGTATGTTCCCCTTGGGAACCTTTCCTTCCTTAAGTGTTCCAGAACTAGATCACCAAATTCAAATTGAAGTTGTCTCCGATGCTGATCTGCTCTGCACTTATACTCCTGATTTGAATCTATCAGTCACTGCTTCACTCAGTCGTGAAGTTCCTTCATCGCTTCAGCGAAACTCTCTGCACTAGCACTGCTAGTCACAGTATGCTCTGAATCCCTCAGTTCAGACACTCCTCTCGGCTGCATCCCATATACAACCTGAAATGGACTTCGGCATGTACTGCTGTTCACTAAGTCGTTGTATGCGAATTCTGCCTGTGGTAAGATATTATCCCAACTACTGTGGTGCTCTGTCACCAAGCTTCTCAGCAAGTCTCCCAGACTCCTGTTGACCACTTCCGTCTGTCCATCCATCTGCGGATGATAAGCAGAACTAAACACCAAGTTAGTTCCTAGCTTCTTCCATAGTGTCCTCCAGAAATGCCCTATGAATTTTGTATCTTTGTCTGAAACTATGCTTTTCAGCAATCCATGAAGTCAAATGATCTCCTTGAAGAACAAATTTGCGATATGAGTCGCATTGCTGGTCTTCTGACATGGAATGAAATGTGCCATCTTAGAAAACCTGTCCATGACCACAAAGATTGAATCTACACCTCTTTGCGTCCTTGGCAAACCCAATACAAAATCTATGCTAATCGCCTCCCATGGCCTCTCTGGTATGGGCAATGGCTGATAGAGTCCTGCATTCTGTTTCCTTCCCTTCGAATGCTGACAAATTATGCATCTATCAAAAAACTTCTTGACATCTTCTCATATCCCCAGCCAAAAATATGACTCATTCAACTTTGTGAATGTCTTATCATGGCCAAAGTGTCCTGCCAATCCACCGCTATGCTTCTCCTTTAACAAGTTCTCCCTCATGGAGCAATTTGGAATACACAGTTGATTGCCTCTGAACAAAAATCCTTCTTGGATCATATAATCTATCCAAGGACTCCTATCCCTGAGAACTGGATTCTCAGCTGCTTCATACACTTCTGAAAAATCTGCATCACTTGCGTACATGTCCCTGAGATTTTCAAAACCCAATGTTTTGACTCAGAACTCCTGCAACAACAAACACTTCCTACTCAAAGAATCAACCACTTTGTTAGCAGTACCAGAAATATGTTTAATCACAAATGTGAAATTATGCATATACTCTACCCATTTTGCATGCTTCTGATTCAAATTCTCCTGTTGAGTCACAAACTGCAATGCATGATTATCACTGTACAATACAAATTCTTTTGGGATCAAGTAATGCCTCCACTTTTTCAGTGCCTGTATGATAGCATAAAATTCTTTATCATACGTGGAGTATTTTAGTTTCGCCTCATCCAATTTCTCATTGAAATATGCAACTAGTCTATCTTCTTGACTTAAGATGGCTCATATGGCAAACCTGCTCGCATCACATTTCACCTGAAATGTCTTCTGGAAATCCGGCAACACCAACACTGGTTTCTCTGTAATCTTCCACTTCAACAGGTTGAAGCTTTTCTCAGCCTCTGTTGTCCAGTGAAAAGACTTATGTCGCTTCATCATTGTGTCCATTATTGCTGTGCTAATTCCACTAAAATTCTTGATGAATTTCCGGTAGAAACTAGCTAAACCATGAAAACTCCTCACCTCGAATACATTCCTCAGTGATGGCCAATTTCTGATCACTTCCACCTTATCTGGGTCCATCCTCAACTCATTCGCTGAAATAACAAAACCCAAATAAATGAGCTCTGTCTTCATAAATGAAGATTTCCTCATGTTTATCAATAGCTTCTGCTACTGTAGCTTCCTCATCACTATAGCCAAATGCTTTAGATGTTCAGCCTCTGATTTACTGTAAATTAGTATATCATCCAAATACACAATGAAAATCTTTCTGATGAATTCCCTCAAGACTTCATTCATCAACCTCATAAAGGTACTCGGTGCATTCGTCAAACCAAATGGCATGACCAACCATTCATACAAACCTTCATTTGTCTTGAATGTTGTTTTCCATTCATCGCCTTCCCTCATACGAATCTAGTGATATCCGCTCTTTAGATCAATCTTCGAAAAATACTTGGCCCCACTTAGGTAGTCCATCACATCATCCATTCTCGACAATGGAAACCTGTATCTAATGGTTATATTTTTTATTGCCCTTGAGTCGGTACACATCCTCCAACCTCCGTCTTTCTTTGGACTGAGCACTGTTGGAACAACACATGGACTCAAGCTTTCCCTGACTAACCCTTTTTCCAATAACTCTTGGACCTGCCTCTTGACCTCCTCATTCTCTTGCGACGTCAATCTGTATAGGACTTTATTCGGCAAACTAGCTCCTAGTATGAGGTCTATGTGATGACTCACACTTCTCATCGGTGGCAACGAATAAGGTAATCCATCCACTATGATGTCAGCGAACTCTTCCAACAGTTCCTGAACCTCATCTGGTAAATCATCCACTCTTGTGCTAGTCAGAACAATCCTCGGTTTTCTGAGTACAAAGAATTGTGGATCTTCCTTCTTCTTAACCTCCGTAAGAAGTTCCTTCCCACTCATGAGAAGTACTGTGTTGCTTACTTCTGGCTTCACCTCCTTATCTTTTATCGGAAGCAACATATGGGTTCTCCCATTCTTCTCCAGAGTATATGTGTTCATTTTCCCATCATGAATCACATTTCTATCATATTGCCATGGTCTACCCAGCAATAGATGACATACATCCATGGGAATAACATCACACAAGATCTTATCATTATATCCTCCTATTTTCAACTCAACCAAGAATTATTTAGTAACAGTTACTTGGTGTCCTTTTTGTAGCCACGAAACTCTGTATGGGCTTGGATGATCAATCGTCTCTAGCTCCAGCTTTTCTACCATCTTTGTAGACACGAGATTATCCGTGCTACTGCTATCCACAATAACCTTGCATACCCTATCCTTGGTCTTGCAATCTGTTCTGAAAAGTTTGGTCCTTTGAGCTGAGTCCTCCACCTCCTTTCCGGGTGTTAAGAGAACTTTACACATCATCAACGACCTTCCGCCTTCTATGTCTTCTGCCTCAACATCCCACCTTTGCACTTTGGTGATGTGATCTTCTATGATGTCCTTCTTTTTCTATGGACACTCAAATGATCTGTGCCCACTCTTTCCACATGTGAAGCATGTGATTACTCCACCTCGACCTCTTCCTCTTCCTCTGGTACGAGGAAAAGTGTTTACGTCAGCATAATCTCCTCTCTGTTCTGTATGCTGCCCTCTCTGTTCAACATGTGGCCCTCTCTGTGAGGTTCCACCTCTTTCTACCTTACCCTGAGGTTTCTTCCATTCCTCCTTGGGCTTCTGGTATTTGTCCTGGGCAACTGCCTTGCCTCTGGGCTAGCTTTTTCCTCGACCCCTCTGTCCTTGCTTTCGGCTTAGCTTCTCCTCGACTTTCAGAGCCATATGATAAGCATCCTCCACCGTCCTAATGGTTACCATGATCAATTCATCCTGAATGTTGTATCTCAGACCATTCATATATCTGACAAATTTCTCATCATCGCTCTCCCGATGACCTGCTCTGATGTTCAGTCGATAGAATTCCTCAGTGTATTCTTTCACTGTCATCATCTTCTGTCTCAGGTTCTGCATCCTACTGAACATAGTGATTTGATAGTCTCTTGGAATGAACTTTTTCTTCATCTTCGCAATCATTCGATCCCAACTCTTAATATTCTGCTTGCCCTTGTAGCGTCTGTCAGCTTGTAGCTCGTCCCACCATAATGCTGCATGTCCCTTCAAGCGCGTGATAGCATGCTTGACTTTCTTATCCTCTTTGATATCTTCATAATTGAAATAGGTGTCAAGATCTCTTATCCAATCCAATAGCTCTTCTGCATCCAGATTTCCCTCATAGACTAGAATGTCCATCTTGGCTTTTGCACACATCTATGCAATAGCTTTAATCAGACGTTCATTCACTGCATATTCGGCTGCAACTTCCTCTGCTCGTTCAGCTTCAACTTCATCTTCTGAATTGCTAAAATCCCCCGCACTAACTGTGCATCTCTGCGCTGTCTCCATCTCCTCGAGTCTTGCTCAGAGATCTCTCATCTGTCTCTCCATTTCTAGATTTCCTACCAGCCTGCCTCTTCTCCGCACCTCTCTATCCTCTGGTTCAGGTGACTGTCTCTCTCTTCTTGGCGGCATGGTGAATTCTCTTCTCTACTACAAAAAGCAAAGAGATATTCCCGCTCTGATACCACTCTGACACAGCCGCACTCCTCGAAGCACGTCCACTCTCTCAGGATCTTCTTCTTCTCGGCCCGAAGAACTCCAAGGTTCTTCTATTTCCCTATCAGGAAATCTTCACTCCATAGATTCTCTTCTGATCACGATCCTCCTTTCTTCACTTATCGGAAGATCAGAACTCGTGGCTTCACAAGTTCACTATCGATCACTGGGCTCTCGAATCCCCTAGACCCGATGGCCAGTCAACGCTGACTTTCTCTCTCTCTCCTTGTTGGGACTTTTTCCCTATCACGATTTCACCACTCACGATATGCCAAAACTCCGACACACGTGTGAGCTATCACTTCAACTCCCAGCCACTTCTATCGGGATATCGGACTTCACAGGATCGTGAATCTTGATGTCGATGGACTCAAGACTTTCCTTTTCTCGATCCCCGACGTTGTTCCACCTGTCCTCCACTAGCCCCTGCTGTGGCCCCACACAAACCTTCTGTCGGGATATTGCGTTTCACGATTCTAATGTGCAAGAGTTTCACACCTTCGAAAACTCAAATTCTCCGCTCCCCAACTCCTCGGGATCCCCAGACGCATGTCCCACATGATGGATGGTTCTGGACTTATCGGGATATCGCGGATCGCGATATCGCAATCTTCGTTGCAATCTCTTGGAGCTTGAACTAGTGAAACCCCGATATCCGATGTCGCGTGTAGATCTGACGGTCCCTGTGACTCAGGATCGACGGATCTGCTCCCTCATGAGCTTCGAACCCTCGGGCGTTCTCTTCGTAACCTCCTTTCACCTCTGCAATATCCAACGACCCATGGAACTTTGCAAAATATCCTCAGAGGATTTCGACCGTCCGCTCTTCCCTTTGTGAATTCACGAAATGAAGAAATGTCTCCTCCACGAGACTCGTTCGTTGGCTTGCCAACCTGTGACGCTTCTCTCAGACTTCCCACGGCAGCTTCCCTGCACTTACCCTTCAGTGAATTCAGAGGGCTATTCCTCCTGAGCTTTTCTACAACTTCAGACTTCAGAAAGAAATCTTGCACGCACTCCTTGCGTCAAATCTTCAACCCCGCTTAAGTGTTGAAGACACTCGACTATGCACACACCTGCAACAGCAGTCTTTCAATACCCTGCTCAGAATCGCAACTCTGAGACTTCTCCCTGGCCTGCGCACTCCTTGCATGGCACTGTGCCACGACACCCCTCAGATGAATGGCAACAAAATTGATCTCTAATTGAACCCTTCTGTCAACGCACTCCTTGCGGATAATTCGACTGCACTCCTTGCAGGAATCCCCATGAATTTGAATCAAAGCTTTCTTCTATTAATTCAAATGTCTTTACATGGGTGTTCTTCATACACTATTCTCTGCTTGCTCTTCTCTTCCTGAATGCTCTAGCTAATGTTACAATGTACAAAGGAGGGTGTCTATATCCGTTTTCCCTCTTGGACTCTAGGCTATCAAATCTAGAATTAAATTCCTATCTACCAGCATTAACTAAATTAAATGTTGTCTATCTACTAAAGGACGGGAGCTATCCGCTCAAGGTCCATTACAACATACAGAGGTGCCTCTTCTTAAATGACTCATTTAAGATCCGCGCAACAATCCCAAAGTATTTTCAAAATTTGTGTTGGCTTGTCTAGCTGTCTTCATCTTCTGCGCTGGCTCGCTTGATGAGTTGGTGATGCTCTTGCATCAATATAGTTGATGCTCCTGCTTAGTTTAGCGGAGGAAAGGATAGGATGGAAGATGGAAGTAGGTTAGGAAGGAAGGATGCTTCAATGATAGTTCAAAATACTAATTGAGGATTAGAAATGCCACTATTGTTTACTCACTTGGTTCCTACCAAGTTTAAAACTCTCTTTGATTTCCTATTAATATTTTAAGTGTGATAATGAATTATTGATGAATTGGTGTAATTTTATTCGTTAAAGATTATTAAATGATGCATTACTTGATCTGTTGTCCTACATTTCATGGTGATCATATAGGAACTATGCACTAGAGGCAATGGTTGTTTATCGTTAGTACATACATGAGATATGTGTCCACTAGCTACACACACATACCCTACCCATGTACACTAGTACAATTAATTAATGTATTAATTATTAAAGTAAATTATTAACTATTTAATTGAATGTTTATTGAATATTAAATTATATTGCATAAAAAATATCTAGAAGCATTAAATACCTTCTTGACTTTGATAGATGGTGGGTGTGATGAATTAAATGAACATGGTTGGGTGATATATACTTTTTGGGGAAAATTTTCAAATTACATTTATTAGCTAGCATGAGAAGAAAGACTTTTCTTTTTATTTATTGTTGTTTAATGCAAGTCATTTATATTTTAGTTTTATTTTAATATTTTCCCAAATGTCTAGATAAGGGAGGTTGATGGATAATAATAAGGGTGGTTGAAGAGACTTGGGGAATGGTGTATGGAAACTTGATAAATAGGGAGGAGAAGTGGTGAGGAAGGGGGGATTGGAGAGGTTTGAGGATGATGAGAGTTTGTGAAATTCTTGGAAGATATAATTCTTGTGATAGTTTTCTTTGAGCATTTGTGCTTTGTTGTTCTTGGAGTCATGGGCACAGAGGGACAAGAAAGTTTTCTTGGAGCTAGGAATCCGGCTAGGCTCCTAGTTGGCAGGGAGGATTTTGTTGTTTCACCCTCGACAAGCGGGAAAATAATACTTGGAAGTGCCCAAGACTACATTACAATTGATGAGCTTTGAAAAACTAAGGAGGAGGTATTTTTCGGTGGTATTCTGTTATTGACATTTTGGATATACTTATGTTTTGGTTTCTAAATCCTAGAGTTAACCTATTTCTTATTTCATCATGTTATTTAGATTTAGCATTGAACAAATGTAGAAGAGTTTCGGAAATGAAAATCAATGAAATTATGTTTAAACAAAGTTGTTATTGTGTATGTATTTTAATGAATGATTAATTGTTTAGCATCTTGGATGGGTGTTACATTTGGTATCAGAGCCAAGCTGCAACACTTGAGGCCTATAAACCCTTTGTACAACCATATTCTAGTTACTAAATAGAACATGTTGTCTTAAAAATAGTATAATCTAATTTATATCATGAGAGTTAAAAATGGATAATTAAGGCCTATGAGCCCTTGCACAACCATGTTCTAGTTACTAAATAGAACCTGTTGTCTTAAAAATAGTATAATCTGATTTATATCATGAGAGTTAAAAATGGATAATATGCGATGTGCACTGAACACTGAGTTTGAAAATACCTTCCATTCCAAAATTAATGGATAATTTGTGCCCTGGATTGAAACCAGGAAATATGAAAAACCTCCCATGTTTTATCAATATTACTTCTTTTGAACCAAATTCAGTATTTTGGGGCCTTATACCTTTGTGTCTGCATACTTGGATTTTGATTTTTTTGGAATATCTTCATACCCATTAGCTATATGTGTTACCCAAGACACCCTTAAGATCCGCCTTTTACAATTTGTAATTCAGAGGTGAACTCCTTCCACGCTCTGTTATGCGAAAGGTGCTACAAAGCTATTCTTAAATGCAATCACCAATGCCAAAGAACATGTCACCATGGAGACCATCCAGAGTGTAGGCTAACCGTCCAATTTTGTTCCAATATTGTGAGCATGAGGCAACAAAGTAGTGTTCAGAAAAGGAGGAAACAATATTCTGCAACAAGGAGATAACTTACACATTTCAGGCCTGTCAACCTACAGACGTTTTCAAGTGCTGGCGAGTTACGAGAAAGAGGAATTTGAACTTATATGCAATTCTACAGCAAGAAATTAGCTTGTGGACATCCATGTACTCTCAAATGCTACCAAAACTGCACAACGAATCCTTGTTCTATATGTGGTAGGATGGAAAAAGAAAAAGTGACAAAAGAAAAGTTGTGAGAGGCAGAGGAACTAAAATGGAAACTAAAAGAATTAGAAAATGAAATAGAGAGGTTGAAATTGCAGGATGACACAGGAGAGACATCAATCATAGAACTTGATTCAAAGGGAGAAACTGCAGATGAATATTTGCAGATTAAAGATAGGACTGAAAAGTTTATACAACCGTTACATGAAATTCTTCCTATTGTGACCATGATCCAAAGGGTCTGCAGCCTAAAATTACAAATCAAGTTTGTAGAAAATCAGAGGGATCTGATTAGTCCCATGGCTCCCACATAGCTCCTATTCCATGGAATCAGTGATGATGATATTCAAGGGATTGTAGATAAAGGATTCCAACTTCCACCTGCAGATAAAAATTGAATATATGCTTACCCTTTAGCTATAGGTTTAAGATGACCTTGCACCTGTAAATGTGCCAACATAGATACATACAGTTTAGGATCGATACCTAGTCCTTGTTTGAATAGACTTGGTTCAGAGAGCAAAGGTAATAGCATCCAGACTAGTAAAGACATAAGAACCTGTACCAATCCTTTCAATAACCCCATAGACGAAGCCAAATCGAGTTCATTTTCTAGTTTTAGATCCTCCGGTTGCACGAGATGCAGGGTATCTAAGCAAGAATCTATACCCGGAGTGAGACTATTGTTGCATGCAACTAGGTATCAATCTTCGTAATTGTTCAATGTTGGTTCATACAAAACAAATATAACTACGAAATTGAATGATTCTGAATGATTTAGCAGGGCAATACTATCTAGATTCTTGCTCAAGTAAAACCAAAAAACGATAATTTCTTGCTACTGGATAAAAAAAAAAAATCTACATGGCATACCTTAATTCCACTCTAAATAAAACACAAGACAGAGCCATCCCAATAAGGTACAAGTAAAATTTATGATCACATAAATCGTTGCTTGCAGGTAGTTGTCAAATTGTTTCTTATGCAAACTTTGGGCATCACATATTAATGATTAGAAATTACCCATATAAAACAGTTGTGGCTTCTATTTTCCATTTTTATATATACTAATGCAAGCTTCTAAAGATAACGATAACACATAATTGTTCACCCATTGATACAAGTAGAATGGATTAAATATATATTACACTAGAGAACACTGTCACCTGCAAAGTCATATTAATGTGGAAAGAAATCCTCAACAAGAGAGATGCCATTTTTATTTTAGTAAGATAACTGGATAGAAATGAAGAGTTGATTCCAACCCAAACATTTGTGATATTTAATTTTTCCTAGCAGAAAGTGAACAATGGAGATCTAAGAATGAATTATAAATTATTTAAACATTACATATGAATTATTGCCAATAATTTATAAACATGTCTTCCTCTGCCATGGCATGCACGGAACAGTTTTCACTTCACCCCATAAAGAATACAATGAATAATGATAACTTTTGCAAATCAATACTAGAAGATGAAATTTTATCTATTCCACAATAGCTTTCACTTGATACCAGGAATATTTGAATGCTATATATTATTCCAAACACTTGTTAAATTGAATAAATTGGAAAAGAATTCAAGGATGTACATCCTGCCAAAGCTATTTCGATTTGAAAATGAGGTTGTGACAAGTTTGATCACAAGGGTATGCTCAATCGATTTCCTTTGAAGGACTTCGATCAAAATACCAATCCCCCACTGACTCTGCAATGGTCTTTAATGCCACCATGAAAACAACTTGACTAGTTTCAAAGGGAATTTATTATTTATCTCACTTCAAAAAATTTAAAACTGTCAATGTACATAATTTATCTTAAAGACGATGTATTAATTACTTACACTACACATAATACCAATTTCAGCCAATAATTTATAAATATGTATCCATCTTGCATATATACTAAAGATGTCATAAAATCCCTCAATAAACATATTGCCAATAGTTTCTGCAATTTAAATCTGGAAGTTTGATGTTCTTGAACCCAGAAATAAGTTCAATCTTAATGCCAAATTGATTTCAATAACAAATGATGCTTCTATCAGCGATTAAATTGGAGAATATGGAGAAAAAAGAAACTTAAGAATGTAAGTTCCACCCACTTCATCAAAAATATTTAATCCCCTGTAGATTGCAATGGTCTTGAATGTTGCTAATGTATATAGCCTTTGGGCTATGATCTGCTGGCAACTTGGAGCAGTTGTCATAGCAATGACCGAGATTTAATTCTAGGTGGGTTCACTCCACACTTGTGTTCCTGTTGTTGGCCAACAACCTATCCTTTATTATAAAAATAGAGGAGAGCCCATGTTGTTACCATGTAATGTGTATGATTGTGTGTCTATTTTAAGGAAAACCCAAGGATACTCCTCCACATTTGTGGATAGAATCCCTAGTAAACACACTACAAGGTTTTTCTTTGAAAAAACAAATGTACAAGCACCAATATCATATAGTAATCCTTAAGGAACATTGATAATACAAGTTGGAATTGCAACAAGAGAACATAATTTTGACATTTTTGTCATTATCTATGTACCAAATCATTTTCCTTACCTATTAAATTTTAATAAAATCTTTTATAGGATCATAAATAACATTGGCATATCTCATACATTTTTAACGGAATTGCTCGACTTAATTATTATAATGCACTATTAGTTCACTATTGAACTATAGGGATTGCCCCATTGTTGACATATACAGGTTTTGATCTTACAATATAGATCAAATCCCTCACCAAGTTAGATTAAAGTGAATATTATTCTAATGTGAAATTGAATTTTAGAGCACCCCACAAAGCAATAAAAAACATAAACAAATACAGATATATGAAGAGGGATTTAGTTGTAACTTGCATCTTGAGTTTCAAATAAAGTCTCATAAAATAAACCTACAGGGTCTCGATCTAATAGTTTGAGTTTCTTTTGGTTTTCACTGATTTGACAGCCCCATTCATGTGCCTTCAACTACCCTCCTTGGAAATTAAACATGTAAGTCATGTAAGTGCAAGTGGATAGAGTGATTGGATTGGAAGAAGATCGACTTAGTAGAGTTGAAGGCTGACATAATGACATAGGGATAGAGAGATTGGACATATATCCTCCTATTCCAAGACTGGTTTTAGTCAACTAATATATATTGCATTTATGTAAAAGCAGTATTGGGTACACTACATTTATGTCGTCTCTCCTGTAAATTTGTAAGTCTGTTTTAGGGACCAGCTGTTTTTGGAGATCGGGGGTGAACCAGTTATGTAGTATACTTGTTTCAAGTCTTAGCCATACAGTAATATTCCTCTCTAATGTGAAAAATAAAATAAAAAAAATTAATTAATTTATAAATATTATATTGCAATTTTTTTTAATTTTATTTATTTCAAATTTTAAATATTATAAATAAAATATTTTGAGAATGAGATAGTAAAGAAATTATTGATTCAAAAAAGAGAGTCAAAATAAATAATAATAATAATAAATAAAATATTTCAAACATAGTAAATTGGTGAAGAAGTCTACATGCATAGTATACTAGGAAAAGGAGTATTAATTTGAAAAATAAAATAAAATGAATAGTAAATTGAAATTTAGAAACCCATATAACTATTCGTAAGGCCTGAATGCATTTGTAAATGGAGCTTATGTCTTATATATATATATATATATATATATAACTTGTTCTTGGTTATGGATTAATCATATTTTATGATATGGAAGGGGTTGGCATGAAGTTATAGGGAAATATAGTGATTTGTATATTTAAAGAGAGGAGAAAAGGTCCAACTACATTGTGAGACATGTGACTTATAGGCTATCATCCACTTAGTAACTATGTGGGAGGCTAACATAACCCTTGTTCCCAATGAAAAACTTAATCATAAGAATGAATGTGTATGATGAAATAATAAACTCTATAGATATAGAAGTGATTTAAATTTATTTATTTTTATTTTAAATAAAAGTTTGGGGATATATATATATAATAATTTTAAATAAAGATTTAGGGAGTAGCAAATAGATGTTTTGAATTTTTATTGAGCTATACAAATATTAGTTACCAATATATGTGTGCGTGTGTGGACAAGAAAGGCATTATGGTTGAGGCAAGGGAGTGCTTACTAATGAGAATGTCATGTTTCAAACTTATCAAAAGATTAAGCAATAGTAAAATATATTATTAGAATAAATCAATTGCATTGATAAAAAGTGTCATATATATTTAAACTATAAATATGGCGCATGGAATTGGGTAGTCATTTAGCTACCTTGTTATGGAAATAATGTGGCATCAAAAGTATAAGCCCATCCCATTGAAATAAGGAAACCTACTTAATCCCCAATTATTGTCTTTAACTAAGAACCAAGATGGAAAATTGACATTCAATCCAAGTCACCATAAGAGTGGGTCCCATGAGGAATTTTAATGCATTCAAAGCATTACCAAAGTACATGGTATTGTGAGCAACACAATGATTGTAAGCATAGAATTATGTAACAATTTCAAGATAGAGTGTGGAATCTATCTCTTAGAGTATGGAATAGAGAACTCAAGGTGCACATTATAGTTAAAGTCCAACTTACATGTTTTAAGGTTAGGGTGATCGTATTGAAACAAATCTTGTAACCTATAAAATAATGTTGATGTAGGAAACATTGCGTAAAGTATGACTTACGATTCATCCTCTACTTTGTTAGTAAGCGGAGCACCTTTAGTAAACTTGAGTTCGAATGGAAACATAGTCATAAACTTGGTTTGTACTGATAATGAGGGAGAATCTAACCTTAGTAATGCTAAGAGTGAAGAACACATCATTGTTACAAGAAATATATTGACCACTTACAAGTTAGTAAGAGTGATAAATACCTTAGCTAATGCTAGTTAACTAAGAAAAATGAATGAAAGAATGCTTTGAGAAAAGGGGGTATTCCTTTGGAAGGGTGTCACTTTTGCCCATAAATTTATTGGTAGTAGAGACCGCAATGGAGTGTCGTGGTTTATTATGCACAAGCCCCTTGTAAGAGAGGTGATTTTTCTAAATGGTATCTCACATCTTGAAATGCATTAATTAGTTTAACAATTGCCTGCTCACCAAGAAGGATGTTTCCCTATGAAGAAACTCTGATTGAAAAATAAAATAAAATATAGATAAGGAATGATGAAAACACTTTACATCGTTAAACTTCTTTCATAGTAAGGGGAAAGAACTTGAAACTGATAGAGATGGACAAGAAAAGAGTTATAGGCTAGAGTTAGTAGGATTTATGTAGGTATACACGATATAATTGTGAGACATACATAGTACAATTACGAGAAGAGAATACCTTAAGGACAAGTGACGAAAGAGTTTGGAATGAACCCTTAGTAATTTATTCTTGGTATAGAAATGGTCACTAAGTCACATGTCAAAATGGTGTTCTTTATGTATAGGAACATTAGTAAAAATTAACTATGGATAGGAAGCATGATTTTCTCAACTATGATGAAGATAATCCTACTCAACTATTAACTTGGTCAAGATCTAAATTATATGATTGAAGAGGAAAGCGAGATAGAGGAAAATGACCAAACAAACCATAAAGTGACGACATCACATGACAATCAGTTAGCATTATCTTAGTCTATGTTCCTAAGCATGATTCAAACTTTTGTGTGCCAATCTCATGAGTGATGGCATATGTATGGTCAAACTAGAGTAATAATCAAATTCAATCATGATTGTTTATAATTATCAAGGTATCCAAGGTGGGATTGTATATATAACGTGATGAAATATACATTGAACTCAATATAAGACTCACTTAACTAAATAACTGATGATAAGCTAAGGTTATAACTGGCGACCAAACCAATAGACTATACTCTAAATATGAGGCTCCTATATGAAACTTAGGAAGAATAAATCTACAAGAGAAACATGTAATTTCATTAATTTAATTACCAATGGTAATAAAATAGAGTCAAGCCATAGTAAAGTGCCTACTAAATAGGCGTAGTTACAATCAATATATTAATAGCCTCGACAAGTTGTAATCAAGTCTTGGTCCAGTGGGACCAATACAACACAACATTTGCTATCATAAAATACAAATAGAAGTTGTGTCATAAATTATACTCATATTGTGAATGAGAATAACTTCGGGATGGATTTTCTTGAAGGGTGGGTGTATGTAACTCCCCATATCTTGACCTTTAGGGAATTAGAAGATTGACTATTTACTCATCTTAGTAATTCAATTCTTAACATTTGTTTGAGCTCAATTAGATTGAGATAAATATTTGAGATATGTACCTATTTTTATATGTTGCATGATATTATTTTCATTGTTATATACTCATGATGATGATATCTCTTTGGTTTGTTTAAACATGCAATTTAAAATGTGGAATTTAGGTACGTGGATACTAGTTCAAGTTATGATATGAATTCATAATAGATGCCAGACATGATAAAAATAAACATGCATTTCTTAAATTGAACGTCAATATAGATATGGATCCTTATATGAAATTATTTTGTATATGCATAGATATGAGTTATTGGTGGGTTAACTTACAGGTTAATGAGCTATGTGATAGCCAAATGACTATAGTGTTGAGGTGACTTAGATGTCGTAGACATCAAGAATATAGTATATTATATATGTTGTACTTATTATTTAATTTATGATTCGAAATATTGCTATGATTTGTGGTGAGTGTGGTTTTGATAGGACACACAACTTGCCCAGAGTGATTGTTTGATGACGTGACTCTAAGAACAATAGTTGCACAGTATGGCTTGATATAGGGTGTTGACCCTAGTTCTATAAGGAGGGGTGGAGGTATTTCCCACCATTTATCCTCCAAAACCTAGAGTCGTGGGAGGGTTGTTTGAAGTCATGCTCCCCTAGATGTGTGATGGCAACTGCTAGTTGCCTGTTGGGGAAGCTTGGTCAAGATGTATGAAACTTCTTTTTACAGGTTCTATCTAGAGTTAGGTCAATATAGTTGACACTCTAGCTTAGCTCAATAGAGGAAAGGATGGGATGGAAGATGGAAGTAGATTAGGAAGGAAGGATGCTTCGATGATAGTTTGGAATACTGATTGAAGATTGGAGATGCCACTATTGTTTACTCACTTGGTTCCATCCATGTTTAAATCTCTCTTTGATTTCCTATTGATATTTTAAGTGTGATAATGAATTATTGATGAATTGGTGTAATTTTGTTCGTTAAAGATTATTAAATGATGCATTACTTGATCTGTTGTCCTACATGTCTTAGTGATCATATAGGAACTATGCACTAGAGGAAATGGTTGTTTATCATTAGTACAGACATGGGATATCTGTTCGCTAGCTACGCAAACATACTCTACCCATGTACACTAGTACAATTAATTATTAAAGTAAATTATTAACTATTTAATTGAATGTTTATTGAATATTAAATTATATTGCATACAAAATATCTAGAAGCATTAAATACCTTCTTGACTTTGATAGATGGTGGGTGTGATGAATTAAATGAGCATGGTTGGGTGTTATATACATTTTGGGGAAAATTGTCAAATTACATTTATTAGCTAGCATGAGAAGAAAGACTTTTCTTTTTATTTATTGTTGTTTAATGCAAGTCATTTATATTTTAGTTTTATTTTAATCTTTTCCCAAAAATATAGATAATGGAGGTTGATGGATAATAATGAGGGTGGTTGAAGAGACTTGGGGAATGGTGTATGGAAACTTGATAAATAGGGAGGATAAGTGGTGAGGAAGGGGGGTTTGGAGAGGTTTGAGGATGATGATAGTTTGTGAAATTCTTGGAAGATATAATTCTTGTGATAGTTTTCTTTGAGCATTTGTTCTTTGTTGTTCTTGGAGTCACGAGCACGGAGGGCCAAGAAACCAAAAGGTTTCTTGGAGCTAGGAAGCTGGCTAGGCTCCTAGTTGGTAGGGAGGATTCTATTGTTTCATTCTGGGCAAGTAGGAAAAGAATACTTGGAAGTGCCCAAGACTACATTACAATTGATGAGCTTCGACAAACTAGGGAGGAGGTATTTTTCAGTGGTATTTTGTTATTGACATTTTGGATATACTTATGTTTTAGTTTCTAAATCTTAGAGTTAACCTATTTCTTATTTCATCATGTTATTTAGATTTAGCATTGAACAAATGTAGAAGAGTCGCGGAAATGAAAATCAATGAAATTATGTTTAAAAAAACTTGTTATTGTGTATGTATTTTAATGAATGATTAATTGTTTAACATCCTGGATGGGTGTTACAAGCTTCCTTTGCTTCTAATCGGGATTATTTTCAGCACAAAATGAGAGTGGATATTTGACACAGGAATATTCAGAGATATTGCAAGAGAGACAACAATATAACAAATAGATATCAGAAATATAACAAGAGTCACATATATATAGTAATACATGACTTCTATTAATGAAATAAATGTATAGAGACTGTAAAAATACAGAGTGAAAGACTCACGAGAATGGTGGCAACTTATCTCTGAGAAGAGATGTGATGACTACTCGCATTCTCAAGAACATGATTACAATGAGGATCTCAAGGCCTTTTTACAATAAACAGGAATTCCAAAAATGTTAAACATCGAAAAACCTTACCCTAGGAGATGAAGCGGCAAAGGTCATGTGGGCCCCATTTGGGTAAGTTAGTACATCAACTTCTCGGGGTCATAACTTTTACATACGATATTTGTTTTATGCGTATGATATCCCGTTGTAAAGGTATCATCGATGAGATTCATTTTGGGGGCTCAATCATTCCTTTGAATATAACTGAAAATATCAATCTTGAAAAACCTTCATTTAGTCCCTCAAAATAGTCTCGGAAGTTAAAACTACTAAAAATAGTAAATTGTAAAAATTGTCAGAAAATTGTTTTGAGTGAATTGGAAAAGGTGGGTGGCCACCGATATCCACCTGGATAAATCATTCTTCCTTAGGAAGAAATGGTCTCCATTACGTTGAGTGCCCATGGGAGAGGGAAAAGTGTTTGTTGAATCTGCATCTTGATGAGCTGCTTTCCTTGCTAGAAAAATTGTGTTGCTTAGCTTGTTGAAGGTTGTCACGAACATGTGTCTGGAAGGGTTGGACCTTTTTAACCAGTCTAGCTACATGAGATGCCTATGTACAAAATGGATCTTTGTGATTTTATACAACCTTCTAGACCTACTTCTATTGGATAGAAGGTGCTTGGGGTGAGGCTGTAATGGTTGCATTGTCCTTCTGTTCCCCTTTTGAACGGATTGTGAAGAAGTTGAATTTTGCAGTATGAGATACTACCTTGAGGCACTGTTTAGGTGGAACAATAGTTGGAACTACCTCTGGTATTCTGTAGATATGATCCCCCAAGATAACAATGAAACTACAGGGTCTAGACTCATAAACAGCATGGCATCTCCACATGTATGGTTGGCCCAAGAGGACATCACAGAAATCCAGTGGGGCAACATCACATAATACCTCATCCTTGAAGGGTTGGATTCCATATGATAATCGACATTGTTGGCTCACACAAAGATCTCGTCCTTAGCAAATCCACCCAATGTTGTATGGCTACAGGTGTGGTGTTGTCGACAATCCCAACTGTTTGACGACCTCTGCTGAGATGAGGTTCTTCTGGATTCTACTATCAACAATAAAATGTAGTGGGGTCCTCTTCACCCACATCTGTGAATGAAAAAGGCACTCCCCCTCTTTAGGATATGATGGTTCTTCTGGTTGAATTGTTGCGGTTATGACAATAGCAGTGGGGTCTGCGTCAATGATCTATCTTTTACCAGTATTTTCAGAATCAGATTCTAAATTAGGGTTTGGCCCCTTATCTTTGATCTCGGCCACCAATGACTATTTTGAGCGATACTTATCGGTGTTTTTCTAGGGTATTTTGTGGAAATCACACCATTTTCTGTTGTCCTTGATTGTCTTCCTGTGACCCTTCTTTTCCTGTGGCTTGGACTAGTTTTCGGGAGACTATTTGTTAGGGCTGTCTATTTCATACTTTGTTTTTTCTGGTGCATAAATTTATGCTCTATTTTAACAAAATATCGATAAGCAACACTGAGTGATGAGATGTCCAGAAAATCCGTTTCAGTTTGGATGTATCTGTGTAGAGCCCCACACTATTTCAGAATCAAATGTCGTTCAGAATCTTTGATACCCAGCTTGGTGCGCAAGTTATGGAAGGTATTGGTGAACTCTGGAACTTCTTGGACCCTCTCTTGTCATAGTTTGGTCCATCTCATGTACCCAACCTTGTAGTTTCCAATAGGGTAATACTTTTCCTTTACGTCATCCACAAAAAATCCCAAGTGGGATCGACCCCATATATTCTAGATTCCTCTGTGGAAATTTTCTCGCAGTAATTTTCCCACCAATGTTTGACATGAGGGAGATATTTAAGGAGTGAGAAGGTGATCTTTTCCCTGTCGGAGAAATGGTGAAGAGAGAAATAATCATCTAGTAGATTTAACCATTTGTCTAGGGCATCCACATCTATCTGTCCTTCAAATACAGGAATATAAAAATTGACTTGTATCTTGAAAGGAGAGGTTCTTCCAAAGTGGTTGTTTGATGAATATGCGCTTGTTTTTATTGTCATGCATTGAAGGATGTGAGAAAAATTCTTCATCATTTCATCCCTCTGCCACGTGAGAGCTTTCTCAAGCAACATATTGATAGGATCGTCTGCTCCATCGTTTTTCTATTCTTCCACCATTGATGGTTTCTTGGGTGTGAGAGAGCAATTTCTCTCATGAGAGACAAGCTTGAGACCCAAATTTCTATACTCGAACTTTTTCGGGGACATGCACTAAAAAACGATCAAGAGCAGCCTGCTCTAATACCACTGATCCAGATTATTTTTGTCACGAAATGATAATGGAGATATGACACATAAATATTCAGAGATATTGCAAGAGAAACAACAATATAACATAGATATATCGAAACATAAAAAGAGTCACATATATACATTAATACATGATCTCTATTAATGAAATAAATGTACAGAGACTATAAAAATATAGAGTGAAAGACTCGCGAGAATGATGGAATCTTATCTCTGAGAAGAGATGTGACGGCTACTTGCATTCGCAAGAAGATGATTGCAATGAGGCTCTAAAGGCATTTTTACAATAAACAGGAATGCCAAAAACCCTAGACATCTAAAAACCTAACCCTAGGAGATGAAGCGCCAAAATTCATGTGGGCCCTGTTTGGGTAAGTTAGTACATCAACCTCTCGGGGTTGTAACTTTTGCATACGATCTTTGTTTTAGGCATATGATAGCCCATTGGAAAGGTATCATAGAGGATAGTCATTTTGGGGGCTCATTCATGCCTTCATCTATCATTGAGAAGCTCGATCTCGAAAAACCTTCATTTAGGCCCTCAAAATAGTCCTGGAAGTTAAAACTGCTAAAAATAGTAAATTACCAAAATTGTCAAAAAACTGTTTTGAGCCAGTTTGAAAAGTTACGTGGCCACCAATATCCACCTAGATCAGCTTATTTTGTGGATTCCTCCTTAGCTGCATTCTGTCTTTTCCAACAATCCTTCTTGAGATGCCCATATTTTCCACATAACCAACATTTATGCTTACTCTTCTTGCCCTTTGATTTAGACCTTTATGTACCCCTATGAATTTTCCCTCTTTCTCTAGATCATCCTCTAACCACCATTTTATCTTCTGTAGAGGTTTCCTTATTTTATTTTTTCCTCATTTCCTCACACAACAGAGCTCCCACAATAGTGTGATAATCAATGGCATATATTGTGTTAAACCACACAGTTGTGACCATATGATCCCAAGACTCAGGAAACATACACAATAGTGTAATTTCCTTGTCCTCATCATCAAACTTTACTTTCATAACAATTAATTGAAAAATTAGAGTATTGAATACATTCAAGTGATCAACAATTTTCATACCTTCTTTCATTCACAAGATGTACAACTGCTTCTTCAAGAAGATTATGTTTGACAAGTTCTTTGTCATATACAGACTCTCCAGTTTGTTCCATAAACCTGTTGTTGCCTCCTCTTCAACAATGTTAAACAATACCTCATCTTCCAGACACAAATGAATAGTACTGAGGGCTCTTTCATCTAGAGCCTCCCAATTCTTGTTTGTCATGCTTAACGGTTTCTTTGTCTTTCCAACCAATGTTTTTTGCGATCCTTGCTGCACAAGCAAATCCTACATCTTGATTTTCCATAGCGTAAAGATATTCTTACTGTTGAATTTCTCCACCTCAAATGTATAACTCTACACTTTATCCATTAGCACACACCACCCAAAACAAAAACACAACTTCTAATAAACCAGAATCTTATAATGAAGCAACAAGTAGGAATAAAATGTTTAATATATATATAATATATTTAAAATATAAAACTTTTAAAAAATCCACTTCTTAAATAAAGGTATCCACCTCACCCTTTATTATATTATATCTCACATTAAAATTACATACCTCCACCTTTTTATATTATAAAACTCATAGCCATGTCTTAAGGCTCACGACCATATCCTTTTTGAATAAGACAAAAATCCTTCAAAACTTTAGTTTATAACATGCATGCGAATATATGGATTTTAAGATCGTCGCACCCTATTTAATGGATCACCTGTGACTATTTCCTAATCCTCTCACTTTGGTAATGGGTAGACTTCAATGACACTGCACTATGTGGCCCGTACAACCTGCGACGATTCCACAATTTTTTAAAGTTTCGTAAGTTTCCTTGCTATCATCACACTATCCCACCAGGATGGCCTATGACGATGTAATAAAACCCATCCTTGGCCCTCCAATTACACTTCACTCGTCTCATCTTGACTCTTCAATACAACGACCATATTCTTTTCTCCTTCACTCGCTTCTCCTTCAACTCTAATCTCTGATACCACTTGTTAGGTAGTGGAAGAAAAACATAGCATAAAACCGGAGCATAAACTAAGCAATATTAAACATGCATGAAACAAAGAACACCAAACACACACTTGACACAATGATTTATGTGGAAACCCAAATCGGGAAAAAAACATGGGCAATGATTATCGGTCTTCTATTATTCAAGGAAGAACTACAATATCCTTTATAGGTATACAATCATCCTCTCCTCACACACTTGCTTCTCTCTAGCTCGCATTGTATTCTACCTCTATGGGTATGCTCACATATATAACATCTATCACTCAGTTACACAGACTGATCATGAATAGATCACACAGTTACACGAACAGTTCATAAGATTGCATGCCTATGCATGTGCTTATGCATCTGCATGTGACCGCATGAGAAAATTTGTTGGCATGTTTTCCATCAATTTTGAACCCATGACTGAGCAGATAGATGGGTGTGGACATGCTCCATTTTGCAACACTTTTGCTGGTGAAAATACTAGGTCCTACAGAGGAAGAACATACTCCATAGAGAATAGAACTGAGCACTCAAAATTTTTAATAATCACATTACATGATGCACTAAGCAGTTAAAGTGCATTGCATGCCTTTCATGGGAAGGAAAAAGGAACTTTTTTCATTATAAAAATTGAGGCAGACAGGAGGAACCCATGAGCCATCAAGTAGTCAAGGAAAAGGCTTATGGTTTAAGAGAATTCGATCCTAAGCTGCCAATCGGTTAGTGGAGAAAATATGATGAGGAAATTTGGTCATAAGTGTTTTACCAACCTAGGTTTAGATATATATGCTTTATGATAAAAGTTCCAAAACCTATCGAGGCGATGAAATCCTAGTGCTTTGTTTTCTTCCTTGCTTTAGGTACTCCCATTATTAAGCATGTTTGTTTGTTGTAGGGAAATATACATTAGAGTTGTATCTTTTCAACTAAGCTAAATAATTTCAATGGAGAAAAAAAGAAGCAATTGTGGGGATTGCTCCAAGGAATGATTTCTCGAAGAATGATTTATGAGCTAAGAAACCTCCCACATTGTTGCTTGACACCATCTATTATCCAATACACCTAAACAAATTGTTTGTACAGATATGAATCCTAATTTATCTTCTCTATTATACATTTCCAAGAACATAGGGTGGTCTAACTCGGTAGGTTCATTATAATGTGTAAATCAACAATAATTAGTAGGATCTGGAGCAACTGGCAAATGAAATTTAGATCAAAGCTTATTTTCGGTGTGTCGTAAATTGGAGGTAGACGTAACTTTGATATGCCTAAGGATAAGTTTATATTTGATGTTGGTCATTAGTGAAGGTTGAGATTTGTTGGATCAACAATGTGCGCAGTCTACTCTGCGCAACGTAGTTTAAAATACTTCACACCAAACAAGCTATGCAACAGAGTTCTCAAGACCATTGTGCGGTACATAGACTACTCAGTTTCTTGTGCGATGTGAATACACACACTTAATGAAATGATTTATGAATGCAAAATAACACAGTGTTATGCTTAGCACATAAACTCAAAAATAAGACAAAAACTTGTCAATACACAAAAGTTTGATATTAATAAACTTTGGCACTATGTGCGAATACAAAATACAATGACGGAGATGAGATTTGGCTCCAATGACTTCTTTTTTCAACTCTTCAGCTGTTGTTTCTTCTTCTCTACGCATCAACTAGTTCTCTTCAACATGTTTTAACTAAGAGACTCGGACTTATATAGACACTGACTAAGACTTCCTACAGAAGCTAAGATCGACTCGACATTAAAGACTATCATTAATTCAAATGAGTCTTCAACCACTTAAGTCAACTTGAGAAGATAGATATTGGCTCCATTTATAGCTTCCTACCTGCCGAATGAATTTTGAGTAAATGTATGATTTTGCAGTTACAGACTGTCTTACTGACATTTTGGCTGACTGACAAACCACTAAAAAAATGATCAACGGACAAATCGATGGAGACGTGAAGATCTCACCGACTTGTAATTACAATTTCCAACACTCCCCTTTAATTATAAATAAGTAGGTGGGATTACAAAAGAAAATTACATTAAAAATTGAGTTTGCATTTAATTATCACTCATCTGTTAGTGCGTGGACTCCCAGATTATTGCACACATGTTGAAATGAATCTCTTGCTAAATCCTTTGGAAAAATGTCTGTGACTTGATCTTTTGACCTGAAAAAATCTAAACAGATCTCTTTATTGTTCACTAATTCTATGATAAAATGATATAATGTATCAATGTGCTTGGTTTTCTTGTGATACAAATGTTTCTTTGATAACATGATGTTTGAATTGTTGTCACAAAATATTGTTGTTGGTTTCTGTTGTTCCTGCAACAAATATTTTAAAATCCTTCTCATCCATAATGCTTGACAAGTTGCGCTTGTAGCTACAATGTACTATTCTTATTCTAAAGAAAGTGTCATTGTGGGTTTCTTCCTTGATGCTCATTATATCATACATGTTCCAAAATGAAATGTGTACCCTAAGGTACTTTTCCTGTCATCAATGTTTCCTCCACAATCATTGCCAATGTATCTAGTGAATCTGAAATATTCTGAAGTGGAGTACTTAATGCCAAAATCTTTTGTTCCATTCACATATTTTAGGATTTTTTTTCCTACCTTCCAATGTGATTCTTTTGGAGTTTCCATGAACCTTGAAATTAGGCTCACTCCATACTTAATGTTAGGTCTTGTCATTGTTAAATACATAAGACTGCCTACTTGATCCAGATTATTTTGAGAACGACGTGAAGGAAGAAATATAACTGAGATATTAAAATGAAATAAAAAAAAATATAGAAGAGAACATAGAAATATAGTGAAAGCCAACTTATGTTATTGAATAAAATAAAAAAACATTGTAGAACAAAAACTAGAAAAATAGGGTAGCTTATCTCTAAAAAGAAAGAGATGTTGGTTGCGCTTCATTCACAAGAATATTTACATCACGCTCCATTGCATGCTTAAAGGGCCTCCTTCACCTCAATTATATATGAGAGAGTGAGAGGATAACAATTCCTATGATGAATGTGGGATAAATTGGACTAAGTTTATAAAATGCCATAGACATGTAAAATAATAGGACTTCCCAAGCGATCACCCATCCTAGTACTATTCTATCATGAGTTCGCTTAACTGCGGAGTTCTAATGGGATCCGGTGTATTAACTCTATGTTGTAGGCATGTGGATAAAACCACTAGGAAATCATTACGTGATGTCTGTAATTAACAAATGAAGATGACATTACATTCCATTCTCCATCAAAAGGGTGAATATCATGGTTTATCAAAACCACAGGCTCAAGATTGTGATTAAATGAAAAAGGTGGATGGCCACCGATATCCATCTGGATCATTCATCCCCTCTTAGGAACCAATGGTTCCCATTGTGTCAAGTTCTCTTGGGAGACAGGGAGACTTCCACTAAATTTGAAGCTTGGTGCGGTGCTTGCCTTGTTGAAGAAGCTATCATGCTTAGCTTGTTGAAGGTTGTCATGAACCTGCTGTTGGAGGGGTTGGATCCATTCAACCAATCTAGCTACATGATATATTTGAGTGTGGGAGGACTCTGTCGGTGAATATGCAACATGAAGAGTATGAAGGGTTTTTTTATAAACTTGCATGACTGGGCAGTGTGGAGGCACCCCCATAGGTGCAGCAAGAACATCTTGGTACTCTTCTTTAATCTTTTCGATCTGCTTCTGCTGGATAGAAAGGTATTGGGTTGAGGCTGAAGTGGTTGCAGTGTCCTTTTATTCATCTTCTGATTGGATTGTGAAGAGGCTAAACTTTGTTGTATGAGAGATTACTTTGTGGAATTGTTTTAGTGGGATAGTGCCACCAATGCTCTGAGTGAGGATATGTCCAAGAAATCCATCTATGTTTGGATGTACCTATGTAGACCACTGCGATACTTCAAAAATAGGTGTTTCTCGAAGTCTTTGATACCTAGCTTTAAACATAAGGCATTTGGTGTAGTATGGCATCATTTGGTCTCTTTTCGGATGTAGAGTTGTCCATCTCATGTATTGGTCATCATATTTTTTTACAAGTTAGAACTCCTCCTTTAGGGAATCTACAAGGGCCACCCAAGTGGTTTCTCTCCCAAATAATGTAGATTCATCTGCGGTGTACCTCTCCTAGTAACCTTCCCACCAAGATCTGACATGGGGAAGGGATTTAATGGATGTGAATGTGATATTTTCACTATCGGAAAATTTTTGGACAGAGTAATAACCTTCTAGTAGATTCAACCATTTTTCTAGAGCATCTGCATCTATATGGACTTCAAATAAGGGGATATCAAAATTGACTTGTACCTTGAAGGGTTTCACACTTGAAAAATGGTTTCTTGTTGAAGATGCCTACGATGCTACCATCGGTAGTCTTTGAAGGATATGAAATAATTTGTCCATCATCTTGTTCCTTTGTCACACAAGAGTTTCCTCGAGTAACGTCTTGAAGGGATCTCTTTCTTTTTCATATCTCTTTTCTTCCACCATGGGAGGTCGCTTGGGCTAGCGATAGTGGTTGTCCTTAAGAAAAACCTGCTCGAGACCCAAATCTCTATACCCTGACCTTGTCGTGGACCTGCTCTAAGAAATGACAAGGAGCAGACTTCTCTAATACCACTGACCCGGAGTATTATGAGAACAACATGAGAACATGGCTATGCTTCATTCACAAGAAGATTTATATCACACTCCATTGCATGCTTAAATGGCCTCCTTCACCTTAACTATATATGAGAGAGTGAGAGGAGAACAATTCCTATGATGCATGTGGGATAAATTGGACTAAGTTTATAAAATTTCATAGGCATGTAAAATACTAGGACTTCCCAAGAAGTTACCCATCCCAGTACTACTCTACCATGTGCGTGCTTAACTATGGAGTTATAATGGGATCCGGTACATTAACTCTATGTTGTAGGCATGTACATAAAACCACTAGGAAATCATTACATGATGTATGTAATTAACAAATGAAGATGACTGTAACGACCCTAATTGAATAAATGATTAAAGATTACAAAGAAAAAAAAAATAATTAAAGAAAATAAGTGTGATTAATTAAGTAATAAACAAATTGAAGATTTCATTTAATGAATTGTGACATAAATTTAAGAGAAAATAAAAAAATGAGATAATAGGGATTGCGTATGCTGCAAAGGGTGGCGTATGCAGGGCGAGAAGCTCAGAAATCCCGAGAGGATAAAAATGTTAATGAGAAACGAAGGACGGAGGACGGGGGTGGTTGAGGAGTGAATGTGTGAGTTGGCAGGGAGGAATAAGGGAAGGGAAGAGGGGGATGGGCGCACCATTCGGCAGGAGGAGGGAATGGATGCGGGTAACTGTTGTTTTGCCATCTGCAGAGAGCCGAGAACTTTACTGTGATATATGTGCTCAGATAGAGACACGAGACTTACTGGTTATAACATATTGATCAGGGAGGCACCGAGTTTCTAGAGGTTTTGGTCACGGGGGCCAGGATATCCGTAGATATCCTGGAGCTAGGTCATTTTCCTAGTTGGCAGGGTGGACATTAGTTTTGGGCAGTTATTTTCTGTGTCTGTGGTAAGACTGGACTGTGTAGAAAGGCAGCAAGGCAGCAGGGCAATAGAAATTAGCATCAGAACCAGGTACTTTGTCAAGTTATGTAATTATTTCTTTTTGCCATGAAATCAGTATTTATTGATAAATCTAAGTTACTGGGGTTTCTGTTATAAAAATCAATATTATGCTATGATGTTATTGTCTTAGTTAGGAAATAATTTGCTTATGAATATAAATGATGTTTAGAATTATTAGGTTGTTACATATGGTATCAGAGTGTATTAGTTCGAAATTTGGGCCTAAGGGCCAAAAACCGGAGTGTTAACTCCAACCATGCTTAAACTATAAATAAAACACGTTCAGTTTGATCTGATATGACTAATGCAGTAACGGAAAACACACTCAGGATAGTACCCCTACATGACCTAAGCAAATAA
The DNA here is from genome assembly GCA_009831015.1 of Picea engelmannii. Taxonomy (NCBI): domain Eukaryota; kingdom Viridiplantae; phylum Streptophyta; class Pinopsida; order Pinales; family Pinaceae; genus Picea; species Picea engelmannii. Next base: position 462,258 of record ML781668.1, read on the forward strand.
ACTCATATATCTCAGGCAACAACTTTAGACAATACTCATTAACTGGATCATGAATGGATAATACAGTCCTGGTTTGAATATTCAAGGAACGTTTTTTTTAAATAGCGATATTGAACCAGATATATGAAGGATCACCTCCCATAAAATGGATGTTAAAGCTTTTAAGCACGAAAAAGAGAAGTGATAACTTAATTTACTTGAGCATTGTGTGTCAATAAGTCTACGAGTAGTACTAACATAGGAAAATCGATGAAAATATTGAGGAAAGCTTCTGTCAAAAGCCTGAAGTTGGAAAAATTTAAATGACTTCACTAAATAAAATGCAATAGGACATTGTAGGACCTTGAAAAGGCCTATTTTACCTTGAACTTACCTAAATGAGGAACTGTCGATGTGTAGCCGGATAAAGAAATGGAAATTTAGCAGACTTATATTGTGCAGGAAGTATGTAAATTACTTGCCTATGTTAACCCCGGAAAATTTTAAATAACATAAAATTTCAAGAACAGTAGAACAATACCAATTTTAACCCTGCCAAACAGACAATTTTTACACCGCATAAAGTTTCGTACAACTGATCATTATCCCCAGAAGAGAACAGATATGCGCCGTCAGATCTCGGGCGGAATCCCGTCAGCCATCAGATCTAGAAAAGTTGCGCGGGGTTTAAGCCCCAACGTGCTAGGAGGAGTCCCTAAAGAGTCATCGGGAAACCTGAGTCGTCGGGGTTTTGTTAAGTCTGAGAATCGAGACCGTGTGGTTCTCGAAATTCTGAGAATGGATCCTGGCCATTGATCTCGACGGGACATGTGTCAGCGTCTTGGGGAGGCATCGGGATTTTACCCATCAGGAATTTTCGGAGTATAGAGTTGTTGCATCAGGAAATCGTGATCCGCGATTTCCTGACGGAATCGGGACCGTCCATTGTGCGAGGACACATGTCAGTAGATCCCGCAGAGTTGGAAATCGGCATATCGGGGTTTCCAGAGTCATGAAACTCTTGCGCAATAGAATCGCGATCCGCGATTTCCTGATACGATTGGAGCCGTTCATTACAGGGACGCATGTCAAGGGATCTGAAGGAGTCGGGATTCAGCATTTCGGACTTTTGCATACAAAGGAATTGTTGCATTAGAAGTCGCGATTTCATGATACCCGATAGAATGACACGAGGCAGTGGTGACGTGGAGGAGAGACAGAGCTCACATGTGCATCAGGGGATCGGCATTTCAGGATTCTCGGAGGCGAGAAAATCATGTCAGGGGAACTCGCGAACCCCGAAAGCCCGACGTAATTAACTTAACACTTAAACCTTCGTCAGGGATTAATTAATGACTGTTTAAATAAGACTTGGTTATATCGCGAAATCGGAGATCGGGGATTCGGGATTCAGTATGCACTGAATCTTTGTTGTGGGAAACCCCGAATCCCGACAGAGAGTTTGGGACTATGGTCACATGGGTGCAGGTCACATGGACCTCGGTGTAGCCAGAAAGGCTAACATGCAAGGAAGATGCTCATCGGGCATCGGGATATCGTGAATTTCGTAGGTACGAGATTCATGCAAATCGATAGTGCGATATCAGAAAGCCCGATAAGGAATAAAGCTGCGGTCACAAGGAAAGGTCATGTGGATCACGAGCATAACTTAAAGGGATAAAGCGCTAGGAGCAAATCGGGGATCGGAGAATCGCGATTCCTAAGGACTTGTGAGGCTCGACATTAAGAACCCCGAAACTCCGATGAAAGATAGGACTAGGGTCACATGGGACGCCGGTCATATGAGATGGGTGTCTAGCCCAAAAGGGGCTATCACATAAAATGTCGTATCGGGAATTTGAGGAATAGGAATTCTCGACATTAGGGAATATGAAACCCCGAAGCCCGATAAAAAGGATTCCTAAAGGAAATTTGGGTGCGGTCCCAGGGTAGAAAACGCAAAGAAAAGGGAAGACCAGGGGGTCGGATATTGACCGGTGACACCCGGGGAAATTCCCAGAGCTGTTCGGCTCAATTTAAAAAAAAATCATGTATACATATATGATGGTATATACGCATATAGCTATAAGTTTACACAGGCGAATGACTTTTGTTCGAAAGAAGAAATTACCATTCATTACCCTGACGTAAGGAAGGTTTATGCAGAATCATGACTCAATTAGCTCATCATTCTCCATGAAGGTACTGAAATGTGCACCACAGGCGGAATGAATCGTACCTCTTACTGAAGCTGAGGACGATCCGCGAAATGTACAGACAAGGGATTGGCTCCCAACAATTCAAGAGGCCTGGACTCCAGGTCCTGCATCTTATCGAGGGGGGGCCATATCAGAACACTTTGTTTCTGCAAAGCGAACCGGTAAAGCGTTCAGAACAATGGTGTAAAGGTGAGCCATAGCAGGGGCGATTCTGAAAGACTCACAACAGAGCAGAGGCAGATCTGTGGTGGACAAAGACTGATGTTAGGAAAGTCCCAGCGGATGAGATAGTGGGACCAAGCAAGGACGCGTGGGGAGTTCGAAGGAGCTAACAGGTGTAGGATGTGGAGGTTAGATACGAAGGAACTTGAGAAATCCAGACGAGCACGTGGAACCCATGCGTGCCCGAACCCATGGGAGAACGTTTAATCATTTTATAAGTATAGTTTAAGTGTTAAAATAATTAGAATAAATTAAATAAATTAGTATCAAATAATTATATAGATATAAAAGACAAGATAATTTTATTTAAATTTAAGCTAAGTTAAATTAGTATAATAATATCCTTTTAAAATTAGTTATTTAATTAAAGTATAAGGTTAGTCTACCTTAAAGCTATTTAATGATGATTAAGACTCAGACTGGTGGTGCATACACTAGGAAGTGATGAGTAAAGCACAAGGCTAATCACAAGGTGAGGAAACCAATAGTTCTTTTGCAAGAACGAACAAACCAAGCTTAGATGCTTAAACCTGACCCGAACTGAGCCAATTCCCCTGATGGAGTAATGTCTGTTTACAGACAAGTAAAGAAAACTTATGCCCAACCCTGTTTCTAAGTTTGAGTAGCACCCATATGAAACGTCCTTGAAATCACCCAGACCACTTTGGGGGTGATGCAGGTTAAGTCATACAAGATGGCCAGGACTCGAAGGGGTCGAGGAAGGGGAGTGTCGTCATGAGCACCACCGACGCCACCCACACCATAACCACCACCGACACCACCACCGCCACCACCACCATCGCCCAAACTAGCCCTCATACTACGCTCGTTGGAAGCCATTAACGAGACCTTAAAGGGGTGCCAACCAGCAGGGGCTAAAGTGGAACCCTCACCATCTGGAATCGATAATCCAGAAGCCTCAAGGAACTCAAGGGGAGAACTTCCACCCGGAGACATCACACGAGAGTTACAGAAGATCAAACTTCCAAAGTTTGCCGGAGGTCGTGCCAGTGAACGCGCGGAAGCGTGGTTGGAGGGCATGACAAGGTGTTTTGCCTTAAGGGACTATACGTCCAATTCCAAGGCCAAGATTGCAATTTTCTAGTTAAGAGACAGTGCCTTGAACTGGTGGGGAAACTTAGAAAGACAACTACACCTTACCCCAGACACAGTATCTTGGGAACTTTTCGAGGAAAGGTTCCGAAGGAAATATCTACCAGCATACTACAAGGAACAACAGGTAGGGGCATTTCATGCCTTAATACAAGGGAATAGAACCGTAGAAGAATATGAGATCAGATTTATGGAACTAGTCAAATATGTGTCGTATATGGATATCGACCAACGACAGGCTGATCGCTTCGTTTATGGACTGAACCCTAAGATAAGGGCTATGGTAAGAATGTGGAAGCCGTCTTCAGTAGCAGAGGCGGTAGAAAGTGCGCGTTACGTAGAAGAACACGTGAACTTAACAGGGGGAGAAACATCGACATTTCTGCATCACCCAGGATTCGTAGGAAAGACCCCAAGGACATTTTCAAGGGGAGGGGGCTCAAGGCCACCACATTATGGTAATAGAGGCGTACCAAGGACAGTGACTATGGGGATTTCAATGGAAGCTAGTGTTGCGTCTCATTCATTGCCAACGGTGCAGTCAGGCCCACGACAATCGCAGGGAACAGCTAGTAGGGGCAGGGGTTCCAGGGAGAGGAACTCATTTCAGGGACCATCACATAACAGTGCATCGGTTCCATCTCATATTACCTATTGGAGGTGCAAAGGACCCCATTACCAGCAAGACTGCTCGGAGTTGCAACAAGGATTTATGCATTGAGAAGGAAAGGCACCAATGGGAGGATCTAGTAGCAGCCACAAGATTTACGCAGCGGTTAATAACCGCCAGGATGAACATCAATCCACAGTAGTGGAGTCATCAGGTACGCTAAATCATGTTAATGTTAAGATTTTGTTTGATTCCGGTGCGACAGATAGTTTCATTTCACCATCTGCATTAGAGAAGAGTGGGCTGGTAGCCTACGAGCACGATGACTTTAAACAAGTCGAGATGGCTTCAGGGGAAAAACAAGTTGTAGGACCTAGCGTCGATAATTGTGTAGTAGACCTAGGAGTGTGCGCTACCAGGTTGAAGGTATACGTCACTGCTCTTGGGACATATGACCTAATCATTGGAATGGATTGGTTAGCGGCTCATCGAGCGTTGGTAGATTGTTTTGCAAAGAGGGTACTTTGTTTTGATGATGAGGGAAGACCAATAGAGATCCAGGGTGTACATAGAAAAGTGTCATTACACTTTATATCAACTATGAAGATCAAGCGGTGCTTGAGGCAAGGGTGCCAACTTTATGTAGTGGAGGCAGTGAATGAAAGGAAGGGACCCTCATTAGATCAGTATCCGGTATTGTCAGAATTTCAAGATGTTTTTCCGAAGGAATTACCAGGGTTACCTCCGGAGAGGGAGCTTGATTTTACTATTGAGCTAAAACCCAGTGCAGAACCAATATCCAAGACTCCGTATCGAATGACAGTGACAGAACTTTGTGAGTTGCAAATGCAGTTGAAAGAGTTACTAGACTTAGGGCTAGTAAGGCCCAGTGTTTCACCTTGGGGCGCACCGGTGATTTTTGTGAAGAAGAAGGATGGGTCCTTACGATTGTGTATAGACTACAGGGACTTGAACTGTTCTACAGTGAAGAATAGGTACCCAATGCCGCGAATAGATGACCTCTTCGATCAGATGAAGGGAGCAGCGGTATTCTCAAAGATCGATTTGTGATCAGGGTATCATCAATTGAGGATTAAGAAGAATGATATCCCGAAAACTACCTTTCGAACTCGATTTGGACATTACGAGTTTGTTGTGGTACCTTTCAGATTGACTAATGCGCCAGCAGTATTCATGAGTCTCATGAACAACGTATTCCGGAAGTACTTAGATCGATTCGTCCAAGTTTTTCTAGATGACATTCTCATCTATTCCAAAAATGAAAGAGAACACGAGGAACACTTGCGAATAGTGTTGTCTTGCCTTAGAGAGAACAAATTGTATGGGAAATTGTCGAAGTGTTCCTTCTTCCAGAAGGAAATCCACTATCTAGGTCACATCATTTCAGGCAAGGGAATCTCGGTGGACCCAGAAAAGGTAAAGAACATTATGGAATGGCCAGTGCCGAAGAATGCCCATGAGGTAAGAAGCTTCATGGGGCTAGCAGGTTACTACTGGATATTCGTGGAAGGATTTTCAAAAATAGCGAAACCCATCACCACTTTGCAACGCAAGGGAGTCAGGTATGAATGGACAGAAGAATGTGATAGTGCATTCAGGGAGCTTAAGAGATTACTAACTAGCGCGCCAATTCTACGAGTGCCAGATATGGAAAAGGACTTCATGGTCTGCATGGATGCCTCGAAACAAGGTTTGGGGGCTGTGTTGATGCAGGATGGAGGAGTGATAGCTTATGCATCATGAAAGTTGAAGAAGCAAGAAGAGTTATACGTGACTCATGACTTAGAGTTGGCAGCGGTAATGCTAGCTCTGAAACTTTGGAGGCACTATCTCGTGGGGCGAAACTTTGAGCTCAGAACGGACCATCAGAGTTTAAAATATCTCTTCACTCAAAGAGATCTGAATGCCAGGCAAAGGCGTAGGAGTGAGTTTGTGAGTGAGTACGATTTTGGTATTTCGTACATAAAGGGGAAGGAAAATGTGGTCGCAGATGCTTTGAGTAGAAGACCATGTATCTTCTCCTTGGTAACTTTAAGGATCAATCTGAAGGAACATGTGTTGACACAACTACACGGAGACAGTTGGTATTTAAAGGTTACTTCAGACCTTCAGAGTGGGAGGCAAATAGACCCAAAGTATGAAGGATATAATCTGGAAACAGATGGATTGTTAAGATATCAAGGAAGGATGTACATCCCTGAGAATGGGGATATTCGCAGCATCATACTGAAGGAAGCCCATAGGTCACTTTATTGCGCGCACTCGGGAGTTATGAAGATGTACGCAGATATGAAGAAACTCTTCTTTTGGGCAGGCATGAAGCGCGATATAGTCCATTTCGTCGCCAAATTCCTAGAGTGTCAACAGGTGAAAGTCGACCACCATCACCCGGCAAGCCTCCTACAACCACATGATATCCCTATGTCCAAGTGGGAAGTTATCTCGATGGATTTTGTTGTAGGATTGCCGCTCACAACTCATCGACACAATGCCATTCTTGTGATAGTGGACAAGTTAACCAAGAGTGCTCATTTCATTCTGGTTAGAGACACTTACAACATTGCAGATGTGGCACGAGTGTTCATAAGCGAAGTTGTCCGTTTGCACAGGATACCCAAGAAGATTATTTCAGATAGAGACTCCAGATTCACATCTAGGTTTTGGAAAAGTTTACAGTCGGCATTGGGGACTCAATTGAACTTAAGCACAGCTTATCATCCTGAAATAGATGGGAAAACTGAGAGAGTAAATCAAGTCCTGGAAGACATGCTTAGGATGTATGTAATGGATAATCAAATCTAGTGGGAGAAATACCTACCCTTGGTAGAGTTTGCTTACAATAACAGTTATCATAGTTCCATCGGAATGCCACCATACGAAGCTTTGTATGGAAGACCATGCAGAACACCATTGAGTTGGGATAGGCTAGAAGACCGAGTAACGGTAGGGCCAGAATTGATTCAAGAAATGGAGGAACAGGTGGTTCAAATCAGACAGAGACTAAAGGAAGCACAGGATAGGCAGAAAAGCTATGCAGATGCACACCGGATCGACCGAAGTTATGAAGTGGGAGATCAAGTTTTCATTCGTATCAGGCCTAATAAGAGTACCATATGGTTCGGAAAAGGGACAAAGTTGTCACCTCGGTTTATAGGTCCATTTAAGGTCCAAGAGAAAGTTGGACCCGTTGCCTATCGTCTCGTACTGCCACCCCACTTGCA
>ML781668.1:469865-502274 GCA_009831015.1 Picea engelmannii
TATTTTGGTAAATGATAATTTTGTGAATATGTAAAAGTATAAAATTATAGGATATTGTGAAATCTACTTCAAATCAGAAAACTTTGATGTTAATGTATTGGTACGGGGATACCAAATTGAGATAACGAAAGTATGCAATTATACGATGATAGTGCATAGAAAATATGAGTTTGTGCTGCAGACTAATCTGCAGGTTATGGGCTATGAAATAGCAAAGTGATAATGATGATGAGAGTGGATATTGGGACCACTAACCGAGAAACATTATGGTATGAATAATGTATATGGAAATTATTTTGATTTGGATGCACTGCTATGATATATGGACTATTGCATGATTTTGGTACTAACACTGCCCAAAACTGAATAAACGATGACAAAACCTCTAGCAACATGGTGCCCCTGTGTGTTCCATTGTAGGGTGTTGACCCTGGTTCTGCTAGGAGGGGTGGAGGTGTTTCCCACCGCGTATCCTCTGAAACCTGAAGTCATGGGAGAACGGTGCTAGTTCACGCTCCCCAGGTCGTGTGATGATGACTGTCAGTTGCCTGCTAGGGAAGCTTGGTTGAGCGAGCGACACTTCCACTTACGAGTTCTATTTGGAGTTAGGTCAGTATAGCTGACGCTCCAAGATAGTCTAGCAGAGGATGGATAGGAATGGAGTTGGAATTAGGTTAGGAAGGAAGGATGAGTAGCTAGTTGAGACTTTATGGGGATCTGTCATGTGGTGGGAGTTGATGAAGAAAAAGGTGTATATATGAATATTCAGTATGATGTAACTAAACCACAGTTGTTTAAAATAAATTATTGAATCGGATAATTGTGAATAAATAATTTCTTAAAACAATTGATGATTTTTGTCTTTTATAAAAGACTAGTCTTGCTGACTGGATTGAATGCATGCAAAATTATTAAAGAATGACAGTTTGATTATTAGTACATGCAGGAGATTTTCATGTACTAGCTACACATGAAATTCTTGTACATATACATTAGTATGTATGGACTTCTTGATTTACTTACTATATTGTCAGTTACTTGCTGTGAATGTATGAACCATGCCCTTTTTCCCTTATAAAATCAGATTCCTTAACTTCGGGACGAAGTTTCTTGAAGGGTGGGTGTATGTAACGACCCTAATTGAATAAATGATTAAAGATTACAAAGAAAAAAAAATTAATTAAAGAAAATAAGTGTGATTAATTAAGTAATAAACAAACTGAAGATTTCATTTAATGAATTGTGACATAAATTTAAGAGAAAATAAAAAAATGAGATAACAGGGATTGCGTATGCTGCAAAGGCTGGCGTATGCAGGGCGAGAAGCTCAGAAATCCCGAGAGGATAAAAATGTTAATGAGAAACGAAGGACGGAGGATGGGGGTGGTTGAGGAGTGAATGCGTGAGTTGGCAGGGAGGAATAAGGGAAGGGAAGAGGGGGATGGGCGCACCATTTGGCAGGAGGAGGGAATGGATGCGGGTAACTGTTGTTTTTCCATCTGTAGAGAGCCGAGAGCTTTACTGTGATATATGTGCTCAGATAGAGACACGAGACTTACTGGTTATAACATATTGATCAGGGAGGCACCGAGTTGCTAGAGGTTTTGGGCACGGGGGCCAGGATATCCGTACATATCCTGGAGCTAGGTCATTTTCCTAGTTGGCAGGGTGGAAATTAGTTTTGGGTAGTTATTTTCTGTGTCTGTGGCAGGACTGGACTATGTAGCAAGGCAGCAAGGCAGCAGGGCAATAGAAATTAGCATCAGAACCAGGTACTTTGTCAAGTTATGTAATTATTTCTTTTTGCCATGAAATCAGTATATTGATAAATCTAAGTTACTCGGGTTTCTGTTATAAAAATCAATATTATGCTATGATGTTATTGTCTCAGTTAGGAAATAATTTGATTATGAATATAAATGATGTTTAGAATTATTGGGTTGTTACAATGACATTACATTCCATTCTCCATCAAAAGGGTGAATATCATGGTTTATCAAAACCACAAGCTCAAGATGGTGATATAGTGAAAAAGGTGAATGGCCACCAATATACATCTAGATCACTACCAGTCTTTTAAACAGTGTGGGATCCACCTTGGACCCTTTATATTCCTTTCTTAGCTTCAATCCTATTATGGAAGGTGTTGGTGCTGCTTTTGAATTCACCATATTGAATCTTTTCAATATTTCATGTGCATATTTGGACTATGAGATAAATATATCAGTTTTGGATTGGTGCACTTCTATTCCCAGAAAATATCTCATAAGCCCCAAATCGGTCAATTCAAATTCGTCCTTCATGACTGTCTTGAATTGTTCTATGCGAAAATCACTTGTAAATATCAAATCATCCACATATAAACAAACAATTAACACATTTTTTTGCTCATTTGATTTGATATAAAGTGTTGGATCATTTTCACTTCTCTGAAATTCATTATGTGTGAAATAGGAATGAATGCAACTATACCAAGCTCTCAGACCTTTTTTTAATCCATACAGTGATTTCTTCAATCTGTACACCTTGTCTTCTTGTACTAGAACCTCATAACCTTGTGTTTATTCCACATATACTTATTCTTCTAAGTTTTCATTCAAGAATGTTGACTTTACATCCATTTGATAAACCGGCCATTTGTATTATGTGAAAATAGCTAACATGGTTCTGACTGTGTCCATGCATGTCATTGGTGCAAATGTTTCATTGTAATCAATTCTAGGTTTTTGTGTAAAGCCTCTTGCAACTAACCTTTCCTTATACTTTTGTACCTTTCCTTTTGCATCTTGCTTGGTTTTATAAATCCACTTGACACTTATAACATCCTTGTCTTTTGGTACATCAACCAAATTCCATGTTTGATTGTTCTCTATGCATATGATTTCTTCATCCATGGCTTGTGCCCCTAAGTCCTCTTTGACAACTTCTTCAAAGGTTAATGGATCATCTATTTGTGAAAACTGAAAAATAATTTGTTGTGTCTTTATTATAGATGTCGCACAAACTTCTTGTCTTTCTTGGTAACAGACTTGCTAAATTTGGATTTGGAGATGTAGAACTGCTTGGACTGCTTGTTGGTGTTTGTTGCACTCTAGGTGTAGATTGCGCACCTATTGTTCTTACTAGAGTATTATGTGTGGTAATTTTTGTTGCAGTTCCAGATGTAGATTGGACTGCACACTGATGTGTGCATGGTGTTTGAACCACTTCATCTTATGTGTCATCATGCTCCATTGCATTAATACTTTTTATTGTCTTTTCTATGTTTCCATCCCATGCTTCATTCTCCATGAACTAAACATTGCGGCTGATTATGACTTTTCTTGCGACATGGTCATACAACTTGTATCATTTTGTCTCTTCAGAATACCCAAAAAATATACATTTATTTCCTTTTTTGTCCATATTTCTTCTCATTTAATCTTGAACATGTGTGTATGCGATGCAACAAAAAACTTTTAAGTGTGCTACATTATGCTTTGAACCTGTCCATGCCTCCTGAGGAACTCTATTCTTCACACTATTTTTCAGACATCTGTTCAATATGTATACTGTAGTTGCTACTTCCTTATCCCAATACTCATTTGACAAATTTTTGGTTGTCAATATATTGCGTGTCATTTCCATGATAGTTCTATTATTTCTTTCTGTGACACAATTTTGTTGTGGTGTGTATCGCGCGGTAAATTGCATGTAGATTCCATGAGCTTTACAAAAGTTATGAAATTATCTTGAAATGTATTCTCCTCCTTTGTCTGTTCTTAGACACTTGATGTAAACCCCACTTTGTTTCTCCACAAGTGATTTAAAATGTTGAAAACAACCCAATGCGTCAGATTTATGCTTTAGGAAATAAATCCATGTCTTTCTTGAGAAATCATCAATGAATGTTAGAAAATAGAACTTACTGCCTCCTATCGATGGAGTTTGCATTGGTCCAAAAATGTCTGAGTGTACTATTTCCAGTGGAACTTTTTCTCTATAAGACTTGTCAACTGGAAATGATTATTAATGTTGCTTGCCAACTATATAGCCTTCACATATCCTTTCTAGTTTTTCAACCAATGGTAAGACTTTTACCATATCCTTTGTGTGTATCATGTAATGTCCCTTTCCAAATAGGAGCTCCAGAGAGGAGGCTTAATGGTCTAAACCACCCCATTAGACTATAGCCAGGGCCAAAGAGGGGTAAACAAGGTTACTAGAGGTCACTCCAGTCACAGGTGTTATATTCGGAAAGTGGCATTGAGCTAAAAAGGGTTAAAATCTATTTTAAGTCATTATGAGCTAAAAATAGAAGTCAACAATGATTTAGGGTTTTGGAAGTCAACAGTGAATTAGGGTTTCAATATGATTTAGGGTTTTGGAAAGATATAAAGGAAGGGTCAGCGACCTGATTCATCATTATGCAGATTATGACTTGTCATTGAGGAGAAGAGGCACATCTTAGGAGAGATAGTTCAGTGTATTCTAGGAGGAAGACACCAGTTGGTTGATTTCGGTGTTGAAAGACACACCCTAGTCAAGGGGAATATCATCTAGGTCTTCCATCATTCCTCATTGATTCCATGGTGCTCCCATATTCTAACTATTATCCTTTAGTTGCTTATTTTTATTCCGGCTAATATCCTTTTGTCTTTTGATCTAGCCGAGTGTTGTTATTTTATTTAGCCGCAATTGCTTATTTGTATTCCTTCTAAGATCCTTTGTCTGTTGATCTAGTCGAGTATTGTTAGTTTATTCAGCTGCATTCGCCCATTTTGTAATCCACAGAGATATCATAATAAAAAATTTACAGTCCTTTGTCGCATTTATTGTTTGTGTGATCATTTATATGTTGTAAACCTTTGATCCTACACACACATTAGCAACGTTTCCTAGACTAGCCAAGTCAGGAACATTACAGTGGTATCAGAGCTTTAGGCCTGCCAGCCTGTGACTAAAGACAATGAGTGCGACAGAAAACCTAGAGGGCCGTGAACATGTAGGTGAAAAATATGTCACTTACAACATACATCGGGAAAGAAGGCATAGGCATGATTTTACCCCTTTTCCTCCTAGCTCAGAGGAAGAGGAAGAGGCACACATAGAAGTAGAGAGAAGGGCAAAGCATGAGGCTAAGCGTGAGGAAGAGAAGTTGCTAGGAGATGGATATGAGCGACAAGAGGGAAGTGGAAAGGCCCCTATACATCCAGAGGCATATTTCATGCAGGTTATCAATGATATGTTAGCTAGTCAACGAACCATGTCTTGGTCCTTAGCACAGGTGGTTGATAGATTGGCTAGAGTGGGCACCCCAGATACACAAGTCCCGCATGCGGCATAGGGGAACTTAGGAGTAGGCAGTAGGCCCCAGTCACCCTCTCACACATACACCTCTACGAGTAGGATTCCTAGACCCTTGTTTCCCAGTTTCCATAGGGCACCCCCATTAGCAGAACCACCACTGATAGCACAGAGGCCACCCACTCATGCCGACGAAATTGTAGAGTATAGGAGGGATTACGCAACATTGGGTCATGACTTCCATCAGGACATGACCTTAGTCGAGTACTGTGGACTCAAACTCAGGAACCACTCCAGAGAGCCGCAAAGGGGAGGACCACAATAGAAGCAGGGGCATAACCTTGATTCCATACGAAAATTTGGGAAACTCACCATCCCTTATTTTGATGGATCGTCCAAATACACCTCCAGAGCTTGGGTACAAAAGCTAGACACGTATTACAAACTCAAACAGATGACTGAGATAGAGGCCATCAGTTTCTTGACCTTACACTTGGAGGGTGAGTCACACGAGTGGTGGTATCATGGACTGGTGACATTGGGTCACATTCACATCACCTCATATAGGGAGTTTACAGATAGGCTCATGGACAACTTTGACAGGAAGGATCCCGAGATACACTTCATGGAACTAGCCTAGTTTAGAAAAACTGACATAACAGAGGCGTTCATCATAGAGTTTTAGTAGGTATCCATGGTAGTGACAGATATATTAGAGCCCAAGCTGATCATGCTATTCACAGAAGGACTCATAGAGCCTTTAAGAGGATGAGTGAAGGCATATAGGCCTCCCACTTTGTAGGATGTCATTCTTCGTACTCGAGATCTAGAAGACTTAGTGCCAAAGACTAAAACTTTCTCCAAACCATTTGTGCCCTAGAGGGATTGAGATAGGGAGCCATTCCAGAGAGAATGGAAGGGCAAGGAGAAGTTGTATGATGAGACTAGGCAAGATATTATGAGGAAGAAGCTTTGCTTTAGCTGCAAACATCCTTGGGTCCCAAGACACAGGTGCATGGGAAAGGGAGAGATTCATTATATTGAGTTAGCAACAAACATCGTGGACAGTGAGGAGGAGGAACAAGATAGTGGATCCACTTGTTTAGAGGAGGATTCAGCACCAGTAGAAGAGCAACCTCCCTGTATACCACCGAAACCGGTAGGATCCCATCCTCCAGTAGTCCCACAATCTCCATAACATGCTAACAGGAGGAAACCAACAAAGGGAGGTGTCATAATGACCCTTTTTGGTTTTCCCATGTATGATACCCTATGTATCAAAGGTATTATTCAGGGGCAATGGGAAATCACCCTGATATATGGTGGGGCCACCCACAACTTCATTGATGCTTCACTAGTATCGAGACAAGTACTTTAGACAGAGGAGTTTGAGGGGTTTGATGTTGCGGTAGAAGATGGCCACACATTGGAGTGTCTAGAAAGAGTTACAAACTTAGAGATGAAGTTCGGAAACTACACAGTGAGAGACACATTTTATGTGGTTGACCTATCGGACACAGATGTGGTGTTAAGAATTCAGTGGATGATTACCTTGGGAAAAATCACTACCAATTACCAAACCTTGGAAATGGGATTCAAAGATCAGGATGGGAAGAAGGTTATTCTAAGAGGTATGTCAACAGGAGCACCCAGGAGAGTTTTAGCCAAGAGGATGGAGAGGATATTTAGACATGGGGAGGTAGCATATGCCGCAGAATGCTTGATCACTACTCAGAAGGATTCAAAAGGTCGACAACAACACCATACAGAGATCAGACAGGATAGAGCACAGCTTTGAGGTTGGAGATTTGGATTTCTTGAGACTTCAACCCTATAAACAGTCATATTTGAAGAAGAGTGGGGTCGATAAGATCAAGACCAGATTTTATGGTCCTTATAGGATCATGCGCCGAGTAGGTGAGGTTTCTTACGAGCTAGAGCTTCCGAAGGGAGAAAGATTCATAACGTGTTCCACGTGTCTTGCCTAAAAAATGTAGTAGGACAATTCATTATCACATAATGACCACTACCTCTCTTGCTACCTTACATTCCATCCCCCTTATGAAAGCATTGTCCTCAACGCTTGATGTACAACCATATACTAGGGTCCCATGGATAAGTGTGGACCACAATGTTGAAGCAGACTAGAGAACCATGGTCTCATTGAGAAATGGAAGCCACCATGTTGAGGTAGTCCAACTGTCATTGTAAACCAAGGTCCCATGTCCAATTTCTCATGTGAACCCCACATGGAAGATATCGACACACAATAACCATCTGAAAATGATGCTCCAAAGACTGACACATGTCATGTGAATCTAAATAAGAAGCTCCATCCACATAGTGGAAAATGGTCGTAGAAGAATCTGGAAGGAATGATATCATTGTAGAATATCCAGGATGGATGTTGGTTATAATCATTGGCTCCTAATTTGTCACATTGATACTCTCTACAGAAGGTGGATTAGAGTTATCAAATAAAATATGAAAGTGGTTGTCATCCCAAAAATGATAGCTATCCATATACCAATCATTGCAATCGGACTCCAAATCATACCAAGTATATATTTCTTGATTATATTCATCCCTGATGTTCACCATAAGAAATATCTCATGCATGTTATCCAATGAATCTTGAATACTACGAAAACTATCATTGAGGTAGTTTGTGAGGACATGCAATCTAACATCCAATGTGTCACACAATTGGGATTTGAATGCTTCAATAATTTGTAGAATTCATTTAAGAGTTTGAGAGGAAACAACCATATGAGAATCCTATGAACTCTTCAGTCCCACATCCGTCATGAAAAAATCCCAAAAAATAGAACAATAAGTTACGACAGAAAATCACAGCTTTTTCTAGAAAAACCCTAAAAAACTGTTGAATTTAAAATGCTCGTAACTTCACTTCCCGAACTCGTTTTCGGCTGATTGTTTTTTGAAATTGGGTGAAATTGGCTGATCTGTAATTTTTTTTGGCAAATTTGGCCTCCAACTACTAAAGAAATAAAAAAAATTGCATTGTTGTCCGCGGAAAACACCCTAAAAAATTACAAATTTTAAAACTTCAATATCTTGACTTCCTGGACTCCATTTCAGACGATTTGTTTTTCAACTTCGGTGTTTTTTTGAGAGGAACTCAGATCTATAACCTATTTCTTCAAATTTTTCACATAAATATACCGAAAATTTCTAGAATTTCGCGGCCCTCTTTTTTTTTCCGAAAAAAAAAAATCTGCAAAAATAAAAAATATTTCCCACAATGTCTGCCAAGGAAACTGCTCTGATACCACTTGTTAAGTACCTATACCAGATCTGCAAATATACTTCAATAATACCAAGAATAAACCTTAAACCATTCACCATAACATGAACAAAAGAAATAGAGAAAACCCTTGAGGTAGGGCAACACCATACAATGGATCTTATTATGGAAGGGATCCTCTCTTGTTTACTTGCCTCTTCGAGGGGGCTTCCTCCTAGTGAACTACCACTCCAAATACAATACTTCTCTTCATGTCCCATTACATTGCTTGAACTCTTTCATATAGTATTACCATCACCTAAGAACATTCTAGAGGAGGAATATTCTAGAAGTAGAACCCTGAAATCCTCTTACATTTATTATATCTAACTACCATAGTCGGCCTTATTTAATAATATAGTGGACCTAGTCCACCTTACATTGAATGGCCTCCACTATTATCACTATGGTCCCTCTACCCCTCCGCCCCCCCCAACTACCTCTCTAGCTACCTTACAGACTGGTATTGCTTGAGGACAAGAAATTTCAGGAAGGGAGGACAGTAATGTCCCTTTCCAAATATGAGCTCCAGAGAGGAGGCTTAATGGTCTAAATTGCCGTGTTAGACTATAGCCAGGGACAAAGAGGGGTAAACAGGGTTACTAGAGGTCACTCCAGTCACAAGTGTTATATTTAGAAAGTGACATTGAGCTAAAAAGGGTTAAAAGCACTTTTAAGTCATTATGAGCTAAAAATAGAAGTCAACAATGAATTAGGGTTTCAAAATTGATTTAGGGTTTTGGAAGTCAATAGTGAATTAGGGTTTCAACATGATTTAGGGTTTTGGAAAGATGTAAAGGAAAGGTTAGCGACCTAATTCATCATTATGTAGATTATGACTTTTCATTGAAGAGAAGAGGTGCATCTCAGGAGAGATAGTTCAATGTATTCCAGGAGGAAGACACCAGTTGGTTGATTCCGGTGTTGAAAGACACACCCTAGTCACCGAGAAGATCATACACGTCTTCCATCATTCTTCATTGATTCTGCAGTTCTCCCATATTTTGGCTATTATCTTTTAGTTGTTTATTTGTATTCCGGCTAAAATCCTTTTGTCTTTTGATCTAGCTGAGTGTTGTTATTTTATTCAGTCGCACTTGCTTATTTGTATTCTGGCTAAGATCCT
This sequence comes from Picea engelmannii, assembly GCA_009831015.1. NCBI lineage: Eukaryota > Viridiplantae > Streptophyta > Pinopsida > Pinales > Pinaceae > Picea > Picea engelmannii. The sequence goes on from ML781668.1 coordinate 479,585, forward strand.
TTGTCTGTTGATCTAGTCGAGTATTGTCAATTTATTCAGTCGCATTCGTCCATTTTGTAATCCAAAGAGATATCATAATACAAACTTTGCAGTCATTTGTTGCATTTATTATTTGTATGATCATTTATATGCTGTAAAGTTTTGATCCTACACACACATTAGCAGCGTTTTCTAGACTAGCCAAGTCAGAAACATTACATAGCAGCTTCATACCTCCAAAGTTCAAATGTCCAAATCTGAAATTCCATAGCCAAGAATCATCATGTATTTCATATTGGAATGTTGTCTTCATCTCTACGCCATTTTCTCCTTTCTTAATACTGCGCACATTATTTTCTTGATTAGAACTGCGCGTACTTTTGTTGTCAGTGCAATGTCTGACTGCACACTTTTTCCTTTATCAATAGTTACATTGTATTCTTCTTCTTGACTGGATTTAATGTCAATGAGAACATCTTACCACTTGTCATATGGATTTTTGAAATAAGAATATGGTTTAAGCATTTATCCATGATCACACAGTGATTATCTTCCATGTAGATTCTATATCATTTTTGTAACAGTTTCCCTATACTCATCAGATTATGATTCAGACCAGAAACATAATATATATCATAGATAACTTTTTGTTCTCCTTGTCTCGTTAAAATGTTTATATTTCCTTTCCCTAAGATAGTGACTTGGATATCTGTTCCAACTATAACATTGGTTTGGACTGTTTCATCCAAACTAGAAAACAGTTCTATGTTTCTTGTCATCTGGTTACTGTAGCCTGAATCTAAGTACCATATGTCACATGGACTTGCTTGAGAAACATTACATTCAACTAGTGACACTATATTAAGAATTTCTACTATGTTAGGGATTTCTATAGTGCACGCCATAAACATAGGGTGAGTTTGGTTATTTGTGTTGTGTGATTGATCTTGACTTTCCTTGTTCTGATTATACTATCTCTTTCTGCACTCATATGCATAATGTCCATACTTTTATAGTAATAGAATTGAATCTTTGATTTGTCAGTTCTTTGACAACTTGACTTGTTGGTACTTGGGTTTTGACCTCTTCCACCATCATTTCCAGGATTGTTACTGCATCCACTTCTGTCAGACCTTCTTCCTTTACCTATAGAGTTATCTCCCCCCCTTCTTCTGTCAGACCTTCTTCCTTTACCTCTAGAGTTATCTCCCCCCCTTCCTCTTCCACGACTTATAGATGACTGCACGGAAAATGCATTCTCTAATGACATACTTGACCTATTCAATATGTGTTCATGATTGATGAGGGAAGCTTGCAGTTCATCTAAACATAAGGTCTTTGCCTTCTTCTAGAGTCACAACAAGGGCATCAAACTTAGGAGGAAGACTCCTAAGAACCTTCTCAACAACTTTTATGTCTTCTATGGTTTCACCATGAGACTTAATTTGATTTATCAATTCAATGGCGTGGGTATAGAATGAGTCTACTGTGTCTGAATCTTTCATTAACATGGTTCAAAATATCTTTTAAGAATCTATAGTTTTGTAGTATTTACTTTGTCCATACCTTGATTAGAAGTTTGTAATATGTCTCATGCTTCCTTGGCTTGCTTTACTGATGCAACTCTTGGAAGTATGGTTTCATGCATGGCTTGATGTATGTAAAACAATACCTTTTCATTATTCTTTCTTTGATCTTTCAAGACATCTCTCTCAGCTTCTGTGAGGGCATTGCATGTTCCCTGATCTACTAGTTCTACATAGCCATTCCCCATACATCTTGACCTTGGAACAAAGCCTTCATGGTCAAGGACCAGATCTCATAATTCTTGCCTGTAAAAGTGGGAGGTTGCAAATTTGAGGTAGAAGCCATATTTCACTTTTCAACAGAATTTCTGCTCTAACAAACTTGTTCTGATAAAATCTCCTCTCATACCAATTTGAAGGTTGAGATCTATTGGATCAACATTGCCTCTGTGCAACTCAGTTTGAAATACTTCTTACCAGTGTGCAACATAGTTTGAAATACTTCCCACCAAACACGCTGCGCAACAAAGTTCTCAAGACCATTGCGTAGTACACATGCATTAATACAAAATACAATGAGAGAGATGAGTTTCAGCTCCAATGACTTCTTTCGAGAGAAAAATCAATTGAGACTCGGCTCCAATGACTTCTTCTGAGACTGGTAGAGAAGTCAGCTTAGAGGTGAAGATATCACAAACTTGTAAATACAATTTCCAACAATTAGAGTATAATCACATGTCTTTTGTTCACATCATTCTTAATTAATTAGTTTACTTTAATGATGAATTGAAAGATACTCTAAATTTTTTGCTAAAATGCATTGAACGATTCTGACGAAGTGGGTGAGATATATCCACACAAGATCCTCACAGGCAGAAGGTCGAAAATGCAGATCAGACAGGCATCTGGTTTGGCCGGATTTCCCAAACGGGACGAAAGCAAATACAATGCCTTCGGAACTGCACATAGTTCTACTAGTTTCTCCGCCAGGCTTGGTATATTTACTGCCTATTCTTTAATTGATGTGCGTACCGCAATGAACACTTGGTCAACATAATTGTATGGAAATTTTGCAAAACTGGCAGTTGGGATAGTTTTATTGAGGAAAGGTAATGACGTGGTGGCTGTGATTGGCGATGAAGCCATGACAACGGACAAAGCATACGAGGCCATGAATAATTCAGGACATCTGGAATCCAATATCATCATAATTTTTAACGATAATAAGCATATGTCTTTCCCAACCGCCACCCTTACCCTTGACAGAGTTGCGTTGTCCGTAGGAGCAGTCACCAGTGCTCTCACAAAGCTCCAGTCAAGCAAAAAGCTTCTCAAACTCAGAGACGCCGCGAGGTAGGATCATAATTCATGAAAACGATATAACCAGGCATGGGCTCCTTGAGCAAGTAGTCTACTATGCCATACTGTTCCATATGGTCTCCGACAATAACGAACCCTCTGACTACCAACAACATTGTTCATGAAAACAAGCTTAACAGTTTTAATCAATGAGATTTCTGTGGAAAGAGTTGTTTTCAAAGGTATTTGGAGAAAACACAGAATAACCATTCGGTGTGACTCCATAGAGTCGACCCTTAGGGTTTCTTTTTCTTTCATATTTATTCGTGTTGACTCCATAAGGCGGACCCTTAGGGTTTCTCTCTTTCATATTTATTGTTTCTCAACTCTTTGTTTTTACTCATGCTTCATGTACATGGATCAACTCTGGTTTCTCAGAATACCTCTTAACAACTTTATCGCTGTAGATGCTATTGCTTACACCTCCATTTTTTAAACAAACACTTAAAAAATTTAACAATAAAATATCGTTTCTCAGAATACCTATTAACAACTTTATCGCTGTAGACGCTATTGCTTACACCCCCATTTTTTAAACAAACACTTAAAAAATTTAACAATACGATATTTTATATGGAAATTTTATTAAAAAATATATATATTTTTATATATTCTTAAATCGATATTTTATATAGAGATTTTATTAAAAATATATATATATATTTATATATTTTTAAAAGTATTAATTTGATTTTTATTTAAATTACATTATAATATTTCTTTTTTTGTTTGTTAATTTGTTCAGATTTTTTTGGCAGCAGTATTAACTTTTGGCTTGAGAAATCACGAAGTAGGGGCATCTAACCCGTTAAAGTTATCCCCGATCGCATCCTCCCTAAGTCTTAACATGGTTGAATTTTTTGAGTGACTTTTCAACACTAAGTGGCTAAATTACATTATAATATTAATATATATTTAAAATAACATTTAAAATTTCATTAACCTGTTTTTTATTTTAATATATTTAAGTTTTATTAATTTTTTAATATATATATTTTTTTTGTAATGGGGACATTGAGTCCTTTTTTTACATATTTCCTTCCATTTACATGGCATTTACCAATCTATTTAAACCCCTGCAAGCTTAATTCTTTAAATTAAATTATTAATAATTACACATAACATTTAGTGAAAACAATTCTTAACCAGTTTGAACAATTTTATTAGTTATCGGCCTGTTTTTTAAAGAAATATTGGACAGATACGAAAGAAAAAATAAAGCAGTGTATATGGGTGAGATCGATTAATGCATGGTTTGAATCCAAATATCTCATAGTTTAAGTTATTTTAGAATAATTATTTTTTATGATTTTAATTTTTTAAAATTAAATTGTCTTGGATATTAGTATTATAAAATATAAAACATCACATGAACTTTAAAATTTAGTGAATTTTGGTGTTGTTTTATGGGATGATTTTGAAATTCTGTATCAATATGCTTCATGGAACTAAATAGGCAATTCGGTGCTGTAATGGAATATGGATATGGATTTGGATATTTTAAAAAAGGAAGAGTATATAAATGGTTACTATTAATTCTATCGTAATATTTAAAAAAAAATTAAAAAATAAGTGTTGTTTCTGGTCGTTTAAATGTAGATTTTTATTGATTAGTAATTTCGTAATTGACACGCAATTAAATTAAAGAGTGAAACTAATTAACAGATTAAACAGCGTGTAAATGGCAGACGAGGATCGACAGAAATGGTAAGCACGGGAATATATTGTTTACCGTAGACAATCAGGTATTGTGTCTTCTTCAAAAAAAACGAAAAGTAGCCTTACTGAAGCTAGAACATGATCTGACAGTATCTTTTGTGAGCGGCGTCGAGAGTTCCAATCTCGTGGAGGTAGAGAACCTCCTCAAGGCGAGATTGGTTGGGACCAGGTGATGTGAGAAATCTGCCCTCTAAATCTATCAGTTAATGTGGGTGAATATCTCTGCATACCACGGAATGCATGCTTTGGACATTGAACTTATCCTACATCATGCTATGTGTAATATAAAGATTCATGCTTATATTTCACTTTTTAGTTCGTGGTTGACTTCATATTAACTTTAACTTGCCCTTTGATTATAAATTTTTGCACAATAGAAATAGAGAATATAAAGAATTATTTTTTATATAATGAAAAATAATTATTTGTTATTATTTCATTGGAGAATAGATTCTAAGTTTTATTTTTTTATTGAAATGTTTAAATATGAAAAGTTTTGAGCATTGACACTTTTTTGAGGTATTTAAATAGGTCTCACAGTCTTAAATGTTTATATAGAGCCCAGGCCCTTAAACATGCCTCAGAGTCTTAAATGTTTACTTAAATAGGCCTCTTAGAGTACATTTTCCCTCCAATTTTGGCATACAATCTTATAGTGATTTACATAGTGAAAGGCCCTTAAACTTGCCTCAGAGTCTTAAATGTTTACTTAAATAGTCCTCTCAAAGTACATTTTTCCTCCAATTTTTGCATACAATCTTGAAGTGAATTTTTGTTGCTTGTTCATTGGTTCGTTGGTTGTTGCTTGTTGTTGTTTTGTTCAAATTTGCAAGGTTCAAGTCTTGCACCTGTAGTTGGACCTGTTGGTGCTTGCTCATTGGTTTGTTGTTTGCTTCTTGCTTTTGTTTACTTCAACTTTGCAAGGTTGAAGTCCTGCACCCATAGATGGAGTTGTTTTTGTACTTTGCAGGGTTCAAATTCTGCACCCGTAATTGGACATGTGATTCTATTATTCATCATTGACGAGTAAGTTTCAATACCATAGTTTCATTCGTATTCGTTGTTTATTGTTTATTGTTTACAGTTTTCAAGTAAGAATATTAAAGTATTTATTCATCATTCTTATCCTACAGACTTTCCATAGAGGTTGGCATATCTTTTCCTCCTGCTCTTAAATTTTCCTCTAATTTTTTCCCCAAATTCTGACCCATGTGCATGCCAATGTCATTTGCACAACTCCAACTGTCATTTTTTTTAGCATTACAAATCTTGGTCCCTTGTCGTATGTGACGAAGTGGAAATCTAATGCTTCAATTGAAGAAGGAAATTCTTTAGCCTTCCCACCTTGCCCTCGATGATATTCCCACCTTGCACAGGAATGGGTACCTACCTATCCCTTACGGGAATCAAACCCATGTGTTTTACATGGAAAGACAATTTCAAGCTTGTTGCCTTTGCAAAATGTTCTTGTAGAAGAAAATTGCAGGTAGGTGTAGAAGGGCTATGTATGATACAACGGTAATCAAGGTGCAACAAAATTGCACACCATTGTTAGGAATTATCCATCCTTATTGGTGACATATTTTAGTAAGTTACAAACAAAAAGTTCCAGGACCTGAAATGCAAATCCTGGGTAATTTCTAGACATGTTAGTTCACTTTGCAGGGCTCAAATCACACACTTGCAATTGGACCTGTGATTCTGTCATTTATTATTGACGAGTAAGTTTCAATACCATAGTTTCATTCATATTCGTTCTTTACTATTTACTATTTACATTTTGCAAGTAAGAATGTTTAGGTATTTATTCATCATTCATATCTTGTAGGCTTTCCATAGAGGTTGGCATATCTTTTCCTCCTGCTCTTAAATTTTCCTCCAATTTTTTCCCCAAACTCTGCACCATATGTGTTCCAATGTCGTCTGCACAGCTTTGTCTGTCATTTTTTCTAGCAGTACAAATCCCGGTCCTTTGTCTTATGTGATGAAGTGGAAATCTAATGTCTCAATTGAATAAGGAAATTATTTATTTTCCACACCATGCCCTCGATGATATTCCCACCTTGCCCGGTGTTACATATTATTTTCGTCATCCCTATAACCATTAATGATGTAAACCTATCTATTTCCTTCAGAGGGGTCAGTGGCCCGAGTTCCTGAAGAGAGAAGGGAGAAGAACTTTTCCTGAGAAAAGAAGTTGCATTTTCCTGTGTAAAAACCTTATAAAAAAGGAAGTTCGCAGGCTGCCTATGTATTAGGGTGCGAGAATGCCTGATTCTTGCAGATTGCATCATAGCTAGGGTGAGAACAGTTCGCAGGTTTCACTATAATCAGTGTGCGAGAATGTTTACACGTGGGAAAAATGAGCATTTTCTCGAATCTTCTAGAATGAGAAACTTCCATGGTGAGGTGGCATCCGAATGGTTTGGATCTTACTCGCTTTCATCATTTAGTGGGATCATCCTAACCTCCTCACCTTATCCTCTTCAACTTATAAAAGGAGAGGAGCTCTCATGGAGAAGGGGTTCTTGAGCTTGTTAGCTTTGGTTGGCTTGGAATTATTAGCTTGGTTGGAGTGGCTTTGAGATTTGCTTTGTTAAGATAGATTGTGAATATCATCAGATCTATGCTCTCAAAATTCTTGGAGTGAAAGTGTGTGGGGAATGAAGGACAATTGGAAGGGACCTTACGACATCAAGGCCATGGTTGTAATCTCTCTTTCACATTTAATATGATACAGTAATATGATTCTTTCCTATAAAGCTTGTTGTGTTTTATTGTATGATTCCTTGATCACATACATAGGTTTATATTGAGTTTATGCTATTTCTATCACTTTGGTTGGTTGTGTTCTTTTGCAGGATCATCATTTTATGAACATTGGAACGGAGCTAGGATGGCAATGGTGAGAGGAAGTGACATTTAAACGGTATGTCACCCATCCCTCTTTGGTTAGTAAATTCAATATTTAAAACTTAAGGAAAGCATCATGTTCTGTCTTGTTTTGTTCTAGATTCAGTTGGATCTAGGGAGATCAGTTAGTGTCCGCACCTATGGATTTATCCAATAACAAAATTGGCGCCTCCATTGGGAAACAAATTGTTTCTTAGTTAGTCTAGTTTTCCCTTCCTTAGATTGCTTTTTTTTTCGTCTCTGAGTCTGTGGGAGATCCATCTAGACTCTCTGGATCTAGAAGTTCACTTAGATTCCCTATCCTTTTTCAAAATTTTCTTTGATTACAGACATTCTCGCACTATACCTATCTATGGACTGCGAGAATCATTGATGTTCGCACCCTACTGTTAGGTTCAGTGCGAACTTCTCGCACCCTACCAATGTCTAGCCTGCGAGAATACCTAATTCTCGCACTGTAATATACTGCTAGGTTGAAAACTTGTTTGTAAACTTTTTGGATTGGGTCTTGTCATCTTTTGATGACCTAGTTTTTCTTTGATCAGCTAGATTGAGCTTTTAGAGCCTATATTGATCTGCTTACAGTCTTCTTGACATTCTTTGAGTTGCTTTTAGCCATATTTGCTTTGTTTGGTTTTGAAAGATTAGTTTCTTGTTTTGAGTGTCTTTCAATTACAAAGCATGTGTTTTCTTTAGAATTGTTTAGAGAAAGATCAAATTTTTTCTGAATAGTTTGCTTTAAAAGAGAACTTTTAGTTTGGGTTTCTTTGTTTTAACAAAGTTCATTATTGCTTTTAGTGAATTTTTTTTGAAACAAAAAGATTTAATTTCTTACTTTATATTAGATTAGAGGCATCCTTGCATTTGAAATAGCGGAATTGCATGATTCTTGTCATTTTTTTATCTTGAATTATGAAAAAATTTCCCCCTCATGGCCCGGGGGGGCCATGAATCGTGCATTGGTGTTCAGTACCTTTTTTCTCATTTCTTGAGAATCTTGATATTGATGAGTTTAATATATTTTGGGACATCGTGCATATGGGAATGATAAATGCTTTCTCCTTCTCGTAGCATAGCTTTCATCGAAACAAAAAGATTGCATCTTCATATCTTTGCATAATTTTCGAGTCGGTCAAAACACCATATTGTCCACGCCATTTTCCTTTTGAGTAACAACAACCATAAAATAAAGCCCTTATAAAAATTGATTATACATTTTTATATTTTTGGGTAGAAAACCTACATTAGATTAGTTGTAGGGATTTGGAATAGGGGAGAAAGAAAAATTTCCAAAGTTGCAAACAAACATAGAATCTTGAGTTAAGAAGTAGTTAAATCCACTTATTACATTTTGTCCTGGGAAGCCCTTCTAACACAAGGGTCAATCACGAGGTCGCATTGAGACTAGGAGAGTTACTCACCTTGCTTTGTCGGTCTTGGTGTAGAGATTGTGCGTATTATGGGGGTCACTTGAAGGTATACTCACAATGATGAGTGGAAGCCTCTCAAGTTGATTTTGGGCTAGATACCCTGCCCTTGCGTGTGGATCGGACTATCCACTATCCCCCCAGGATTTATTGTTTCCAGTGGTAACCTTAGTGGCCTATATCTTTAGGGTCTTTACAGAAGGTGACTATGGAGGGGCAAGTCTTCACGGTACCTGGAATCGACATTGGCCAAACTCACTCGGGCTCCTTGGAGGGTATACCCATGATTATGTGTGGGAGCTTGCACCAGGGTGTAAGTCTGTTAAGCAGGTCGTCAACGTAACTTTTCCACACTCTCTATCTCAGCCCCTTCTTACATTGTTCCTGCGACATTGGATTTCATCACCAACTAGTGTGCTCATTGTGAGAAGGTTTTGTTTGCTTGCTTTCTTACTAGATTTTTAGCGTGTTCTATTTGTTTTCCTTAGAGGACTCTATATTGGATTTTTGTTTTTAATGGCGTCAGTTCTCGAAATGACCAATGAAGGAACCTCTTCTCCAGGGGAACCTTTTGTTTTTCCTTCTTATGGAAACATTGGTCCTCCTCAGATCGCTACTTTGAGCCTTCCAGATCTCACGATTGGATTGTCGGTGTGGTTTTTTTCCACTCAGGTAATCCTGAATGCAGTAAGTGCTTCAGTTGTAAGCACTTCCCCCCAAGAACATCAACCTCATGTTGATCCTTCACCGTCTTCACCAGTAAGGTCTTCTTCGCTTTCTTCACTTGCAAGGTCACCTTCCATTCCATCTTCTTCGTCGAGTGAAAGTTCTGAAGCTAGTAACCTGGTGAATAAGAAGAAGAAGAAAAGGAAGATTAAGAAGAAGAAAGATAAGCAAGGGTCAAAACCTCCAACCACTATCAAACATGTTGGAAAACAACTAGTTACTGTTAATCATGCTAGGAGTGTTGATGATGTCAAGATCACCCAAACAATTCATAAGCCCAAGTACCCTTGTAGGCTTTGTAAGGGTAGTCGTCTTCTTAAGGATTTCCCTAGTCTACCCTAGGTTATAGAATTATGGTCTACACATCCTCGCCAACCCATGTCGTCAGCCTCTGAACAACATGCTGATGACCTCCCATCAACTAGTCATGATACGGTTGGGAAGAAGAAAAGTAGAGTCAAGTTCCCATGTATGTTATGCAAAGGGATTCATCTAACTCATCTTTGCCCTCATATGGACAAAGCCTCGAAATTACTAGAAGACATGACTGTTTCACAGCCTCAACTCCCAGCCGCTTATCGCAATATTTCTCTCAACCCAGCAGTAGTTGATGGAATGATCACTCTGGTCCCTTCACCGGTCAATCCAGTTGATCATGTCATCACTCTGGTCACGTCCTTAGTTGAACTAGTTGACAAAGTGGTCAATATAATCCCATCCTCGGTCGATCCCACTCTCCCGTTAGAGAGTTTCACCCAAGTGGTCGATCCGGTTACACCTGTCGACCCCATTCCCCCCTTGGAGAATGAAACCCAAGTGGTCGATCTGATCTCTCCATCGGTCGATCCTACTCTCCCGCTCAAGAGTAAACCGGATACTGCCCACATTTTTCTCGTTGATATAGACTCTACCGTGTCGGGGGGTATTCCTCCATCTCCCATGGAACCCCCTCCAAGTAATGAGGCCATCCATTTTGACTAGGGTGTGCTAACTGGACCTCGTCTTCCCTCTCACATTCCTTTCCAGATTATAGTACAGGTTTGTGGTCGATATATTCCTGAAACGTTGATAGATGAAGGTTCATTTGTTAGTGTTTTTTCCTCTTTTGCTTGGCAAGCTTTGGGTTGTCCTCCACTTGCACCGGTTACGCAAAATCTATTAGCTTTTAACAGAAGAACTAGTCAACCTTTAGGGACCCTTCCTCAGTTTCATGTGACTCTGGGAGGGAAAACCGTCTTTATTGACGTCATGGTAGTCCAAGACCCCTTGGATTTTTATTTACTTCTTGGGAGAGACTATGTCTATGTCATGAAAGTTATTGTGTCTACTCTTTTTCATGTGATATATTTCCCTCACGATGGACGGGTTGTGACTCTTGATCAACTTTCATTCATTGCCTCCTTGAATGGTTCTTATATGCAGACGGTATTGCCCCCACCACAGGTCAATTATGTGGCATTGTCGCCCATGGCTTCAACTTTTAATGACTTAGATCCAGTAGTTGACATGGTGATCTCTTTGATAGGGTTGTTAGAGCCTAATCTCTTTACTCCTGTCGTGACCCTCGACATGGTGTCCTTCCAGAGTGTGTTTCTTCCTTCTAGTGAAGACCTCTTGGAAGCCATGATCGAGTTTTGTCCCTTGACATGGTGTCATTTCGGAGCATTGTCCTCTTGGAATCCATGATCAAGAAGAGAGTCTTTGAGGATAGTTTTTGCATCTCTGAGGCAACCTCGTTAAAAAATGAAATAGAGGTCTTTGAGCATGGTTTTTCGATTTTAATCTCGCTAAAAAATTAAACCACTTTTGAGGATAGTTTTTTGTGTCTCTGAGGCAACCTTGTTAAAAAATGAAATAGAGGTTACGAGAATAGTTCTTGTTTCTATGTCAAGCTTGTTAAATAATGAAATAATTTTCCCCCTCTCTATTTGAGTCAAGTCCTTCGTCTAGTATTTGAAGCTTCATTTCCTCCACCTTTGTCGTTGGATGAAACGAGGCTCGGGGGGAAATACTTCTAGCCTCTGGACTTCATGCGGAAGTTAGAGCCACTAGCTTCTTAAGCTAGGGGCTAAGTACCAACCATGCATTGTGTAAAAATGAAACCAGCTACCTCAAGCATAGTTTCCTCTGGTTCAAGCTTGTGTAAAAATGAAACCAGGTCCAAGCATAGTTTTGTTTAGTTTTTAAGCTTGTGTAAAATTAAAATCTATCCCAAGCATACTTTTTTTTTTGTTTTAAAGCTTGCGTAAAAATAAAAATAATCATGATCTTAGTCTTTGTTTTTTCTCATGCTCGTAAATCAATGAGAATGTAACCGAGTATACTTTTATCACTTTTTCAGACTCGTAAAGGTTATACGAAAAAGGACCCCCCTGGAGTTCCCTTCAAGATATTTTTAGACTCTCTAAACATGAAAAGATTGTTGAGCAACCTTGTTATTTTCACACTCGTTAAAGTATTTGAAGAAAACGCTTGTTGAGCAATAGTTTATCTCTTTTTCGGTCTCATCAGACTATTTTATGAAAAAGGAACTAAGAGAGTTCTATTTAAGTGTTTTTCAGACTCTCTAAACATGAAAAACCCCCGAGTTTTCTTTCTTTGGACTTGTTAAACAAACATTGAAAGGCCCATATGGGACCGAACCGCTCCTTCCTAGGGTTCGTTAAACATACTCTGAGGGACTCATCCCAAGGATGAACTTACATTACAAGCATATGTTATCCTCCTCAAGATTGCGTAAAAATAAAGAGGTACTTGCCATAAATGGTGGGGGAAAATTTGGGAAAGAAATGTATCTAAACCTGTATTCTGTGGAAGGGTTGCTTTTGAACATGACACCCTTTCACTCACCTTGTGTCTAGGTTGGAAAGTCCACTTGTCTCCTGATCATACTCCCTTATAAGATTATAAATCGGTCTGTGATCCCTGTTGTTGAGTCAGCGTTTCCAAGATAGTTGTCGTGTCGTCAATATGTTCAAAGAGAAGCTCAACCCAAAAATCCTTCTATTGCATCGGCCATTTCTGAAGTCCTTAAGTCTTCTATTACATCGGCCATCCCTGAGTCAGTCTTGAATCACCTTTTACTCTGATCTACATCAAATCTTGTTACTTGTTTCATCTCATTGATGTGGGATACATTAAGGCCCTCCTGTGATGAGTCTTTTCCTTTCGACTTCAACTCATTATCCAGGAATTAGACTTAGAAACCAATTGGTACCTTGGAACTTGCATGCCTCAATGGCAAGTTTCCTCACTTTCGATAGTGGGTTTTCATTATTGGCCTCTGATCGGGAGATTCTGCCGAGTGTTCAACTTCAACTCATTTATTCACATTCGTTGGATTGTACTAGAGTACCTTGGGAGTCATTGACATTAATGGCGATTTCCCTCGTGCTTGTTAACGATATACACTAATGATTGGTAATCAAGTGGTTTCTACCATGTTCGACTTCAGCACATGTATTCAAATGGTTAGATTCGTACTATAGAGTGGTGGAGATGAAGACCCTGGATCTTTTCTGAGAGATTCAGGTTGCGTTGGAGTATATTTAGTGTATTGTTGCATAGATCCACATTGTATGTCTGGTGGCTATGTTCAAATTTGAGTCTTTAACACATAGATCCACAGTGTATTCTTGGTGGCTATATTCAGATTTGAGTCATATCGGCATGGATCCACAGTGTATGTTTGGTGGCCATGACCTATCTTACTTGACATGGATCTTCACATGTCGGCATTTATGCATTTAGGCATTTATGGGAATGCCTACCTCATTGATGATATATTATTGTACTATATTTCCTTGTTTGTTGGAAGGTTTCTGACCAATTGTTTCTTGTTCCCTACACACACTCGACAAAGTATTTCAGCTATCACTTTGTTCTAACTTCATACTTTGGGGGGCTCTCTGTTACACATTATTTTCATTATCCCTATGACCGTTAATGATGTAAACCTATCTGTTGCCTTTAGAGGGGTCAGTGGCCTTAGTTCCTGAAGAGAGAAGGGAGAAGAACTTTTCTTGAGAAAAGAAGTTGCATTTTCCTATGTAAAAACCTTATAAAAAAGGAAGTTCACATGCTACCTATGTATTAGGGTACGAGAATGCCTGATTCTCACAGGCTGCATCATAGCTAGTGTGAAAACAGTTCACAGGTTGCACTATAAGCAGGGTGCGAGAATGCTTACACGTGGGAAAAACGAGCATTTTCTCGAATCTTCCAGAAGGAGAAACTTCCATGGTGAGGTGGCATATGAATGGTTTGGATCTTACTCGCTTTCATGATTTAGTGGGATCATCCTAACCTCCTCACCTTATCCTCTTCAACTTATAAAAGGAGAGGAGCTCTCATGGAGAAGGGGTTCTTGAGCTTGTTAGCTTTGGTTGGCTTGGAATTATTAGCTTGGTTGGAGTGGCTTTGAGATTTGCTTTGTCAAGATAGATTGTGAGTATCATCAGATCTATGCTCTCAGAATTCTTGGAGTGAAAGTGTGTGGGGAATGAAGGACAGTTGGAAGGGACCTTACGACATCAAGGCCATGGTTGTAATCTCTCTTTCACATTTAATATGATACAATAATATGATTCTTTCCTATAAATCTTGTTGTGTTTTATTATATGATTCCTTGATCACATACATAGGTTTATATTGAGTTTATGCTATTGCTATCACTTTGGTTGGTTGCGTTATTTTGCAGGATCATCATTGTATGAACATTGGAATGGAGCTAGGATGGCAATGGCGAGAGGAAGCGACATTTAAACGGTATGTCACCCATCCCTCTTTGGTTGGTAAATTCAATATTTAAAACTCAAGGAAAGCATCATGTTATGTCTTGTTTTGTTCTAGATCCAGGTGGATCTAGGGAGATTAGTTAGTGTCCACACCTATGGATTTATCCAATAACACCCAGGAATGAGTACCTAAATGCTTTTCCAAAATGTTTTTTTAGAATAAAACTACAGGTAGTTGTAGAAGGGATAAATATGATACAAAGGTAACCATGCTGGAAAAAAATTGCACACCATTGTTAGGGATTATCCATCTTTATCGGTGACATATTTCAGTAAGTTATAAAGAGAAAGTTCCAGGACCTAAAATGAATATCCTAGCTAAAGGATGAAGATAAAACACAAAGCAATCCGGGTCCAAACATTAATGTTGATTTTGGAGTATCCTCCCACATGATAAATAGAACTCTTATAAGCATTCAGACTTCCAATAGTTGTTGAGAAGACGAAACAAGTATTGTTAAACTGTTAAATTTATTTTGGCCAATGGGCTTGACACACAGAAAATTGTTAGGTCGATGTTTTGTGATTGGCTAGCTAAATTTCTTCTATATAGTTTATAAAATGGGCTTTACACACTTACAATTGTTGGGACAGTGTTTTGCAATTTGCTAGCTAAATACTCAATCTATGTACTGAGAAAATTGATACTATTGTTTTATTTTCCTTATCTCTTCTATATGGTTGGGAACTAACTATAGCTTTGTTTATCTATCATATGCTATAGAAACCATGGAGCACTAGATTTGAGATGAACAAAGGTTGAAGGATACATAGGAGAGTTGGTATGCACTCCCAAACTTATACTTATATTTTTTTCTATTTTCATATTATCTAAACATAACTAAGAAACATCTTGAAAATCATAAATTAAAATATAGATCAAGCAATAGATGTTGAATGATATCAAATAGATTCACACTCCATTGTACATGGCAACATCGACCAGGTATTGCATAACAATGCACTTTTCATATTCGATGCATTTTCATATACTACAGGAAATACTGCAGAAGATTCCCTTTGCAACTTTTCCTAAAATTAGACATGCTAGTTGAAATATATGCCCGCAACTATGATTCACAGGATGGCTTGGTGAATGGTGCAAATGGAATACTCAAAGATTATACCAAAACATAAAAAGTTAATGTCCTATGGATTAACTTACATGACCTACATATTAGCCACCAACAAGCCAATAAGTTAGCTTATCTATATAATTCAAACACTTCACATGAATGGACACCTATATTGTTAATATCAAAACCAATATCAACATTGGAAAAGACAGGTCAACTGAAGGTTCGAAAAAAGTTTCCAATTCAACTTGCATGTGCACGTACAATCCACAAATCACAAGGGATAACACTTTATAGTGTTGCCTTTAACCCTGTTGGAATATGGATACATGGACTTGTATGCATAGCTCTGTCTCATGTTAGAAACATAGATTCCTTGTATTTTCTATGTGCTTTTACAAAATATAGCTTCAAATTCAAACATAAAGTCGATACTAAGATGCAACGCCTTCGAACTAGTGCAAAATTACATCTACAATATGATTACCAATACATACAAACAAACTCATATGTATCAATTCTCTCACTTGACATGTGTATTTTAAATGCACATGTGAATGATATACTCAATGACTATGACACAATGCAATCTGATATTCTGTGCTTGCAAGAAACATAGATGACATTATGCATGCAAAACAAGCAATTTCCAAATCACAATTGCATATCAAGTTACATTATACATGGAGTGATGATATTAGTGAAAAAACATATAACAATTTTGGATCATATGCATTTCGAAGAAAAAAATGTTGATATGGTGCTAGCAAGAGTAATTTCCCCTAAATTTCAAATTGAAATATTGAATCTCTATGCAGCTCTGCATGCAACATTTCCCAACATAATGAACGTTTTTTCAAATGCATTACACCATTTGCATATGAATGAAACCATTATCATTCTAGGAGACTTCAATGTTGACATGCTACAAAATAGTGCCACAATTTTTTTTTTGGAAAACTACATGTGCAATTACAATATCTTCTTTCTTTTGGATAAGATAAAGCATGTACAAAACACACTTATTGACCATGTATGGTCAAATGTGCCCATTTCACAATACACCCTCTTTATATTAGACACATACTGGTCTGACCATGATACAATTTGTCTTCTACTTGAATTATGAAATATACATCAAGCATATTACAAAATCATATTTCCATGTCTCAAAGCATATCTTAATACTTTGTTGCACAAAACCAAATTATTTAGCTAGGATCATCCAACTTCTTAATATTTTCTGGCTTGTAATAGATTTTGGCCCGAAAAAAATCTATATAACCACAACCATGGATCAATAAAAACAAAGGTGCATGCTTCTAACTCTATGTTTTACTCTATTCCTTTTATTCTCATTTATTGTATGTACATATTACGTGTTTTCCCTTAATACAAACTTACATTCATGTTCGTTATATTTTGTGCATTCCCACATTGAAACAAACAAAATAACTCGATAAGGTGAAGGACTCTTAACCACAAATGTAGGAGAAGACATACAAAGGTGCATGCTTATACCCTTATTTCATATTCCATTGTTTTGTATTTCATTTATTGTCTATATATTTATTCTACTGCTTTGCAGCTAATTTATTATATGTAGATACTACATATCTTCCTACATAATAAGTTATCTTCATGTCAACTGTATTTTTTGCACTACTACATTGAAATAAATAGAAGTTTATTTAATGTTTTACATGTCCTTCTACATGCCAACTTACCTTCATATCCATTGTATTTTTTTCATTGCTATATTGAAAGAAACAGACTAATTGGACAAGAGGATGAAGTCTTATATGCCACATCACAAGAAGCTAAAGTACAATCTTCGAAAATATATATCAATAGTGATAGAAAATCAAACACACAAAATGAGTATGTAGATAAAATATTGGACTAGAAAATGATGATTTGGAAACAATGGGGCTTTGTTGAGACTTCCCGCTTCAAACAATTTCCCTCCCCTTTTCTATTTTCCCACTTTCTTTTATCTTTTTTTTTTCCCTCTTTTAGACTTAACCAAATTCCCCTTTCTTTTTTCCCTCTACTTTCCCTTTCTAGTTAGTTTACTTAGTCATTTTTTCGAAAATGTGTAGGTGCACGAGTTGGTGGACTCACGAGTTCACATTTCCACTCATGCTTCTATATCACGAGTCTGACCGACCACTTTTCCATTCCATAATTATCCACTTTTTCGATCACGGGTTGTCGTTCTAGCAGGCTCAAAATTACGCTTCTATTGTTTTGTGTCTTACAAACAACACCCAAGATTCTGTGATATACAAATTGACAGCAAAACTCGAGGGCTGGTAGGATCAATATTGTGCTTCTATTTCTCCATGACCTACAAACAACACTCGGAGTTTCGCGATATACATATTGATCACCAGACTCCCCCATCATGCCATGTTCTGTGTTACACATTTTTCACTCAAACTTTCTGAGACATACAATTTGACCATCGGGCTGTCACGCCTCCTGAGTATCCCTTGACACCCTATTTCATACTCGATCCCCTTCAAGTTTGTATGTGACATCTAGAATAATTATGAACAATATACAACGCATATGCTTATTTAGTCATTGTCATGTTCAATGTACACATGTTTGCATCAAAAAAGGTTGGACAAGTGACATGGGCATGAGTAGTCAATCATCACAAACATCAACAAAATGACAAGGCCAAAGGTAAATATTCATAAATTATTCTATAGTTATGTTTAGCAAACAAATATCCTCAGTTATCTATTCATCTATGCCGTGATAAATATGTTGATGTCGTCTACAACACATGCTTTTCAGTTCACAAGAAGTATCAACGAGCACAAGTAAAATTTCCAAAAGAGTGCAATCTTTGTAGACTAAGAGGTATGGTTACAAAACTATGACCATCATACTTCATCCAAATTGTGCATCTACTTGTACATTTATGAAAAAAAAAGGAGATACAAATTGCCATTCACATTACTTTTTTTGTTCAAAAAATGTCACCAGGTCTAAACTTATAACACCCAATATACTATCGATAGAAGGCTTGAACAGTCATTGAAATAGACAAGTGTTTGTAGGGGACATAATGGCCATGTATAACACCTACTTATACAAGTCAAACAAAACTAGATGCATTATGCGTGCTGACATGACAGAAAACGAACCCATGATGACAATCACATTGACTATCCCTACACACCTTGTCTAGAAACATGCAAAAAAGATCTTGCCAAGTAATGGGCTATCCATTACAAATTTCAATATATTACCAAAAACAATATATGACCGTGGTGATTGTGATCATATTATATCGCTCAATGAAACACGTATTTTGGGAAAAGTTCCCACGTTTTGTTCAGAATATCGTTTCGTACCGAACACAACAATCAGACAACATGCAAATAGCAACAACATTTACCCAATCAGAACCATTGTTGCAATTGTCACACTCGTGAGAAAAGTTGGCCCGCAACACATTCTCCATATAAAATATGGAGACTCGAACAATGACAAGGAAATGTTATCGTTCTCCATACCCAGTTTTTTCCTTTACTTTCACATGCTCATATATCTTAGTTATCTTACACAACTATTACATTGTTCCATGTTGCAACTACAATTGTTCGATACCTATTCAAATTTATTTTCCTCAATGGAACAAGAGTTGCATAAAGGGTAATTTCAAATTATGCTCTTCAAAAATATAACAAAGAAAATGTTGGAAATACTAAAACAACTGAGAGGGGGGAGGGGTGAATCAGTTGTTTATATGATTAAACAATGTTATACCTTTTAAATAATTATTAAGATTTCTTCATGTGTCATCAACCACCATAGAGCATATGAACAGTAAGAGTAAAGATCATCAGTTACACATGAAATACTCACAGAGACAGATTTTCACGAGGAAAACCATAAAGGGAGAAAACCTCTTCTTCTTCGAAATGATAGGCAGACTTTTTCTGTTCTGTACATCATTTACAATTGAGCACCAACTCAATGTGAGGCTACTACCTCTATTTTACAAGCTACAACTTGTTTGAGAGTTCCAACTCTCTAATTTCTCTAGCACCCACTAGAAGGAAGCGCCAACTCCCTGAGTACTCCAGCACCAACTGGATGGAAGCACCCACTTCCTGATTATTCCAGCACCAACTGGATGGAAGCACCAACTTCCAGTTACACAGGCTCCAACCTGCATAACAGAGAACATCTGTTCTCCCTAGCACCACCCTGCCACCCTAGTTTATCTGGCTGCAACCAGAAGGAAGCTACAACTTCCCATGTTCAAGCACCCACTTGAACTTCATAGGACAACAGTCCTCCCGAGCACCTCCCAACCTCCCTACAAAAATTAAATAATGAAAACACAGACAACTTATTCAGATAAATCACTTCTTACCATTTCACTCTGTTTTGTAACTCTGATCTTCAACAAATTGTTCTCAACTGTTATGCTCTGCATATTGTTCTTCAATTCATATCTTCCTCAACAGGTCTGCTCTACCTCACGTTCTGTAATTCTTTTCTTCCTCAACAGGTCTGCTCTACATCACGTTCTTTTGTCATTCTGTTCTTCTTCTACTCTGTCTGTCATTTGCTCTATTTCTGATATTCATTTCATTTCATTCTGCACATTAATTAAACTTGTTCCTCACCCCTTCTCCTTTCTCCTTTCTCACTGTTTCATTCCTTTTTCCCTACAAAACGACTAACTAGATACAGTGTCACTCGTTTTCTTTTATACATCCTGCCTTGACGATTCCACTTCCCATCTCCTTCGGCAAGAACAACGACAATTGTCTAAGCAACTGAATCGTCATCTGAAACGCTAACTAATTCTTCATAATGATTCCGTTTCAGTTAACAGAAATCATACTCAGTTGTTAACTGTGAGAGAAAATAGTGACCCTCTGAAATCTTTGATCCAACGGTTTAGATCTAATCGGGATTTCACCATCGCTATTTCGGCATTTGCGATGTCAAACTTCACTTATAAATTCCGATACACAAAATTCCATATATCGGTCGAATCAATGATCCAGATGTAATTTCGGCTCAATGGCCATGATTATGTCGCGATATCGCATATCGCGAATTCGCAATTTATGTTGCAATCCTTACCATATTCCAATTCGTGAAATTCCGACATAGAATTTGATCAACGGTCCGGATACGATCTCGTTTCAATGGTTACGATTATATCGCAATATCGCGTATCGCGATTTCGGCATTTCTAAAGTTGCTAGTTCTTGTCACTTTCAAATCGCGATCCCCGACACTCCATGAGAGTTCAGATCAATGGTCCTGATCATTTCTGGATCTGACGGTCTGGATTAGATCTCGCGATTTGCACATCGCGATTACTCCCACTTCTCCTTGTATTTTAAAAGTTGTGCAAATTATCTTTGATCCGACGATGATCGGGTCTTGCGCTTGAATCCAACGGTCACTGAATCATCTCCTCAATCATAACAGTACTCACACTCTATGTCGAGATTCAACGGTCTAGATTACTTCTAGCTCGACAGCTGCGATCAAATCGTGAAATAGTATATCGTGATTTCAAAGTTTTCGTTGTAACTGAACACGGGACTCGTGAAACTCCGATTCCCGATTCCCCAATGAGAAAAATTGTCTACAAGTGGATGGTCCTGATCTCTGCTTGATTTAACGGTTGCGATCAAATCGCGAAATCGCATATCGTGATTTCGGGGTTTTCGTTGTCGAGTGAACTGGACATTTCAAAGTCCCAATCGTCGAATCTCCGATGAATTATCTCCCTCGTAATTTCTACAAATATGACGGTTGTCGGCCTTTCGGGAAATTTGAATGGGATCCAACGGTCACTGGATCGCTGTCTTCCTTCTTCTCTGCAAACTCTTGCTGCGCGTGTTTTCTTCAATGCTATTCCTCCTGAGATTTTACGTCCGAATCCCCAAGAGGTTTTATCCTTCATATCCTTCCATCTCCGTTGTTGCCATCAATGACAACAACCATCAACACGCATTTGTTGCTTGTTCAATATTTGCAAACAATCTCCCCCTTTGGCATTGATGGCAACACATTCAGACTCAACACTCCTCTGCATTCGTCGAACCAGACTGGACTTTGTTCCCGAAATTTTTCGAACTCGACTCCTTTCTCCCCCTTTGACATCAATGTCAATGAAGAAACATTCTTTCACTGAAATTGTTGTAGAACATACTCCCCCTGTCATCTATAAGCATTTAGGAAATCCACCAGATATTCAATAAGCACTCCCCCTGACCTGGTGATCCTTTTTAAACACCAGAAATTATCACCCCTAGTTTTTGACGAAGATATCCAAAAGGGGTTGCTGCTAGTGGTTTAGTAAAGATATCAGCAATCTGTTTTGAAGAAGGTATATAGTTCAGTTGAAAAACTCTGTTTGTAACTTGTTCTCTCAGAAAATGATACTTGATTGGAATATGCTTAGTCTTGGAATGAAGAACAGGATTCTTGGAGACACTTATTGCACTGGTGTTATCACAATGAATTGGAATAGGGTCAGTGTAGGTTACCTTCAAATCTGCAAGAGTTTGTATCATCCATAAGATCTGTGTGCAGCAAGTAGCAGCGGCAATGTATTCTACCTCTGTAGTGGATAATGAAATAGATCCCTGCTTCTTACTAAGCCATGCAACTAATGATTCACCCAAAAAGAATGCCCCTCCACTGGTGCTTTTTCTCTCATCAACACAGTTTGCCCAGTCAGCATCTGAATAAGCAATTAGCTGGAAATTCTTATTTCTAGGGTACCACAGTCCATATGTCATTGTTCCCTTCAGATATTTAAATATTCTCTTGACGGCTGCCAAATGACTTTGTTTAGGAGCAGACTGAAAATGGCCTACCATTCCAACAGCTTGCATTATATCAGGATGGGATGTCGTGATGTACAGAAGACTGCCTATCATTGAACGATATGTCCTTTGATCAACATCAGGTGAGATATCATCTTTGTTCAGCTTGCAACCAACCACCATAGGTGTGCTGACTGTAGAAGAATCTTCCATCTGAAATTTCGTCAATATCTCTTTCAAATATTTTTCTTGAGAAATAAAAATTCCTGCAGAGCTTTGTTTTACTTGTAACCCAAGAAAATATGACAGTTCCCCTATCATGGACATTTCAAATTCTGTTTGCAT
>ML781668.1:505986-518376 GCA_009831015.1 Picea engelmannii
TCTTCATGTGTCATCAACCATCATACATCATATGAACAGTAAGAGTAAAGATCATCAGTCACACATGAAATACTCACAGAGACAGATTTTCACGAGGAAACCCATAAAGGGAGAAAACCTCTTCTTCTTCGAAATGATAGGCAATATTTTTCTGTTCTGTACATCATTTACAATTGAGCACCAACTCAATGTGAGGCTACTACCTCTGTTTTACAAGATGCAACTTGTTTGAGAGTTCCAACTCTCTAATTTCTCTAGCACCCACTAGAAGGAAGCACCAACTCCCTGAGTACTCCAGCACCAACTGGATGGAAGCACCCACTTCCTGATTATTCTAGCACCAACTGGATGGAAGCACCAACTTCCAGTTACACAGGCTCCAACCTGCATAACAGAGAACATCTGTTCTCCCTAGCACCACCCTACCACCCTAGTTTATCTGGCCGCAACCAGAAGGAAGCTACAACTTCCCGTGTTCAAGCACCCACTTGAACTTCTGAGGACAACAGTCCTCCCGAGCACCTCCCAACCTCCCTACAAAAATTAAATAATGAAAACACAGACAACTTATTCAGATAAATCACTTCTTACCATTTCACTCTGTTTTGTAACTCTGATCTTCAACAAATTATTCTCAACTGTTCTGCTCTGCATATTGTTCTTCAATTCATATCTTCCTCAACAGGTCTGCTCTGCCTCACGTTCTGTAATTATTTTCTTCCTCAACAGGTCTGCTCTGCATCACGTTCTTTTGTCATTATGTTCTTCTTCTACTCTGTCTGTCATTTGCTCTGTTTCTGATATTCATTTCATTTCATTCTGCACATTAATTAAACTTGTTCCTCACCCCTTCTCCTTTCTCCTTTCTCACTGTTTCATTCCTTTTTCCCTACAGAACGACTAACTAGATACAGTGTCACTCGTTTTCTTTTATACATCCTGCCTTGACGATTCCACTTCCCATCTCCTTCGGCAAGAACAACGACAACTGTCTAAGCAACTGAATCGTCATCTGAAATGCTAACTAATTCTTCATAATGGGTCTGTTTCAGTTAACAGAAATCATACTCAGTTGTTAACTGTGAGAGAAAACAGTGACCCTCCAATCAATCTTTGATCCAACGGTTCAGATCCAATCGGGATTTCACCATCGCTATTTCGGCATTTGTGATGTCAAACTTCACTTATAAATTCCGATACACAAAATTCCATATATCGGTCGAATCAACTATCCAGATGTAATTTCGGCTCAATGGCCATGATTATGTCGTGATATCGCATATCGCGATTTCGCAATTTATGTTGCAATCCTTACCATATTCCAATTCGCAAAATTCCGACATAGAATTTGATCAATGGTCCGGATATGATCTCGTTTCAACGGTTACGATTATATCGCGATATCACGTATTGCGATTTCGGCATTTCTAAAGTTACTAGTTCTTGTCACTTTCAAATCGTGATCCCCGACACTCGATGAGAGTTCAAATCAACGGTCCTGATCATTTCTGGATCTGATGGTCTGGATTAGATCTCGCGATTTACACATCGCGATTACTCCCACTTCTCCTTGTATTTTAAAAGTCGTGCAAATTATCTTTGATTCGACGATGATCGGGTCTTGCACTTGAATCCAACGGTCACTGAACAATCTCCTCAATCATAATAGTACTCGCACTCTATGTCGAGATTCAACGGTCTAGATTACTTCTAGCTCGACGGCTGCGATCAAATCACGAAATAGTATATCACGATTTCGGATTTTTCGTTGTAACTGAACATAGGACTTGTGAAACTCCGATTCCTGATTCCCCGATGAGAAAAACTGTCTACAAGTGGATGGTCCCGATCTCTTCTTTATTTAATGGCTGTGATCAAATTGCAAAATCGCATATCGCGATTTCGGGGTTTTCGTTGTCGAGTGAACTGGACATTTCAAAGTCCCAATCGCCGAATCTCCGATGACTTATCTCCCTCGTAATTTCTACAAATCTGACGGTTGTCGGCCTTTCGGGAAATTTGAATGGGATCCAACGGTCACTGGATTTATGTCTTCCTTCTTCTCTGCAAACTCTTGCTACGCGTGTTTTCTTCAATGCTATTCCTCTTGAGGTTTTACGTCCGAATCCCCAAGAGTTTTTATCCTTCATATCCTGCCATCTCCGCTGTTGCCATCAATGACAACAACCATCAACACGCATTCGTTGTTGTTTCAATATTTGCCAACAGAAAAGAGATGTTAAAGAAAGGATATTTCACACAATCCAAGCAACATTTGTAATAGAATTGCGAACAGACATTGTACAGGATCTCAAGAAACTAACTAGCTTGAAAAATGTTGTATGCATACATATATAATTCTATCCACACTTTGCACATAAAAATTTCCTTAAACAATTTTGTGCAGTTTTTTTGTTGTACACATATATATTATATTGTTCAATATATTAACTACTATGTTCATGTGCATAGGTTGATGGTGTTTTGGTTGCAACAAATGCATACTCAATCCCCTTCGATCCTATATGTGCCAAATGCAACTCTCCTTCTTCTTCCTCTGATTTCATAAATGATGGCACAATTGATTTTCTACGATGCAGTAAAAAATTCCCTTACATATATAGACATTGCCTTAATGCTGCCATCTGAACCCTCAACAACACAATTATACATTGTATAATTAGAAAACCTATATTAGAATATGTGCTTCCTGGATTGGAAGAATTGCCATATGAAGTATACCTAAAAAAAAAGGAAAACACTGTCTACATGTTACGCGACTTTCATTTCCATAGAAAAATTACATTAAATGAGGACAATGTCATATTGCATATCGGCTGAACCAAAATAAAATAAAATCATATCATGCGTTGACAATAAACAAAACAATCTGATCCTTATCTATCCATGCTACTCAATCAAGATATGAATAGAGTTTTCCAGTGCCATGGAAAAGTGAAATGGAATCACATAAGATTGTTGAGTCCAAGAATGAGAAGCATGAGGAAAGACCTCATACAAAGTACCCAATTATGAATAAATCAGGTCCATCCTTTGAGTCATCAAAATGGATTTCTCCTCTGAATGAAACCATCAGGTATTTTCAATAATATTGCAACTTTGGCATTGTTCAAAATCCATTAAGTTAAAAGCTGACACTCTTTTCCAGAACTAGTAATGTTAGAACATTGTTAGGTCAACGTGATCTTGGTTCATAGTACTATCAAAAACAAATGTTCATAATGATCTAGGTTCATAGTAATATAGTAATTAAAAAATTTATTGGTGCCCATTTGGGGATTTGGTTATAGATGGGATACAATGCCCACTCTCCGCTGATTTTTCCCTGTCTTGTGTTTGGCAGAATTTTGTTCAAGTGTTTTCGTATTGTAGTTCAAGGTTCTCATGGGCCCTGTTTTTGAATTGTGGTTGGATGATAGATTCAGGATCGGAGTGGTTTTTCTATTATCTTAAAGAATATATAAGATCTTCCTTGCCTTTTAATGTAATATTTGTGAAACAAATGTAATACATAGTTCATTTTAGCACTTTTACTTGATTGATGAAATTACCAAAATTCTTCTTCATAAATATTTTGAAATAAAAGGATATATGTTGGCTGAAGTCGAATGGGACTATGATATCAACCACACAAAGTTCAAATTCAAATTATTTGTTGTTATAATTATGTTCAAGATTAAAGTATAATAATTTTACTTGAACAACCCTCCATTGATTGTTCTGTAACTTTTTTATGCTTCTCTTATGCAAACACATCCTGGAAAGTATAACTATGCCTCACTTTCTTGATTCCTTGATTGAAGAGACTGTACAGCTCTCTAAGTCCCTTCATAGTTACTCTTAATACCATCAATGGGGATTTGTTAAGACCAATTCTCACTTCTAAAAAATTTCCTCCCCTTTATTTTTCCTCTCTACTTTCCTTTTCTGGTTACATAGTTGTTTTTTGAAAAATTTCTAAGTGTGCGGATTGGTGGATTCACGCATTCACATTTCCACTTGTGCTTTTATATCACAAGTCCGACTGACCTCTTCCCCATTCCATACTCAACCACTTTTTTTATTCTATTTTCCCAGCCAGGTGGGCTCAAGATTGCGCTTCCATTATTCCGCGCCCTACAAACAACACCTAGAGTTCCCCAATGTACAAATTGAAAACCAAATTCCCCTTTCTTTTTCCCCACTACTTTCACTTTCTGTTTACTTAGTCATTTTTCTGAAAATGTTTCATGCTTTTATATCATGAGTCCAACCGACCGCTTCTCCATTCCATACTTAGCCATTTTTCTATCGTCAATTCCCAGATAGGCACACTCAATATTGCGCTTCCATTTTTCCATGACCTACAAACAACACCTGGAGTTCCGCAATATACAAATTGACCATCAAAATCCTCTATCATGCCAAGTTCCGTGTTACACATTTTGCAGTCAAAAGTTTGAAGATATAAAATTTGATCGTTGGGCCCTCACGTCTCATGAGTATATCTTGTGACCCTATTTTGAAGTCTGACTGACCTCTTTCCATCCTTGGTCATTTCCTGGAGTCTCTTTCATGGTTCATCAAGTTGGCGGGTTCACGAAATCTCCAATCCTTAATCACTCTTCTTTGTCCCCACCACCTTCGCACTTCTTTATAAGTATGCAATTATTAATCTTTAATGCTAAGAGTTCATCATGAAGGGACTATAAATATTGTCATTAATGAGCGAAAGGCTCTAGGAGATATCCCATTAATAGGCATTAAACCAATATTTGTGGAGGTTTATATTATCCCTTCCAAGTGTTCATTTCAAACATCATGGAATCTCTTTCGTGCATCATCGGGTTAGCGAATTCATGAAATCTCCAATCCTTAATTTCTCTTTGTCATCCCCGCCACCTTTGCACTTCTTTCCAAGTATGAAATTAGTAATATTTAATGGTAACAACTAATTACGTGGGAACCGTAGAGATTGTCATTACTCAATGAAAGGCTCAAGGAGATCTCCCATTGATATGCATTAAACCAAGATTTACATAGGGTTATATTATCCCTTTCGAGTGCTCATTTCAAACATCATCTGGAGAAAATGAAGGTTCTTGTCAACTTATGGAAGCAAATCAACAACAGTTCTGTGGAGATATAGTAAACACCTTCAGGCATGATGACCAAAATTTTCATTGGTCCAAAGCATATTTTTACTACTCATCCCCTTCTGCCCAGAAGGAAGTAATTTGGACATCTGGAATTGCTTGTACAGGATGTGTACCTAAAGTCTTTGACTGTAAGGAGATGATCTCTTGGTGTGTTGAGAGATATATTTCAAGCCAAAGAATTATTCAATTGTTGGACCAGTGTCCTATTCTGTGGATATATAGTGAACATATTCGGGCATGAGGACCAGAACTTCCATTGGTCCAGGGCACATTCTTACTATTCATCCCCTTCTTCCTAGAACAAAGTAATTTGGACCTCTAGAATTGCTCGTGCAGGTTGTGTCCCTAAAGTCTTTAACTGTAAAGAGGTGGTCTCTTGGTGCGCCGACAGATATATTTCAAGACAAAGAATTATTCCACTGCGGGACAACTCTCATGCTTCTTTGTCACCTTAGGTCTTCTGCAAGATGTTGATATTGTAGAAGCCAACATTGACCTTCAGAGGAGAAGACTGCAAGGAGTTCCTGAAAATCATGATAATTAGTTTTGTATGCATGTTCAAGAGCTTGTCGATGCCTTTTTCATGTTGTTGCACTAGATGAACAACACAGAATTGTATGCATGTTTTCTTTTGTAATTTCTATACCTGTATTTATGACAAGTATGTTCAATCCTTCGGTGCAAAGAAATTAATCCAATGTCTATGGATAAATATATAATACCCACTATTTTTTTTATAGATTTACTATTAAAAAATTTCCTTGGAATCTTTATTGGGGATTCTTTGTTGGATTTAACATCTCTTCTCGTTTGCATGGTTCGATAGTATCGTAATTATTAAATATTGTATTGACTCAAGTAATTTGATCAAATATTAAGCAGGGAACAATTATGTGGAAATGCATTGTGTCGATCACATGAGGCTTCTACAGAAACATAAATGAATTTCACACACAGTTTCAAACCAACATTCAATTCCATTTGTAATGTAGATAGAACATAGCAACACTAATTCATGATGTGGGAGTTGGGGCCCTGCCCAAGAAGTTTCATTCTCATATCAACCTTACTGAGAAAATGATCTCTTATTTCCCTCTCGCTTCCTTGATTCCTTCACTAGATAAGGAAGAATACTATTAGTTTCTCATCCTCTAACCTCTATTTGAGCACTTTTACTTTATTAATGAAATTACCAAAATTATTCTTCGCAAATATTTTGAAAACAAATGATATATGCTAGCTGAAATCAAATGGGGCTATGATATCAACCAAAAAATTAAAATTCAAGTTCATCTTTTTTATAGTTATGATCAATTCGACAGTGTACAATAAGTTTATTTCAACAACCCTCCATTGATTTCTCTATAGCTTTTCGATGCTTCTCTTATGAAAACACATCTTGGAAAGTATAACTATGACTCACTTTCTCTATTCTTTGATTGAAGAGCCTGTAGAGATGTCTAATTGACCTCATAGTTACTGTTGCTCCTAAATTCTACACCTGAGAGCTAAAGGGCAGAGCCATGACACCGTAAGTTTGAAATGGTCATTCTTTTGACTTTGTTGGTGAGTTAGAGGGTTGTTTCACCAAGAGAAATGCATGGTTAAATTGGCAAGATGATATGGATGAGGGTTCTTTGTTGTTTTGATCCATGTGGATATTGGTGGCCACCCATATTTTTGGACTACCTCGAAACAGTTTTATGGCAATTTTGGTAATTTACTATTTTTAGCAGTTTTCAATTTTGTAGTCGTTTTGAGGCCCTAAACGATGTTTTTTGGAAAATGGGTTTGCAATATGTATGTACCTTTGTTATTTCCTATAAAATGAATATCCTCGATGATACCTTTCCAACGGGCTATCATACACCTAAAACGAAGATCGTATGCAAAAGTTACGACCCCGGGAAGTTGATCTACTAACTTACCCAAACGGGGCCCACGTGACATTTGGCGCTTCATCTCCTAGGGTTAGGTTTTTGGATGTCTAGGTTTTTTGGCATTCCTGTTTATTGTAAATATTCCTTCATAGCCGCATTGTAATCTTATTTTGAATGATCACAACCATCACATCTCTTCTCAGAGATAAGCCGCCACCATTCCAGTAAGCTTGTTTCTGTTTCATTTTACAGTTTCAGCTTATTTCCTTATTGAATAGAAAACCAATTTTACTGTATCTCTATTATTTTGTGTTAAGAACCTATTAATAATCTATAGTCATTTTTTTCTTCTCATAAAATATTGATCAGTGGTATCAGAGCGGTCTTCTCCTTATCGTCTTAATGCATGTCCCCAACGAGGTCGAAGTACAAAGGGTTGGGTTTTGAGCTTGTTTCTCTTGAGGACAAAATCTCTCACATGCCCAAGGGACCTCTCATGGCATGAGAAAATAAATATGACAGCAAAAAATATCCTTTCAAACTATTGAATGAGGAATCCCTCACGCAACAAAGGAACAAGATGATGGATAATTTCATGCAAATCCTTCAGTGACTACCAACAGGTGAAGCATCTTCTTCGAGTGGAGGTGCCGCCCCCTTCAAGGTAAAAATAAACTTCGATATTCCTATATTTGAAGGTCATATAGATTCATATGTTGTATACAAGTGGTTGAATCTACTAGAAGGTTATTTTTTTGTCCATAACTTTTCGAATAGAGAAAAAATTACTTTTGCACTCCTCAAAGACGCTCCCCATGTCGAAGATTCGTGGGAAACCTTCTGTGAGCAAAAGGAAATAAAGGAAACCTCATTATTTGCAGTCATGACCATCTGGGAATCCTTCAAGGATGCTATTAAGGAACAATACTACCCTGTCGGAAGTTATGATGACTTTTATACCAAATGGACCACACTACGACAATAAAGAGACCAAGCAGTGCCAAATTTCACAAATATCTTCCATACCTTGCGGGCCAAGCTAGGTATAAAATATTTGGAGCAACATCTAGTGATCAGGTATCACAGTGCTTTACATAGATACATCCATACCGAAATGGAATTTATGGACATCTCATCCTTGGCCGCAGCCTACAGATATGCCATCAAAATCGAGCAGAAGCTCAAACAAAATATGTGGCAATCTGGGCCTGGGAACCCCTCACAACAAAATCCAGGAAAGGGAACTACCAAACCAAAGAAAAAAAGGATAGTATCAGGACAACCATTCCAAGTCGCAAGTAAAGAAGGACACTGGAAAGACAAAGAAAGATATCAGGAAGTGGTGTGACTTCCATAAGAGCCCTTGGCATAACATTGTTGAATGTCTCTCAAAGAAGTCACTGGTGGCTGAAGTGAAAGCCTCTGAATCAGATGCAAGTTCTGACTCTGAGACATAACTAGAAAGGGGAAGAAAGATCATTGACGTGGAACCAATGCCATCGTTTCTACCACCAAGCTCCAACTTGGTGAACCAAATGAGCCAGAAGAAGGAGAGTGCCTCTTCCATTCACAGATGTGGGTAAAAGAAAAACCACTGCACTTCATCGTTGATAGTGGTATCCAGAAGAACCTCATCTCAGCAGAGGTCATCAAGCGACTGGCCCTACCGCCAATGCCGCACCCACAACCCTACACCATTGGATGGCTCCACCAAGGAATCGATCTCTATGTTAGCCAATAGTGTGAATGTTGTATGACATCAATCCCTTCAAAGATGAGGTATTGTGTGATGTTTCTCCTCTTGAAGTTTGTGATTTTCTTTTGGGCCAACCTTATTTATGGAAATGACATGTTGTATATGAGTCTAGGCCTTGTAGTGTTATTATTACTTTGAACAGGAAATTGTACAGGATACCTGATTCAGTCCCACCTAGTGTTATTTCCTTGATCTCTACTAAGCAATGCAAGAAGGTCATCTCTTAGATGGGGGCATTTGTCTTCTTCATTATTCGCTCTCAGAATAAGCGAAAGATCACAGCCACATCTAAGGTCTCTACAACCAACTTCTCCACACAACATAAGCAAGTAGATAAGTTCATGGAAGAATAATCAGATGTCTTCTCCTCACCTACCGGGGTACCTTTGTACTGCCAGGTCAAGCACCCCATCGATCTGACCGCTGACACACCACTACCCAATGGGTCGATCTATCGCCGCTCTCTGTTAGAGAATGAGGAGATCAAGTGATAAATACAATAACTACTCCACAAGTGGCACATCCATCCCAGTTCATCACCCTGAGAGAGCCCAATTGTCCTGGTATAGAAGAAAGATGGAACATAATGACTATGCATTTATTATTAGGCTCTGAATAAAATCACAGTCAGAAACTGGTACCCAATTCCATGAATTGACGACCTCCTTGATCAACTCATGGGGGCCAAATACATCAGTAAGATCGATCTGAAGTATAGATACCACCAGGTCCTGATAGAATAGATAGATGTATCGAAGATCACCTTCAAGTCGAAGGAAGGCCCTTTTGAATGGTTGTTCATGTCGTTTGGTTTGACAAATTCTCCAGCAGCTTTCATGATGATGATAGACGATATCTTACGACCATTCACCAATACTTTTGTAGTGGTGTATCTGGATGACATTCTCATTTACAGCAAGACTTGGGCCGAACACTTGTAGCATATTCAGTAGGTTTTTCACACCCTACGATAGCACAACCTATACGCCAACTTGGAAAAATTATCCTTCAGCATGGACTAGGTCCATTACCTGGGATACCTCATTGATTAGCAGGTCGTACATGTGGGTCTAGCCAAGATACAAGTCATATGTGACTGGCCAGCCCCAACCACACTCACTGAGCTTCAGAGCTTCTTGGGCCTTGCCAATTTCTACCTCAGGTTCGTGTTGGGATTCTCCCATATTGCATGGGCCCTCAGCCAAATAACCAGAGATGGTGGTAATGAAAAATTTGCGTGGGGCCGGTCCCAAAAACAAGTGTTTGATGATTTGAAGTAGTGCTTATGCTCATCCCCAATACTTTCACTACCAGTACTACAACAACCCTTTTAGATCAAGACAAATGATTCAGAATATGTTTTGGGCGCCATTATCACTCAGCAAGGCCACCTCGTTGTTGGTTGTGCAGCTTCATTATCTTCCTGATTCAGAGGTCCTTGCTTTCAGTTGTGTTTATACCCCATGAAGGATTTACACCCCAGAAGTATGTACACTCTTACACCCGAGGGAGTGTAGAGGGGGAGTACCCCCTCTGCGGAGTCTAGGGGGGCTATCCCACTATCTGGGGGGTTTGGGGGCAAGCGATCCCCCAGCGGGGATTCGGGGGTGAATCCTCCGAAAGAAAAATTGCCTTGTAAATGTATATTGTAATTTCATTGTAAATATGGACCATTCATTATAAGGTCACATATCTAACGGTAGAGATTATGTTAGGGTTTTTTTCCCTAGAAGGCAACCCTATTTTATGAGGGAAATGTATTACGGTTATGGTTGATGATGATTATTGTATTCTGAGATAGGAGACTGTGAGAGAAAGAAGAGGAAGTTACAACGGGTTCGATGTAGGTTGTATCCCTTCATATGCTGGATAATAATAAAGGAAGGACCTGACAATTTCTCTGGTGGATGTAGCCCACACTGGGTGAACCATGTAAATTTGCGTCTCTATTGTATTGTGTATCTTCTCTGTTTTGTTTCCGCATTTGTTTTATTTTATTGCTCCATGATCCTATTTTTATAACAACTGGTATCAGAGTGAAAGGTAACTCACAGGAAAAGAGGGTTCTTGGTTCGAGTGGGAGCAATGTCGGAAGATGGAAAGTTATGGAAGATGCAGATGGAAGATTATTTATATCAGAAGGATCTATTCCTACCATTGGGCAGAATAGAATAGAAGCTTACAACCATGAAGGATGAAGAATGAGAGATTATTGACAGAAAGTCTCTAGGAATGATACGGCTGAGCCTGGCAGCGTTGGTGGCTTTCAATATTTCCAAAGAAAATACAACAAAGGGTTTGATAGATGCATTGGCCAAATTGTATGAAAATCCCTCGGCATCCAATAAGGTATTTCTAATGAAGAGATTATTTAATATGAATATGTCAGAAGGTGGTGTAAATTCTAACCTTGTACAATATCTACTACAAACCGATATTTAGAAAAGAACAAAAAAGATACAATGGCAAATACAAACATTACACAGAGATTTTTCACGTGGAAACCCAAACTAGGAAAACCAACATATATTATATTCATACATTGTGTTACATTGTTTACAATACAATATACATATAGGAGCCAACAACATCCAAAACCCTAACCCAATGACCTGGATTAGTCCAAAACCCTAATTCCTTAACCGGAAATAGAAAACCATTGGCAAAAAACCATGTGCCGAAAAACCACCTAATATCATGTGGTCTCAGAAATATGTCGTCCCAGTAATATGTCAGCCTGGAAATATGTTGGCCTGGCGGAAATATGTCGGCCCGAAAAAAAAAAAATTGGGGGCGCTGCCCCTGAACCCCCGTGCGGGGCGCTCCACCCCCCTCTAACCCCCCTGCACACCCGGCGCAGGCACTTAGACACTACTACTCATCAAAGAATATAACACATACCCAAGATTCTCTCACTTGTTGTTTTCTTTGCACACAAGGGGTTACAGGGTTACATAGTCAACAATCCAGGGCAGCAATGCCCATGGACCCTCTACACGAAGAGAACTTCTCAGTGCTCATAGATTTTGTTAATGAATCTGCAACATTCTTCAAAGTGTCCACCTTCATCAGTGATACTTTCTTTTCTTCAATCATGTCTCTTACAAAACGATATTGAACATCAATGTCCTTTGTCTTTGAATGATAAGCAGGGTTCTTCACCAAGAAAATTGCACTCTGATTGTCACACTCTATCCTTACAGCTTCTTGTACCAACCCAATACCTGAACACAATCTTTGTAACCATACTTCTTCCTTACTTGCATGAGTGGATGCCATGTATTCAGATTATGTAGTTGAAAGTGCCACTACAGCCTGTCTTTTGCTCACCCAACTTATTGTTCCTCCAAACAGGTTAAACACATACCCGCTTGTAGATCTCCTACGATCCAAATCTCCAGCCCAGTCTGCATCCACAAAGCCATGTATATCAACCACTCTATACAATCCTAGTCTTCCTTCGTAGCACAATCCATAGCTAGCAATGCCATGCAAATACCTGAAAACTCTTTTTACTGTTGTCCAATGCTCCTTCCCTGGTTTTGACATATACCTGCTCAAAACTCCCACTGCATGTGCAATGTCCGGTCTAGTA
>ML781668.1:521533-532459 GCA_009831015.1 Picea engelmannii
CTTCAAAGAAGTTGTATTACTACCTATGGCCACAACCAGACTATCCCACGAGTCTGGTAAAGAACACAACAAACTGATACATTTATCTTCATCTGAAATTTTAATATCAACAGATACTAACTCACTTACCACAGTATTGAAGGGGTTCAAATGCTCTACCACCGAGTCTCCATCTCTCATCCTCAAGTTATACAGCTTCTTTCTCAGGAATAGTTTATTTACCAGGGACTTAGACTGATACAGCTTCCCCAACTTTTCCCATAAATCCTTGGTTGTAGCTTCCTTTGACACATTCAGTAATACTGAATCAGAGAGACACAGTCGAATTGTTCTATTTGCCTTCCGATCCATCTTTTTCCAGTCATCTTCAGAAGTTCCTGTAGGTGCAGTACCTGGATCTACTACGATCCACTGATCTCTTTCCACCAAAAGATCTTCCATCTTGAGCTTCCATAGCTCAAAGCTTTTCCCATTAAACTTCTCGATCTCCATCTTTGAACTGCTTGCCATTTCTTTTCACCTGAAAAACAATACCGCAGATCTCCCATTGTAACAAGGCTTATCACAGTCCTGAGCCAAACCCTTGATGACAAAGGCGTCCCCATGAAGCCAATAAAGCTCTGATACCAAATGTAAATTCTAACCTTGTACAATATATACTGCAAACCAATATTCAGAAAAGAACAGAAAAGATACAATGGCAAATACAAACATTACACAGAGATTTTTCACCTGGAAACCCAAACCGGGAAAACCAGCATATATTATATTCATACATTGTGTTACATTGTTTACAATACAATATACATATAGGAGCCAACGACATCCAAAAACCTTACCCAATGACCTGGATTAGTCCAAAACCCTAATTTCTTAACCGGAAATAGAAAACCATCGGAAAAAAACCATGTGCCGAAAAACCACCTAACATCATGTGGTCCCGGAAATATGTCAGCCTAGAAATATGTCGGCCCGAAAAAATAAATTTCGGGGGCATTGCCCCCAAACCCCCGCATGGGGGGCTCCACCCCCCTCTAACCCCCCTGCACGACCGACACAGGCACTCAGACACTACTACTCGTGCAAAGAATATAACACATACCCAACGGGTGGGTCTGTTTCAGATCATTTAAATGAATTTAATACGGTTACTAATCAACTAAGTTATGTAAAAGTGGACTTTGATGATGAGGTCAAGCCTCTTCTAATCTTGTGCTCATTGCCAAAAAGATGGAACAGCTTGGTCATGGTTGTAAGTAACTCTATCTCTGGTTCAAATACTTTAAAATTTGATGATGTTGTTGGTGTTATCCTTAGTGAGGAAATGCGACGGAAAATCACATGTGAGACATCAGGTAATGTGTTGAACATGGAGAATAGGGGAAGGCAAAAGGATAGAGGAAAGGGCTTAGGGAACCGCGGGAATTCTAGGAATGGAAGATCCAAATCCAGACTTGGAAAGATAGAGTGTTGGAATTGTGGGAAGAAATGACATATGAAGAAAGATTGCAGAGCTCCAAAGAAATAAAGAGATGGACAACAGGAGAGAAATTAGGAAGCAAATGTAACAGGTGATGTGTTAGAAGATTCTTTGATTCTTTCTATAGATAATATTTTGGAGTCTTGGGTAGTAGATTTAGGAGCTTCATTTCATGCCACACCCCATAGGAAACATTTTCTATATTATGTTCAAGGTGATCTTGGACAGGTTCATTTGGGTGATGATGCACCATGCAAAATTGTTGGAATGAGAAAGATAAAAATAAAGCAACGAAATGGAAACCAATGGTTGTTGAAAGAGGTAAGACATGTTCTAGATTTAAGAAAAAATCTAATTTCAACAGGGAAGTTGGAAAGTGAAGGTTGTATATCCATATTTACAGATAAGCCGTGGAAGGTCATCAAAGGATCATTGGTGATAGCGAAAGGAGAGAAGGTAGGTACATTGTATTTATGTACTGGTAATGCTGACTATTCTATCTCTTTAGCTTCTACAGGAGTGGATACAGCACTATGTCATCATAGGCTAGGACACATGAGTGAGAAGGGTATGCAGATACTTCACAAAATAAATTTGTTTCCAGATCTTAAACAAATTGATTTGGACTTCTGTGAGCATTGTATTTATGGAAAACAAAAGAGAGTCATATTTCTCAGAGTCGAAAAAGAAAAAAAGAATGAAAGGTTAGATCTTGTGCATACATATGTATGGGGACCAGCTCAGGTATCATCTCTTGGTGGCTCTAATTATTATGTTACTTTTATTGATGATGCAACTAGAAAAACTTGGGTATATTGCATTCGACAAAAATCTGATGTTTTTGATACTTTTAAGAAATGGAAAGCTTTGGTTGAGAATGAGACAAAAAAAAATTTGAAGTGTCTCAGATCAGATAATGGAGGTGAATATTGCAACAAGGAGTTTGATGATTACTGTTCATACCATGGGATTCGTAGAGAGAAAACAGTTCCAAGAACACCACAAGAAAATTGTGTGTCAGAAAGGATGAATAGGACAATCATGGATCATGCAAGGAGTATGAGATTGCATGCCGTTTTGCCCTTACAGTTCTGGGAAGATGTTGTAGATACTGCTATTTACTTAATAAATAGAGGACCTTCAAGCTCTTTGGATGGTAGAATTCCATAGGAGAAATGGACATAAAAAAAGTTAAACTATTCTTTTTTGAAAACTTTTGGTTGTGAAGCATTTGTCCATATTGATAAAGAAAATAGAACAAAGCTTGAGGCAAAATCCAAGAAGTGTACCTTTATTGGATATGGTATTAATGATTTTGGTTATCGCTTATGGGATTATGAAAATAACAAAATAATTAGGAGTAGAGATGTCATATTCAATGAGAAGGTCATGTACAAAGATCAGTTGCAGGGAAAGAAACAGGAAAAAGAAATACAAGAATACATAGTGCTTGATGATATCACTGAAAAAGAAATTCCAAAGGAACCAAAAAATCAAAATGTACAACAACAGGAGTAGCAGGTACCTCAAACACCTGAAAGTGTTCTTACAAGATCTACCAGGTTAAGTATACCCCCTGAACGATACTCTCCTTCATTGTATTATTTATTGTTGACTGATTCTAGTGAACTGGAATGTTATGAAGAGGCAATGCAGGTAGACACCAAAAAGAAGTGGGAGAAAGGCATGAAAGAGGAAATGGATTCCTTGGAAAATAACCAGACTTGGGACTTGGTTTAGTTGCCTGCGGGAAAAAGAGCATTGCAGAATAAATGGGTTTACAAGTTGAAGGAAGAAGATGGAGGAGAAAAGCGGTACAAGTCTAGACTCGTTGTAAAGGGGTTTGCACAAAAGAAAGGTATATATTTTGATGAAATATTTTCTCCTATTGTTAAAATGACTTCAATTAGGACTATTTTAAGTCTTCTGGAAGTGGAAGATTTGCATCTTGAATAGTGAGATGTAAAAACAACTTTCTCCATGGGGATTTGGAGGAAGAGATTTATATGCAGTAGCCACAGGGGTATGAGGTCAAAGGGAAGGAGAATTTGGTATGCAGGTTGAATAAGAGCTTGTATGGCCTAAAGCAAGATCCAAGGCAGTGGTATTTGAAGTTTGACAGGTTTTTGACAGAATAGGGTTATAGTAGATGTCATTCTGATCACTGTGTTTATTTTAAAAAGATAGAAAATGAAAGATTTATTATCTTGTTATTATATGTAGATGACATGCTTGTTGTAGGGTCTAACATGCAGGATGTAAATGTGCTCAAGAAGAAATTGTCCAATTCATTTGCGATGAAGGATTTGAGTGTTGCAAAGAAAATCCTTGGCATGAGAATAATAAGAGACAGAAAAAATCGCAAATTGACATTGTCTCAGGGTGAGTACACAGAGAAGGTGTTGGAGAGGTTTAGAATGCAGAATGCAAAACTAGTTAGTACACCTTTGGCCAACCATCTCAAATTAACTAAAGAAATGTGTCCTAAGACATAGGAGGAGATATAATACATGTCCAAGGTCCCTTATTCATCAGCAATTGGTAGCCTGATGTATGCAATGGTTTGCACAAGACCAGATATTGCACATGCAGTGGGAGTTGTGAGAAGGTATATGAACAATTTAGGTAAAGAACATTGGGAGGAAGTAAAGTGGATTCTGAGGTATTTGAGAGATACTACTACTCATGCATTATGTTTTGGAGGTTTAGACACTTTTCTACAGGGATATGTTGATTCAGATATGGCAGATGATAAAAACAGTAGGAGGAGCACCACAGGGTATGTTTTTACTATAGGTGGAACAACAGTAAGTTGGATTTAGAAACTGCAAAAGTTTGTTGCACTTTCAACAACAGAGGCAGAGTATGTTTCTGCTACAGAGGCTAGTAAAGAGATGATTTGGTTACAGAGGTTTATGGAGGAATTGGGAAAGAAGCAGGAGAACAACAGGTTGTACTGTGACAGTAAATGTGCCATTCACCTTGCAAAGAACTCAAACTTCCATTCAAAGACTAAGCATATATAGTTGAGGTACCACTTCATATGATCCACCTTAGAAGATGGACATTTGAAGTTGGAAAAGATACACACTAGCCAGAATTCTGCAGACATGTTAACAAAGGGAGTAACCAGGGAGAAACTTAGTTCCTGCTCAGTTTCAGTTGGTCTTCAAGAATGAAGATGAAGATGAGAAATTTTCCAGGTCCAAGAAGGTTCAGATTCCAACATATAAAGCAGCGGTGGAGTTATTGAGATCAATCTCCAAGTGGGAGATTGTTGGTTGTGGAGCCTAATTATCTTCCTGATTCAGAGGTCCTTGCTTTCAGCCGTGTTTATAACCCATGAAGTATTTACACCCTAGAAGTATGTACACTCTTCCACACAGGGGAGTGCAGAGGGGGGGTACCCCCTCTGCGGGGTCTAGGGGAGCTATCCCCCCGGCTAGGGGGTATGGGGACAAGCGGGCCCCCAGTGGGGGTTCGGGGGCGAATCCCTCGAAGGAAAAATTTCCTTGTAAATGTATATTGTAATTTACTTGTAAATCTAGACCGTTTATTATAAGGTCACGGATCTAATGGTAGAGATTATGTTAGGGTTTTTTTCCCTAGAAGGAAACCCTCTTTTATGAGGGAAATGTATTACAACTATGGTTGATGGTGAATATTGTATTCTGAGATAAGAGACTGTGGGAGAAAGAAAAGGAAGTTATAACAGGTTTGTTGTAGGTTGTATCCCTTCATATGCTGGATAATAATAAAGGACAGACCTGGCAATTTCTCTGGTGGACGTAGCCCACACTAGGTGAACCACGTAAATCTGTGTCTCTATTGTATTATGTATCTTTTCTGTTTTGTTTCCGCATTTGTTTTATTTTATTGCTCCACGGTCCTATTTTTCTAACACTCATGGCCTATCATAGTGAGACACTATCAAATGATGTCTGTAAGTACCCTAATTATGAGAAAGAAATGTACTCCATTGTGAAAACTTGCCGCGAGTGGAGACATAACATTCTTGGGAAGGAGACAGTCATCCACACTAATCATAAGCCACTGCAGCTCATGCAGACATAAGGAAAAGTGCAGAATGACCTCCATCAAAAGTGGTCCACATACATGTAGCAATTCCACCTCAATATCAAGTACAAAATAGAAAGCACCATTCACGTTGTTGATTGCCTCAGCAGACTGCCAGTCGCGACACTCACCATGGTGTTAGAATCTTATAGCCATGATACATATCGATGGCACCAACTCTATGAGACAGACCCAGACTTCGCCACCACCTACCAAATGGTGGGGGAAAACATAGTTGTCGATAATTTCCATCTTCAGGATGGGTTGTTGTGTTGTCTGGGCCATATCTGTGTTCCATCAAGTGAGAGAGAGAAGATGATCTAGGAGTCCCACTACAGTCGGGTGGTGGGACACTTCGGCATTAAAAAAACAATGGAAATGCTACAGAAACATTTCTATTGGCCAAAACTTTGACAAGAGGTTAGCAAGCATATCAGGTCCTACACTGCTTCCGTTATTGCCAAACTGACCACTAAGAAACAACGCCTGTACACCCCTCTTCCTACTCCTGAAAGGCCATGGGAATCCATCTCAATGGATTACATTTCGGGCATCCCATCCACCAAGCGAGGAAATGGTTGTGTTTTTGTGGTTGTTGATTTCTTTTCTAAGATGGCGATTTTGGTTGCTTGCAAGAAGAACATCACAACAGAGGCCACTACCAAGATCTTCTTTGAACGAGTCTGGGTACATTTTGGAATCCCATAAACCATTGTCTCAGATTGGGATAGTCGCTTTCTCAGCACATTCTAGTTCACCCCTCTCTTGGGCTACATCTCCTGGTCCAGCTTCCAATAGATCTTTTGTATTATTTTATCAAAGTTCTCAAAAATGTGTTTTATAATGCTCAAAATGCCAAATAGATGGCTCCAATGGCTCCAGAACGTCCAAAAACCCCTAGCTGGGCTTTTTCGGCACCTTGTTTGGCCAAAAATTTAAGAAGATAGGCTTCCTGGAAGATCCCCTTCAAACTTGTTGTCTCTGGATTTCCAAAATGCACCCTTGTTGCCTTAACCTAGCCCCCATGCGCTTTTATGTGGAAAAACTTAGCACCGGGCACAACCGCACAACCGGTACAAACTGTCGAATGGTTACGCACTGGCCCTTAACCACCAAGGCCTGTGGGCACATGGCCACCACATGACCACGCGCAATACAAATAGGGTTAAGGTTTAAACCATATATATAACCGCAGGGATTAAGATGCGTGCACCCACAATGGTCACATGTCAAACATATAACCGTGCGCATACCACAATGGTCATATATATATATATATATATATATATATATATATATAATCACGGGTTTAAACACACATTACAATGGTCATATGCAATACATATATAACTGTGGGTCGAGGCGTAGCCCCAACCCGGTTCACGCCCCAATTCACATGATTTCAAACTCAAATACAATCAAACGTATATATATGTTAAGTAATACATGTGGGTGTGCCAGTTGGGTAGCCCTTCCCAAGGCTTTACCCTGCCCAGAGGTCACGGGGTCGAATCCATTCAACAACATAACTTTTAAACCAATATATCGATGACACGTGGTGGCCATTGATTGGGCCACGTGTCGCTACCATTTGCTACAAACAAGCCATGTCATATGCCAAATATCCACACAATTGTCTGTCATGTGTCGTACAGCCCCTTCCACGTGTCGTACGGCCTGCCACATCAACATTCGTATGGACTGTACAATCAACATCCCTTTTTTTTGCATGTTTGTCGTTTTGAATAGAACGTGATATCTCTTTCTCCCAACGTCCATTTGAACCCAAAGAAGATGCGTTGGGTTCATGACGATCAGGCCTACGCTCCCGTTTGATTTGAAGTGATTCTGAACACTTTGAATTTTGAGCAAAATTTGATCCCCTGGATCACACCTCTCCATTGGAAAGATTTTGGACCTCCAAAAGACTATTTTCAGTCTATCTGATGATGAGGGTATAGTTCCCTCACCTTTCCAACCTCAATCCACTTGGCTTTGCTTGGATTTGTAACTTTAAGACCAACTCAAAGATACTCCACATTTCCTCGTTTTGAAGTTCTCATTCTGCTGTCAATGATTGTGTCTTCATGCAGTTCTGTAAGATATTCTGGGGAAAAATCATCTATAGAAGGAATCTGAACATGCTCTCCTTGATCATCAATCAAACGAGGATCATACAATTTCAAATTTTCAACATTAACAACTGCATACATTTGCATATAAGGAGGCAAATCTAAATGGAAGGCATTGTTACCAATCTTGTCGATAATCTTGAAAGGACCATATCGAATTGGTTTTAGTTTTTTACCTTCTCCTTTAAGACTCTCCTTACCAATGTAAAGAAAAACTTCATCTCCAACTTGGAAACTATGATCAACACGATGCTTGTCATGTCTCGTCTTGTACTTGGCTTGACTCTTTTCCAACTGCTCTTGTACCATTTGATGTATCAACTGAATTTGTTCAATAAACTTTTCTACCCTATCAATGTGATATTGACCATCAATAGCAATATCCTTCCCAAAGATAAAATCTAAAGGAGATTTGGGCAAATAACCAAAACATGCTTCAAATGGCGACGTTTGAGTTGAAGAGTGCTTAGCTCGATTGTAAGCATGCTGAATGTAGTGTAAATGCTCATCCCAAAGTTTAGGATGCTTACTGCAATAACCACGAAGAAGATGCACCACTATTCTATTTACCTCTTCTGTCTGACCATCGATTTGCGAATGAAAAGCTATGCTCTTTTTCAGTTTGGTGTCCATGAGTCCCCATAAGCTCGACCAAAAACTTCCAACAAATCGAGAATCCCGATCAGAAATAATGGATTTAGGAAATCCAAAATGCACCCAAACATTTTGAAAGAACATTTGTGTCATTTTCTCAGCTATAACCTGCTTCTTACAAGGCATCAAAATACACATTTTGCT
The DNA here is from genome assembly GCA_009831015.1 of Picea engelmannii. Classification (NCBI taxonomy): domain Eukaryota; kingdom Viridiplantae; phylum Streptophyta; class Pinopsida; order Pinales; family Pinaceae; genus Picea; species Picea engelmannii. The sequence continues at coordinate 530,021 of ML781668.1, forward strand.
AAATCGATCAACCACAACATAAAGATAATCATGATTTCGTTTAGACATAGGTAGACCCCCTACAAAGTCCATAGAAATACTTTCCCAAGGACGAGAAGGAACCGGAAGTGGAGTATACAAACCCAACTTTTGATTGCTAGGTTTGCTTGTGGCATATAACGAAAATCCTCGAACATATCTCGAAACACTTTCATTCATTTTAGGCCAATAGCAGTACCTTTGCAAATTAGACATTGTCTTGCCTACACCAAAGTGACCAGCAATAAGAGAAGAATGGGCTTCTCTTATTATGTTGATTCTTTCACCCTGTGGAATACATAGCTTGCCAAGATGATACAAAAGATTATCATTCACATGGTAATCCAATTCCTCAACATGGTTAGAATGACACAAAGTCTCATATACTTCTTTAAAATCAATATCTAAAGCATATTTCTCAACATAACTCTTATGCATGATAGGACTATGCTTAAGAATAACTGAAGCACTAATAATAGGCCTTGAAAGCATATCAACAACTTTGTTATAAATTCCCTTCTTATACCTTATTACCAAGTGGAATTGTTGTAGAAAACCCATACATCTGAAGTGCCTAGCTTGTTGTAGCTTTGTTTGTGATTGTAAGTATTGCAGTGGTTGATGATCGGTGTGGACAATGGTTTCTTTCCCCAACAAATAATGTTTCCATTTTTTTACACTTTGTACCAATGCATACAACTCCTTATCATAAGTAGGATAGTTAATCACGACACCATTAAAAGTTTCAGAATGAAAACAAATGGGCTTACCATGTTGTAGCAAGATTGCTCCCATTGCATTATTGCTTGCATCTATTTGGATTTCAAAAGGTTGTCTTAAATTTGGAAGTGCAAGAACTGGCACTGAACTGATCTTCTCTTTCAAAGTATCAAAAGCCTTTTGTTTCTTGCCTCCCCATTGGAAAACTTGCTTGACACTTGTCACTGGATGTAATGGAGCTACAATGGAAGAAAAGTTAGCAATAAATTTTCTCCAATATTGCGTTGCTCCCAAAAAACTTCTTACCTCTATCACATTGTTGGGCTTGGGCCATTCCAATATGACTTTGACCTTGGAGGGATAAATTTTTAATTCGCCTCCACCAACAATATGCCCTAAGTAAATAAGTGAAGTCTTTCCAAACTCACATTTGGACATCTTCAAAAACAACGTTTCCTTTCTCAAAACATCCAAAACTTGTTTCACATGTTTAACATGCTCTTCACGAGATTTGCTAAAAATAAAAATGTCATCCAAGTAGACGATAACACAATTATCAAGAAAAGGCCTTAAGACATCATTCATAACTCTCATGAAAGTAGCAGGTGCATTGCAAAGTCCAAAAGGCATTACCATCCACTCAAACAAACCTTGCTTTGTTTTGAAAGCTGTCTTCCATGTGTCTCCCTTAGCAATCCTGATCTGATGATATCCGCTTCTCAAATCTAACTTAGTAAAATATTTAGCATCACTTTCAATTGATCAAACAAATCATCGATTCTAGGAAGAGGATAATGATTCTTTATTGTAATCTTGTGCAAAGCCCTGAAATCAACACACATACTCCATCTACCATCTTTCTTTGGTACTAACACAATTGGAGATCCACATGGCGATGAACTTGGTACAATAACCCCTTTGTCGAGAAACTCTTGGATTTGTTTTTTAATTTCAACATTCTCCATGACCGACATCCTGTACATACCAATGTTTGGAACAGGACAATCTTGCTGCAATTGAATTTCATGTTGGATACCCCTTTTTGGAGGTAATCCCTTTGGTTCCTTAAACATTTCATCATATTGATTAACAACCTCATATAGATCAGATTTCAAATTTGCATCACAACCTTGGAAAACTTCATTTTCAATATCATCTTTGGGTTTAATCATTAAAAGAACAAAATTCTTGCTAGCATTAACTAATCTCTTCATTTGTCCCGCATTTACAAGTGATAAATTCATCTTCTTTGTATGGGCTCTAACAATTTACTCAACTCCATTCTTAAACAAGTGATACTTATTCTCATGACGATGAAAAATAGCTTTTCTATCATATAAATATGGGCTTCCCAACACAATACCACAAATATCCAAAGGAATAACATCAATCTTTACCTCATCAATAAAATTTGCAGTGATAGCAAACCTAAGTTTACACCTTCTTGTCACCTATATTTAGCATTATCACATATCCAACCAAGAGGGTATGGCTTAGGATGTGGAGTTGTTTCCAATTTTAGTTTCTTAACAGTGTCTTCAGATATAAGGTTTTCTTGAGATCCAGTATCAAATAGAGTATCTATTTTGGTATGCTTTGAAACAACCCTTATGTGAAAAAGTTCAGTTCTCTCTTTTTCTTGTCGAGTTACATTGAGATTATTGTTACTTGAAGAACTAGTACTTGCAATAGAACCATTAC
>ML781668.1:544504-570033 GCA_009831015.1 Picea engelmannii
TCCCCTAGAGCCTCTTTCATGGCATAAAAGGTAGATACAAACACAGAATATGCACTACCTAGCTTAGAAAGAATAAGATATATGCAATGTTGTTCCTTCATTTTTATGTTGCATTCTATACATAAAAGTCTGAGTGTTTTAAATTTAGATAGATAGTCTCCAAGGCAAGAAAAATCACTTGGACTCAAGGTCAGTATTTGATTTTCTAACTGTTGTACTCGAATAATATTGAGTTCACCAAACACAGATTCAATCTTGTCCCAAGCTGCTTCGGGGTCATCAAATCCTTGAAGATGGTACCTTAGATCATGAGAGATGGACATTCCAATTAGTCCACGTGCTTCGTCATTCCTATTATCCCATTTGGCTTTCTTATCATCATTAGTGGGGGTTGTTTCCGTTCCCATGGTAATCCGATACAGGCCTTTACTTCTTAATAAATCTTCCATATGGGATCTCCATTGGAAGTAGTTGTCACTAGTAAGCATGACAGTACTTGTAGAAGCCATATTAAATATGTAGATAATGCAGATTTAAAACCTAAAACTAATGATGTGGATGGAAAGATCTCAAAAATTTATGCGGTTTTAAAAAAAAAGGCACTGAAAACAGACTTCCGATGTGAGAGTTATGCCCCTTTTTAAAAAAGGCATAAATGGTAACCAAATAACCACGTGATAGTGTAAGCTACTTTATGAAGTGACCCACTTTTGTAAAGAGAAGTGGGGATCACTTTTACAATGAGGTTGCCTTATAACAGAAAAGTCGCATGCAAAATAACTCTAAAAATAAAATATAAAGCTACTTATAGTGATTCACTTTTATACTTGAAGTGAAATGCACTTTACAATTTTTAGCATGAACTTTTTCAAAAAAAGTAACAAAAGAGAGACTTGAACTCAAGACCTCTGACTTAATAAGGCAAGTTTTAACCAACTGATCTAGCAAAACATATTGTAATGTTCAGAAGGAGGATTGGGGGTGTTGTTGTTGTTGTTGTTGTTGTTGTTGTTGTTGTTGTTGTTGTTGTTGTTGAAGACGGCCTTGGAGAGCATGCTCCAAAAAAAACTCTTTTCACACAAGAAAAAAAATTTGCTTCTCGATGACAACAAGGGTTAGATCTCGGCTAGCGTACCCGGAAGATGCACCTTTTCCTATCTGTTTATGATTTTCCGAGATCGCACAAGGCACAGGGCAAAGAGAATACGTAGATCTAAAAGAGTAGCAGCCCGGAAAAAAAAATACAAACCAAAATAAAATCAAAACTTTGCAAAAATTTAAAAATGCGTATTCAGACTTTATACCTCCGGATTCTGACTGTAATGGTCGTATCTTGGGCAAACGAAAACCTTTTCGAGTGAAACGAAAAATGTTCCTGAATGAAAAGAGTGCTTCAGACACAATGGAACAGTCCTTTTAGCCCAGAAATGTACATAAATGCTAGAAAATGGAGATGAGGCAACTCAGCTTCACGATCTCGATCTACAACAGGATCGGGTCTTCAAACAGGCTCTGATACCATGTTCGACAACACAGGTATTCCAACAGAGGATGAACACCTTCAGTAACCACTCACATAACCAGATCAAACATCAACACACCGATGTTTTCACGTGGTAAAACCCCTACAGGGAAACATCCACGGCCCCAGCCAACGCAACCACTTGGAGCAGTTTATTAATGCAAAGAAAAATATTACAGAGAGATTTTACAAGAGAGTTTCTCACAATCGATCATTGGAAAATGACCCTCCATGCTCTTTAAATAGAGATCATGGACCAATCGGGTGTTAAGCCATAGATCAATGGACGTTAAGATCGAGGAGAGTATGAACCGTCGGATCACTCTATGTCGGGAACATATCGTGACCGTCAGATTGCCTAAATACAAATGCATACTAAAGAAACACACTTTTACCTAACGACATATTAGACCAAGTAAATCTTAACTAAATCCTAAGTGTCTAAATATCCTAACAAAATGGATGTTGCTTACTTTGTCCATGGGAAAAATTAAAGAATTGACTATGGAAATTGAAGTTAAATCTAAATATTGGGATGAAAGTCAGTTGGAAGTATACAAAGATCATTATAAATGAAATTCATAATTATAGTCAGAATCCAAGAATATATCAAGTTACAAGTGATGGGAATATCTATGCTTTTTAGTAGCTATCTACTGCACTACCAGTAATAGGAAAAATTATGGAATCTTATTAAGGAAATAAAAGCAAGATGGATTATGCAAAACACAGTATAATTAGAATTATAATACTTTAAAAAACTAAATGGTTTCAATACCATAATTGCTCTAGGAGATTAACACTCGGGCGCCTTCTCTTTCCAAATGAATGTGAGCAGTCGATCAGTTTCCAATGTGAGATCTGGGTGACCCTAACACTTTAGCGTCCCTGCTAAAATTTTACCAACCTACCAATTTTATAACTCCCTTGGCCATATTTAGCGATGGAACAAATTTCTCACAAAGTGACTTTCTCACTAATTACTTGTTGACCCAATACTAATATAATATTATCATTAACTAATTCGGGACTTTGACTCTTCGGGGCTCTGAGATTTGGGGGAAATGTGTTTGTTCTGGAAGGAAAACTCTCGTAGTGGAATTCTCCTCTAGTCATGTAGTATCCTGACATCTTATGGTTGGCGTGTCGAACCGTGCCACGTGTCCTTTTCTACATGGATACCACCTGTCTTGCCTATTGTTTTCCACATGTTTACAACAATCTCCATATGTCTCTAGTACTTCCATATGTCTCTGGTACTTCTGGATTATCATTCTCCCATGGTCCCTCCATACCTGTGCATTTATTCCCATTCCAACGGTCATAGGGACTACGCTGCTATGCAAAACTTGTTATTCTTGAATTTGTAAAGTAGATTTGTGTATGTAATGAATTGTATCATAAAGATTCATTGTTATATTTCACTTTTTATTCTTGAATTTGTAAATTATATTTGTGTATGTAATGAATGGTTGAGGTTTAAGTAATGTAATATGTAACTAGCAAAATCATATTATAAAAGTGGTTGATATAAATCCATCTATCATATCAATTACTTTTATAATAAATAGATAAGATTAGGGTTAGGGTTTCAAAATAGGGTTAAGGTCATTAAGATTTAAGATTAGGAACAGATCCAATTGTTTGGGTCATATATGAAACTCTGATCACCCTAATGACCTTAATCATAATTGGAAACCCTAACTTTAATCTTACTTATTTATTGTAAAAGTAATTAATATGGTCTATACTTATTTCACCCACCTTTATAATATGGTTGTACTAGTTTATATATAGAGAGAGAAATATAATATATATGTATATGTACACAACAACTATAAAAACCCAACAACAATAGAAACCCAATTGAAATATGAAATATTAAGAATATAATTATTATACCTTCCAAGCACCATAGGGATGCCTTGTGGGTTAGTTCATCTAAATGTTGAAGCATTAATAACCTAATACTAAAATTTATTTATTTCATGAACATGTTGTATATGTGCTCTATATAAAACAAAAAGGATAGCAAGAGCTCATTCATTCAAGTAAATGAAACATATTGGCAGTGTTATTTTGGAATTTAAATTTATTGAATAAATCATTTATGGTATTTTGCAAATTTATGAATATGAATAGGAGATTAGTAGAAATTGCATGTTAATATGAATTCCACCTTTTGAAGTTTGGAAAATGTTGTAATTTTTGAATTTGATTTTAAAGTTATTTCATATTTTTTCAAAAGAAGAATAAGGAAATTTTTCTTAATATGTTTTATTTTTCATTGTTTTTATTGGTTGGCAAATTTGCTCACTATGTTTTATTTTTATTCTTTTATTGTTTTTATAAGTTTTTTGTTTTATTAGTATTTTATCCTTATATCTTAGAAATAAAAAAATTATTTAATATGTGCTACTTTTTATTATTTTATTGTTTTTAAGTTTTTTTCTTTTATTAATTTTTTTTTCCCATATTTAAGCAATAAAACAATTTCCTTAATATGTTCTATTTTTTATTGTTTTATAAGTTTTTTTCTTTTATTAGTTTTTTCCTCCTATATTTTAGCAATAAAAATAAAGAATGTTAACATTTTTTCATGTGTCAAGTCAGCTCAAAGAAAGAATTGTTATTCTTTTTATACAATACAATCTTATTTTCATGGAGTTATGCATAGATGTATATTCTATTTATTGAATCAAGATTGAAGATCAAATAGTGAATTCTCCTTCTTCACAACAAGTCTTCAAGGTACCTACTAACTATGGGTTTGGTTTAGAGTCCCATGTTTCTTCTCCATGGATCCGGTACCTACTAACTATGGGTTTGGTTTAGAGTCCCATGTTTCTTCTCCATGGATCCAGTGAGGACCGTTGATTTCTTCTCTAATATTAATCAGTCATGGTTTTTCTTGTACAACAAGTGTATTATTAATTTAATTTAATTTATTTATAATATTTGTAGCATTTACATATTTAAGCCTTACATTTATTGGAAATCATTAATTTTGATCATATTCAGTTACACTGACTGCACTTGTCATATTGGTCAGGAATTTCATTTTCTAGATAGGTATGGTAATGAAGGATGCCAGGTGTACTAAAATGAAATGGCAGGGGGAATAGAAACAAATATATCCTAATTTCAAAAAATATTTGACCAACCTTACGCATCTGCAGTGACACGATTATAAGTTGAGATATCTACCCTCATATCATAAATGTGTCATATCTCATGGTAGCATAATATATATTTATTATATTACATTAGTCGATGTCTAATTACCCTCGAAAGATTCTCTGGCTTTAGATTATAGTGCAATGATGTAAAAGTTGTTTTATTACAAGAGCCTATGGCAGGTGAAAGGTATGGAGGCATGCATTTAGGTTGTGGTATGAAGCATAGTTCTCTACCTATTAGCAATGGATTCGTTCTACCTATCAATCTATTCTCATTGGTTTATTTTCGATCCATCCATTGTATAGATAGATAGCAATGCCTGAGAGCGCGCCAGACCTAAGATCCATCCATTGCATAGACAAATAGCAATGTGTGAGGATGCACATGACCACCATAATTGAGATCCATCCATTACATAGACATATAGAAATGTGTGAGGATGCATAGGACCTGAGAATGCATTCTCATAGGAACGATGCTTGTGCACCAGACTTGAGATCCATCCATTGCATAGACATATACCAATGTGTGAGGATGCACATGACCACCATACCTGAGTTCCATCCATTACATAGATGGATAGAAATGTGTGAGGATGCACATGACCTCATAATGCATTCTCATAGGAACATTGCTTGCAGGCTCAAAATACCTTTTAGATTTTTTTGTTTAAAAATTTGGATGGGGTATATATTTATAGTCAACTATTAGTTTTACAAGAACATGGATTTTCATAGGCAACCCTAAACATTTACCTAACCCAATGGGAATGCACAATAGTATTTTTATATGTTTTTTCCACATACCCATGTTATCCATAGAAGGAGGATTGATGCAGGAGCATAGTCAGCAAAGCCCCTGTGCAGGGACAACTCAACGCCATAGCACACCTTTTTTATTTTCTGGAATCTAAAAGTTGTTGTTTTCTTGTAGATCCATTTTGAATGGATGATTGAAGAAGAGAGATGCTAGGAAAATGAATGATCACGAGTGACCCGGGAGTTTCACTCCTAGATCTTTAATGTAGCAGAAATCAAGTGGCATTTATCTTTTTCTCAAGTAGACATGTAGTTGGAGGGAAGCCTAGGAAATTTCTAGTAGAAGTAGGAATATTGTACTCCCAAATGAGGTTGTTGAACATAGAGTGTAATTGAAGCTATTAGTAGAAGAGAAATCGTTGAGACTCTATAGTAGTCTATATTTTGTAAATGCTTGTATAGGCATTCATTTTAATAGAAAGAAAGCAGTTTTTCCTGCATAAGAACTTTCTGTGTGTTTATGTGTATCAGATGAATGTTATCTATGTGTGTTTATGTATGTTGTAGATGCATGATAGGTTTAATATGCAGTAGGAACATATATTCCTCTATCTTTGTTGATTTTGAAATATCATTATGGATTCTTTAGGCTGTGCAAGGAGTGCACAACAAAAAATTGGAAGTTTTGTAGCCACCGCAAGGAGGGCACATTTGAACTCTGTGGAGTTAGAAAATAACATGACAGGAGGGCACACCAGGGTGAGAACAACTCAGGATAAACTTCAAGGTTGTTGAATACCTTAGAGGGGAAACTATGTAGATAAAGCATAGAGATACAGAGTCACTAAGAGTTATGTAGAGATCCTCTAGGAGGGCATCGAGAAGGTTCAAGGGTGCACAAGGAGAACTTTATTTCGAGGGCATCGAGCAGGTGCAACAGTGCACAAAGAAGACTCTGTTTCAAGTTCAAGGAGAGAAGTGTCAAGGAGAAGAAACCCTAGAGTTATTGAATGCTCTGATAGATAGACAAGAGAGATATACATATTTACTGAACACTCTATAAGACAGATCTATAAGTCTACATTGAGCAAACACAAGGAGTTAATTATTGAACCTAAGAGAGTTCAGGGTTCGAGCAAGACCTATGCAAGGAGTGCACCAGGTCAATGGTTAGACAAAGTGTTGAAAGTCTGAAGCCTTCTAAAGTCTCAGTCGAGAGAAAGCAGTGTGTAGAGGTGAACTTATTCAAGTTCGAGAAGCTCCGGTGGAGTAGTGCAAAGCTGCACGTAGAGCGCAAGTGTACGCCAGGGATGAGATTAAAATTCATTGCCAAACTTAGTAGGACGGGCACAAAACATGCTAGGCGGGCACCAAAAAGTATTTGGAAAGATGCAAAAGTGTTGAGTCCCTTAGAGATTTGAGTAAGAAAAATCTCAAGAGGAATAGTGCCATTATGCACAGAGTCTCTGCAAAAAGTGTAGAAGGCCAAGAATAGTTCAATTAGTGGACTTTGAGTCAAGTGCAAAGAGTGCGCAGAAGCGGAATTATTCCAAGTCCCAAATATCAGGAGGAAAAGTGCAAATCAAGACTCAAAGTAGTCGAGTTTGCAAGAGGAGGCTCATAAGCCAAACCTTTGGAAACTATCGAGAAATCCTTCATTTAAAGAAAGGTGTAGCAGCATAAGAGGAGAAATCTACAACATACATTCGATTGGTTATAGAGACAGATATGGATCGTTGAATCCATTTCCATACATCCAAGGGAGCGTGTTGAGGAGAGGAGAAGGTCCCAACCATTGGATATGAATGTGCGAAGGAACAACAATCGTTGGATCCAGGTAAAGTGCATGGATTAATATCTTTAGAGTGCATAGGAGAGTGGACTTACGATGTCTCAGTGTTCTGAAGATTTTCGAGACTGACCATCATCGAGGGAGACAGGTGGAAGTAGATCTGAGGTTCACGAGAAAGAGCTTCGAAAATATTACGAAGAGTAGAGTGCAAACTTTGCAAAGTCGTGAAGTGAGAAGAAAATATCTAAACCGTTGGATCTAGAAGGGTATGTGGCAAATATTCGCACACACACTCTGAGGAAAGGAGGAAGAATGAAGGTGATCATGTTGAATTTTCAAAGTCCGAAGTCGCGAAGGCATCCTAGTCGTCAATCGGAGGATAGATACGTGGCAGCAGGTAAGAAGATTCACAAAATAATGAATCGGAAGAACTGCGTCAAGCAGTTAGCAAATATTGTGAAGTGCAGAGAAGATCTCAGTCGTTGGTTGTGGATCATTGAGAACCATTAATCTGATCTGACGATTTCACGTATTCGGAATTCAGTAAAATTGTCAAGAGAAGAGTGCAGATAACGTGAGAGGGGCTCCACTCGAAGAGATAGGAGGTGAAACCATCCTGGCCGCCCATTTAGTAGGACACATGGTATTATATTAGCGCTTCACTGATTCATTAACCGAGAGAAACAAAGGTTGGTGAAGTCAAGAATCCTGAAGGGCAGAGTCTGAAATGGACCACAGTCAATGGTTGTGGGAGAAACGAAGGTTGTACATTTCATATAGAGGAGTCTGCGGTTCGAAATTCAGAGGAATTGGTGATGGCTGCAATTGAAATGGCCGAAGCCCGGAATCGGAGGGGCCCAAAAGATTAAGCCCTGGGTTATTTCCCAAGGTCGAATGGAGAGAGGGACTAGTAGAAAGGAGCTAGCGCCCAAAGTTTTCAATCTTATAAAAGTTCTAAGGAAGAGGGCCCATAAGTTCCATAAGACTTGCACCTAAGGAGGAAAAGGTAGCCTGTGTAAATTGTTCCAGGGTCTATTAAAGGCCCGAAAGAGCTAATCCAGCTCAGTTATTGAAGATCCTTCACTGAGAGGTCAGCAACCCCTAAGAAAGGAGGGGGGTCTGCATCAAGGATGGATTTAAGTCACTAATTAAATACCAGGTGAAGTGTATAGGAAACTCAACTATTATATTATTTCTTTAGGTTTGATGAAAATTTGTTGAAAAAAATTTAAGACAATATTTTAATTGGCAATTTTAGATTAGCAATTACCTTCCTATGGATGGTTATTCTGATTCCTTATGCAAGGAATCACTTCTAAGACTATGTGCAAGCTATTCTCCAAGGACGCATCAACTATTCTCTAAGGAGGCATCACATATGTTCATCCACTATGGAATATTGTTTCTGAGTGCATTGGGTGGCGTTTCAATGGTTTTTATATGAATAAAGAAAGTCTGGGTGCATGAGCGTTGATAGATTCTAACTTTTTATTAGTTCTCTTGAATATTTAAAGTAAGTGTCCATCAATCGAGTTCTAACTTTTTATTAGTTCTATTGAATAGTTAAAGGGTTCTATGGAGCCCCATAGCTTAGTGTAGGCAGTTGCTTCATGGATCTCCTTGAGGCTTTCAATTTATTGACGGTCGTATATTGCAAGGTTAGTTATATATATATATATATATATATATATATATATATATAAAATTATAATTATAATTATAATTATAATTTTGTGATGTTATTTTCTTCATGCAGAGTTTTAGTGTTATATTTATTTTTTATTCTGGACTGGAATTTAATCTTTTTGTTTATATTTTTCATTTTCATTTTTTCTTTGTTTATATTTTTCACTTTCAAGTTTAAAAATTTATTATTTACATATATTATTCATTTTCAGTCCTCTTAAATTTGACATAATTTTTAAATATATTAAAATAAATGTAAATTTAATATATATATATTAATAAAATAAAAAATATATATTAATAAAATCAAGAAGCTTATTTTATTTTTTATTCATTATTTTAATTTAATTAAATTATTCAAAATATTATTGAATATAATTATTATAAAAAGGGTTATATACTTTTTATAATGAATTCAATATTATGGAGATGTATTGAGATTTGGTGTTAATAAGTATATGGTGAACTGATTCAATATCATGGATTTGATGTTAATATGGAGGAGGAGTTGCAAACCCCTGCTGGGCCCAAAAAATTTAAGCACCCATAGGAATAATTTTAATTGATTTCATTAAGTATATAGTGAACTAATTCAATATCAAGGAGAGCCGGTGTAGGTGCTAAAGCATGGCACGGTGAAGTGTGGCTCAAAAGTAGTTGAAGCAATTTGCATATGATCTAAAAAATAATAATCCTTAATGATTATAATTTTAATTGATTTCATTAAGTATATAGGGAACTAATTCAACATCAAGGAGAGCCGGTGTAGGTGCTAAAGCATGGCACGGTGAAGTGTGGCTCAAAAGTAGTTGAAGCAATTTGCATATGATCTAAAAAATAATAATCCCTAATGATTATTAGGGTTAGTGTTAGACTTTGTATGGAAAAACAATTACTCATAGTTATTAAGTTTAGGAATAGATTAGGATTATGATTATTTTTATTAATATTTATTTTATAATAATAAAATAATAATTTTAATTTTATTTAAATAATATTTTAAATTCAATTTAAAGTTTTAAATTTAATTTAAATAAAAATTCAAACTCAATTGAAAATTGGGTTAAGGTAAGTGTTTGGAATGAAAATATATATATTAGGGTTAGGGTTTGGAATAAAAATAAATAAAAAAATTACTCCTAAAAATTATTATTGGGTTAAGGTGAGTGTTTGGAATGAAAAAAAAAAAAACATATTAGAGCTAGGGTTTGGAGTAAAAAAAGGAAAAAATTACTCCTAAAAATTATTAGGATTAAGATTAGATTGTTATTAAAATTATTATTTTTATTAAGATTTATTTTATAATAATAAAAAAAAAAATTTAAATTCATTTAAATAATACTCTAAACTCAATTCAAAGTATTAAATTCAATTTAAATAATACTTCAAACTCAATTAAAAATTTTAAATGTTATTATTGGTTGTGCGATGAATTATAAGTTTTTAATGTATTTTCATATAAAATTTTACTTTAAAATGATAGAAAATGATGTATATAAAGGTATATCAACCACTTTAGTAATGTGGTTGGGCTAGTAATTATTGATATCCAGTGATTTTCTTTAGTTTGAAGGAACTAGTTTTTTTCATGACTTTTAAGTATATATGATCTCAAATTTGAAATTGTTATTATACATCTCAAAATTGAAATTGTAATTATGCAGAATTGTTATCTTTCTTTTTCTTTTTTGAATTTCAATATCCTTCCATTTATAAACATTTCAATTTAAATAATAAAGTCATAACTATTTACAAGGGTTACAAAAAAGTTGGCCCTTCAATTTGAAATATAACCTTTCCCTTTAAATTTGATCACTACATCCAAATGAAAATTAAAATAAAAAATCACTTGTCAAATTTGAAATGAAAATTATTTCATATTTTTTCAAAAAAAGGGTAAGAATTTTTTTTTTAATATCTTTTACTTTTCATTGTTTTTATGGGTAGGAAAATTTATAGTAATTTTCCTTATATTAGTAACAAAAAAATTTATTTAAAATATTCTGATTTTTATTATTTATTGTTTTTTATTTTTATTTTATTAATATTTATCCCCTATATTTTAGGGATAACAAAAATTTCTTTACTATGTAGTTCTACTTTTTATTATTTAAATGTGAATTCTCTTGCTATCTAGATTTATGATCAAAACTTCTTACTATTTTCTCTACTTGCTCTAACTATTGATATCTTCTTGCCATTTTCTGAAAGTACTATCTTCTGCACTGAAAGTCTTCAAGGTACCTATTGTCCAAGGGTTTCAACATTTTTCTTCTTTTGCACAGAAAGAGAGCATATTTCTTCTCTATTATTAATCTTCTAATATTTGAAGCATGTACATATTTAGGATGATAAGCATATATCTATTGAAAATGAACATATTTAATGATCTTTTAATTATAAATTCTAATCATATAACTAATCTTATCTTTGCAAATCAATGAATAAAATTTAATGTTCATAACCTCTTATTGCTAATCAAATCTAAAAAACAATATATATCAATTCACATTAGATAATTATCCAATTAAAATAATACAAATCAATTCGCATTAGATGATTAGAATTAGATGCCAAGTCAAGTGTACAAGAAACTCAACTATTGTATTATTATACCACGCCTATCGTGGCATGGTATATAGCTTTTGATAAACTCCATTGACCGCTATTATTATTTGATGCATTGACCATAAATTTATCGGACTTTCTAAAGTTTCACATTAAATGATTTTTCGGTATTATTATTAATAGATCAATTCAACCTCTCATTGAAAGGTGGCCACTAGCTTCTTGAAATTGGAGACACTATGAGGTCCAAAACATGTCAACTGCATTTTGCACATGGGCCAAGCAACCCGCCTTCATAAATTTGTATTTCTTTTGGAGACATGGAATTGCACATGGACCAAGCTGTAAGGCAACCCGCCTCCATAAATTTGTGTTTGTTTTGAAGACATGGAATTTAGGAGTGACTGTTTCTTCTACACATTTGCTTTATATGACATCGATTTTTAAGCATGGGTCAAATATGAAACTACTATTTCTGCCAGCCAGCCAGCTATTTGTATTAAGGTTATTGGAATTAAATTTAAATAATCTATTTGATTGACGGAGAGATTTGTTGGAGTATTAATTGATCTGGAGTGACATTACAACAACTTTACTTGTAATGAGTATGCAATAGCAGCCGAGAAGAAGTGAAGAGACGTGGTCATTTCCTTGGGAGTAATGTCCATTAAATAGAGTAATACACTAAACTTGCTGAAAGTCATATGCTATATATTTGCGGATTCAACCTTAGCCTTGTTAGCCTTGTAATATACATAACAAGAGGATACGTGCACGAGTCACGAATCTTCTTTACACATTACCTCTATGCAGATCCAATCATCGACACCCATCACTTATATATATGTACACACAAGGCTTTCGCCTTCGCAGATCCTTGCAATCAAATCATCGACACCCATCAATCAAATCATCGGCACTCATCACTTATATATGTACACACAAGGCTTTCGCCTTCGCACCACCTTCCAACATCAGAGATATATTCCCTGCTTGTTCTCAATATTATCTTCCGTATGTAAACTTAGTCTTTCCCGATACCATGGTACCATGGTTTCTAGGGTATTTCTTATCCACAGGGTTTAAATCTTCTTGTTTTTGGGTTTCTGTTTCTTTTTATTGATATTTTGAACATTTTGTCTACCAAGTATGAGCGCGGATTTAAATCTTCTTGTTTTGGGGTTTCTGTTTCTTTTTGTTGATATTTTGAATATTTTGTCTATCAGGTATCAGCGCAGATGACCTGTTTCCGTTGTTATATCGTTACGAAAAGATCGTAGACATATTTATTTCCAGGGACGGGAGTTATTAAAATGAAAACCCTAACCCTCACTATGAAATTCTCAAGATGTATTTTCCCGAGTGTGCATTCTGTATTTCTCTATCCTGGTCACGAAGTTCGAATTCTCCCCTGGGGATGTCCAACGATGTGTAATCAGGGTTATATTGTGTTTAGCATAACTGGAGAGAGACGAGGGTTTGCATTTGTTCGATACAAATATGCAGACGAGGCTCAAAAGGCCGTTGAACCGCCTGATGGTATGCAGTATATTTACTGGTTGTCCCCTCTATATATCTTCTTGATTTTCAGTTGTCCCCTCTATATATCTTCTTGATTTTCAGTAGTTAGGGTTAACTAGTTAGGGTTAGTTAGGGTTTGTTTTATCACTAGCACAGCAGCTAAATATTAGCTGTTGGTGAAAGCCTAAAGATTGATAAGATGAAACGAATCCTTAAAAGAATATATTAAATTTTATTATTGATTAACAAATAAATGGTTGTTGTTCATTTATCTGATGTTAATATTTTAATTTCTGTTAATCACTTAAGTAAATTGAAAATATAGCATAAACAGAAAGTAAAAACTTAGTTGATAGTTAAAAACAATGCCTGCTCTTTCTCCTATTCCAATGGGCGTGCACAATCTCTGGCAAAATGTGGAAAAGCATATGCATCCTGTAAATAAGCGTTACATTAAGGGCACAGGACATTACATTCACTGCACCCAGTATTAGCATGCCAACCTAACCAAACTTGGCATTATAGCATCACCACTCCGGCATTCACAGGGTTAATTGAAACAGAGAATTACTATGGTAGCATTAATCGAATGTAAATGGGCACACACAATAGTTAAAAATGGTCACTCAGGCTTTGGCACCCAGTATTAGCATGCCAACCCAACCAAACTTGGCATTATAGCATCACCACTCCGGCATCCACAGGGTTAATTGAAACAGAGAATTACTATGGTAGCATTAATCGAATGTAAATGGGCACACACAATAGTTAAAAATGGTCACTCAGGCTTTGGTAAAAATGTGGAGCTGAAGGCGCCCCAGTCAGTGATCTAGGATGCTGGACGCATAGCTGTTAAAGAAAGTGGAGCGGCATACACAGTTGTTCGAAAAGGTAGAGAAGAATGCGTAGTTGTTCGAGAAGGTGGAGCAACATGCACCCACAGTGGAGAGCCATGAACAGTTGTTCGAGAAGGTGGGGCCGTATGCACCCACGGGGCCCTATTCATATTCATAGTCCAATTGACACTTGGTAAGTGGGACGACAGAAGGAAAAACAACTTAAATAAAAAAAATTTAAATATATTGAAAAAACCAAATTATATTAAAAAAATATAAGTAAATTAGAACAAATTAATTGTTGTTTTTCATTTATCTGATGTTAATATTTTAATTTTTGTTAATCACTTATATGGCAATCATTTAGCTATCAAAGTAATTTTTAAATATGATTAGATAAATGTAAAAAAGTAAACACATAAACTGATGTTTTTATAATAGCTAGGAAGTTAATGATTGAAATCACAGCCATTTATTTTGTGTGACTATTAAGAATATTCCAGCCATATTTAATCATGTCCATAAAAAACTTATTAAACACTAAACCCCTATTAAATCTGCCCATTATCAATAAGTGTACACCTAAATATCGGATGGACAGTCCCAAAGTAAAAAAAAATAGACGCATCATTTTATATAATAATTTCATAACAGCGTACCCTAATTTCACAGGCGACACAGTAATTTGAGAAATCGCCATAGTAATTTGAAAAGTCGTGGTAATTTCAAATGTAGTTGTAATTTTAAATGTCCACGCACTAACAACGACTCGGTAATTTTGAAAAGTCCAATATATAAACTTAGTGATAAAGCTCAAAAACCCAAGCGCATTTGAAAACCGTAGTAATAATCTAACAGGAATTTGAAAAGCCCATTATAAAATATTAGTAACCCAAGCTCATTTGGAAACCGTAGTAATATATGACTTCACTTTGCTTCTGAAGATTGATAAACAATTGTTGAGAAGCAATACAGCTTTAAACTCTGGTTTTGACAGAGATCGAGCAAGCAGAGAAGCATGAAAAATCGGTCATAGAACAAGAAGATAGTCTAAAAATGTCCAACACATGTACACGCGGCCCTGCGTGTGGGTGCGGAGAAACTTGCCCTTGCATGGACTGCAAGTATGTAACTCATGCTTCGACTCTCTTGTTTGTTTGACAGTTCTTGGACTTTCTTGACTCTCTTGTTTGTTCGACAGTTCTTTGAATTGGGAAGTACTCCATTTTTGGTTGTTTTTTATTTTCAATTATGTATTGGTTTTTGCAAGATCAAACACCCATAAAATTAAGAACAATAATCTCACAATGGGTACAGGCACAGTGATTTATATGGAAATCTAATGAAAGAAAAAACCAAAAGCAATGATATTTTGTTTTCTCAAGGAAAAATTATAATAACCAATCTCAGACATACAATTATCATATACTAATATATATATATCTATCCTATCACTTAGTTATAATTACATAATTACACAAATATTCCATAAATAGATTGCATGCATTCCATTAGCATAACTGCATGAAAAAATTAGTTCACATATTTTTAACATGCTCAACTTCCAAGTGTTCAAATCTTATCTGATCAGTTTGATAATGGGCAGATTTAGTAGGGGTTTAGTGTTTAATAAGTTTTCTATGGGCAGGATTAAATATGGCTGGAATATTTTTAGTAGTCACACAAAATAAATGACTGTGATTTCAATCATTAACTTTCTAGCTATTATAAAGACATAAGTTTATGTGTTTACTTTTTTACATTTACCTAATCATATTTAAAAATTACTTTGATAGCTAACTGATTGCCACTTAAGTGATTAACATAAATTAAAATATTAACACCAAATAAATGAAACTCAACCATTTATTTGTTAATCAATAATAAAATTTAATATATTCTTTTAAGGATTCTTTTAATCTTATCAGCCTTTAAGTGTTGATCAGCCACAATTATATGGCTGTGCTAATAAATAGATGTTATTTTATAAGTATTTTAGTCGCTGTTATTAAGTGTTGCAAATATGCTTCAAAATTTATTTGTTTTTTTTTTTTTAAATATGAGGAGTTTATTGAGTATTGTATACATGCTTCAAAGTTATTGTCCATATCGGAAAGAAGTACTGCATACATGCATCAAATTTATTGGCCAATCTGGAATGTAGGTACCAACCTTCTTCTCATTTAAATGTTGATTTTGTTTTCATGTGGGATTTAATATTGTTTACGAGTGTTGATGTGCTTTGTGGGTATAGGAAGTTTATGTAGCACTATATGTATTTATTTTGAAAGTTGGATATGTATTTATTTTAAAATTTGGTTTTGTATTTATTTTGTCAATTTAGAAGTTGGCTTTGAGCTTTGTGGATATGGTTATTTTCCCAATTTGAAATATGAATCTAATATTGTCTATAGATGTTGTTGTGCTTAGTGAATATTTGTACAGGTGATGATGTGTTTAGTGGGCATGAATTTATTTTGAAAGTTGGATATGTATTTATTTTAAAATTTGGTTTTGTATTTATTTTGTCAATTTAGAAGTTGGCTTTGAGCTTTGTGGATATGGTTATTTTCCCAATTTGAAATATGAATCTAATATTGTCTATAGGTGTTATTGTGCTTAGTGAATATTTGTACAGGTGATGGTGTGTTTAGTGGGCATGAGAGCCAATTTGAAAGTTGACCTTAAACTTTTAAGCTTTGTGGATATGAGTATTAAGCTTTGGTGACGGTGTGTTTAGTGGGCATGAGAGCCAATTTGGAAGTTGACCTTAATCTTTTAAGCTTTGCGGGTATGGGTATTAAGCTTTGTGGATATAGATAGTTGATGTAAAACTTTGAATTCCCTACATTTTTGATTTCATGCATAACGGCGGGTATATGCTTCCATGCACTCTTTTCTTATTTTTTTTAAAGATTTGATTTGCAATTGCCTTCCGATGTACAGTTATTCTCTTTCCTTTAATCACTTATGAGACTATGTGCAAGCGATTCTCTAAGGATACATCAACTATTCTCTAAGGATGCATCACATATGTCAACTCAAGATTACCTTTTTGATGCACTATCCAATGTAGTTTATGAGTGCATTGGGTGGCGTTTCAATGGTTTTCATATGAATAAAGAAAGTTTGGGTGCATGAGCGTTTATAGATTTTAACTTTGTAGTTTATGAGTGCATTAGGTAGAGTTTCAATGGTTTTTATATGAATAAAGAAAGTTTGGGTGCATGAGGGTTGATAGATTTTAACTTTTTATTAGTTCTCTTGAACAGTTAAAGTGAGTGTCCATCAATCCGGTTCTAACTTTTTATTAGTTCTCTTGAACAGTTAAAGTAGGTATCCATCAATGCCGTTTTATGGAGCCCCACAACTTAGTGTAGGCGGTCGCTTCATGGATCTCCTACTTAAGTTTGACATAAGTTTTAAATGCATTAAGTTAAAAGCAAATCCATTGCATTTATTAGCAAAATAAGAAGTTTATTTTGTTTTTTAAATTATTCAAAATATTTTATAATAAAATTATTATAAAAATGATCTTATAATTTTTGTATTTTTATTTTTTTTTAATTTTAGGTTGATTTTATTAATTTTATGTATATGGTGAACTAATTCAATATCATGGAGATGTATTGAGATTTTATGTTAGTATTATAGAGATGTATTTATATTTTATGATAATATGTATATGGTGAAGGAATTCAATATCATGGATTATAGGGATTTGATGTTAATATGCATGACTGGTGGGCATAAAATTTAAGTTGGCTTAGGAATAATTTTAATCTATTTCAATAAGTATGTGGTGAACAAATTCAATATCAAGAAGATCTATTGGGATGAAGCAATTTAAAGAGGAAGTGAAAAAAACAATAATTTTTAATAATTATTAGGGTTAGTCTTAAGGTTTGGAAGAAAAAAACAATTACTCTAATTACACATAAAGGTTTACTTAACCTTAAATCTTAATTTTATGGTCAACAATTGAAGATGTTGACATATTCTTACTCGTCCTCCCAAATCAATGAATGAGATTTACTATTCACAAGTTCCTTCCATTTATAAATGCATACTTTAACATGTTTACTTTTTCACATTTACCTAATAATACTAATAATATTAAGAAATTATTATTAAAGCCATATAATTACCATATTAAAATGATTAACAAGAATTAATATCTATACAAGATTTTATTTCCACATTTTGATGATTAACCGGCACTACGTCAAATGGATTGCAAATATAACTACTAAGATGTGAACCGTGGCATTTTAGTTTAAAGACGTCTTTAGTTAATACATATCGATATTTTTCTGGCTTGCGTTCAATTTATGGATCGATATTTTCTGGCATTGCAGTTACAACCATCATTATATTTTGTATTAAGTGACATCGGGCTTCATTCGGATTTGTATTAAGTTATCCATTCTACACTCGCGTAAGAACACGAAAGGGTGAATGTGGCTATTCAAAATTAGGTAGCCCACACAGCAGTCAAGGATCGAACTCGGCTCCTGATTCAACCCCAGAAATTACATCTTGCACACAGGATGTCGCAGCTTTTGCTTTGAGAGGCCACTCTGCTAATCTAAATTTTACCGACTTCCTTCAATTCCTCCCTCCTACGTTTCCCTCGAAGACATCAAAGTTGTCGCAGCAACAACAACAAAATTTAATTATGAACTCACTAAATCAAAAACCAGGCTGGCACAGTCAACCTACGCATTGATCAGAACGCATCATTTCAAATAGCTAATAATTAAATAATTAAATGCATCTCACAATAATTAATGTGTTATTAAAAATATTAAAATCATGTTAAGGTTAGGGTTATGTTAAAATTAGGGTTTATGTTATAATTAAAATTACCTTATAGTAGACTTAGATTTTGTAAATTAAAAACAAGCCTTTGGGCGTTCATCAACCACATAACTCTGGTCATGCTAGTATTTATTAAGGTTAGGAATAGATTAAGATTAATATTATTTTTATTAAGATCTATTTTTTCTTTTCCTCAGAAAAAAGCTTAATTTTATTCATCTCGAGAGAGAAAATTACATTTTGTAGGAGTTGGTTGAGCACATTTGATGCAAGAGAATCTTTCCACATCAATAGATGCACTAGGAAGCCAACACATATACGCCCATTGGAGAAAGGGAGAGGCACCGACCCTCCCATTTTTAAATTTGAAATATGATCCTATATGGATTTGTGTTGTAAGGCTTGTTAGCATTAGAAGTCACTCCTAGATTGAAATAGGAGTAAGCCTGATACCATTCAGTAAACTCAAAACCATATCGCTTTAAATCGGAACCCTCGACTAGGATATGCATTAATAGGTGAGGTCTTAATCTAACTTTAGTCAAAAAGTTGAGCTTAAAATGAGGAGGAAGACTTGGTGAGAGAGATTGGAAAGACTGCTCTGGGCATCAGACCTTCTAGAAGCTTGGAGAAGAAAGAACAAAACAATGAAATGTGCCAGGATGACATAGTTACAGTAACATAGTGATCAAACCTGCATCACGGTGGCTACTGTAACAACTCTCTTGAATCTTCCAATGAGTTACTCAGGGTAAGAGGCAGAAAAGACAACACAAGAAATTGATTTAAAACTGGTGAAAACACTGTTATGATCAAACATACATCACACAGCATAATCGCCCTCGACTGCATCTGTCAATTCCGAGTGTCTTAAAAAAAAACTTACAAAGAGATGTGAAGAGGATGACTTTCATTAAACAGGAGGGCTCAGATACAATTTCATAACCCAAGAAAACCAGTGCTTCATCAAAACTTTACAGTCGAGAGCTTAGATCTACCATCGATACTTTACAAAATGGAAAAAATGCCTACATATACACAAACCTTTTGTAGCAGGAACTTGCTCGGGTTTCCATGGCACGACATCCAAGTCACTTAAGTCAGATTGTGCATGCATACTCTCTTCCAAATGCAATAGTTTACGTCAGGCCTTTGCTTGTCAGACTGCCCATGCAGTCTAATGTTGGACACGATCTTTGTCAGACTGGACTAACAGTCTTTCCCCATGGCTTGTCCTTTTATGGCTTTCCATTTATGGTGGAAACGATGTCCACCCATCACCAAGTGCTTCAATAAATACTTCTTCGGGATCAAAGGGGTTCAGTCAATTTCTACACTTAGACAATGTGGTGACCTTTCTTTGGTTGTTGCTGTGGGGGGTACCTCAATGGAGGGTGACATGGCTAGTATGGGTGGTAGACTATGTGCGCACTGGACTGGGACAAGTAAGAGGTGGAAGGCATGGGGAAGGATGAGGTGGATGAAGGGAGACAGTTGTCGAGAGGCAAGATGGATGAAAGAAAGAGGACAAGACACCTGGGAGAAAAGGGGGGACAGGTGTGTGGGAGCGAGAGGTATGAGGGGAGTGAGAGAAGTGGCAAGGACAGGATAGAGGTTGAGTGGAGGACACATGTCGGAGAGACGTGAAAGTGGTAAGCGGAAGGGGAAGTGGTAAGAGGTTTAAATGGGTCCGCATAAAACCGCCTCATTCTGGACCCCCCCCCCTCCCTATTAAAGGCAGAATGGAAAGAGGGGTCCGTAATCAATCCTAAGTCGCAAATCCAGGCACCGCAATCCCATCCATTCATACCTGCACTGCCCATTCTGTACCCCCTCCATTAAAGGCAGAACGACCCGGGGGGGGGGTGGTCCAGAATGGGACCTCGTCCGTAGATCTGGGCATGCAGATCACGGCCGCCCAGATGCATGAACCATTTAAATCACATGGGATGGATAAGATATTCAATAGATTAACGGTCCTGATCCTTTCAAGACTTCTCGCATCAGGCATCCCTGATGGATCTCTTCCTCATTTCATGGAACGATTCAAGCACTACCACCTATACTCTTTCATTAGGCCCCGCCTTTCCATAGAACACTGGGATATGACCATGGGCCAGGCTCCAGGGGCTTCACATTTCGTGTTTCGGGGT
The DNA here is from genome assembly GCA_009831015.1 of Picea engelmannii. Classification (NCBI taxonomy): domain Eukaryota; kingdom Viridiplantae; phylum Streptophyta; class Pinopsida; order Pinales; family Pinaceae; genus Picea; species Picea engelmannii. Next base: position 565,342 of record ML781668.1, read on the forward strand.
TTTGAAACACAAGGGAGAACTTTGTCCTCCCAACTAGCGATCTCCAAAAAAGCTGACTCCCGAAACATTGACTAGCTGCCAGCTGTCCCCACTGGATCAGACGACCCTGATCATTTCAGCGATATGGGTTCTATTTCTTGCGCTAAACCTTGTGTAGCTCTATTGATCACATTTACTTGCCGATCGTCGATCTTCTCCATGGATGGATCCTCGTCATTGAAAATGGTCTTTGCCCACTCGCTTGATTTTTTAAGCCCAAAACAATATTCTATAAGTACTACGCTTGCCACTCATGGCTGCGGCCTTTGAATAAAACACATTTGATGGGATCTTAAACCCCATTTCTTCACATTTTACACCGAGGGCCCGAAACTGGAGATAAACATCCCCCCTTGCAATAATTGGTGATAACATTAGGCTCCATGGGGTATAGAGTCATCCCTACGATGCTCTAAGAACTCCTTTTACAGTTCCAGTGCCTTGTTGTTGGGATATGGAGTTAGGCTTAAAAAACCCTGCTGGGGATACATGCTGATAAGTGAAAACAAAAATAAACACACATGCTCGAAAGAGATTATTTATGTACATTCCTAAACTAATAAAATCATTTACATGGGGCTAGGTGAAAGCAAATTTCCACAAGAGCCAATAAAGTAACTTCCTGAATGGAAGCTCCTTCACTCTATCAATGATCACCCACAACTAATGCAATTGTGACAGTAGAAAAACTGCATCCTTTAGCTTCCATCCTAAGGCTGAGGTTAGGATGAAGTTGGGAGACTGCAAATCATGAAGGAAATACAACTCCATGTATTCCTTCACAGGCTCATAGGACCAATGGAAAACTCCAGAAAATGGGTGATGGGCAGCCTCCTCTTCTACGCAGCTGCTCACACATGGTTGAATCTCTTTGGTAATATCAGGTGGGTGAGAGGCTGGTGTACGCTGACTGATCTCAGGCGGTGGATGCTCATAAATAGGCTCTAGATAAGAGGTAAGTTGCCCCTGCTGCTGCTCTTCTGGTTCTTTTTCTTATCTCTCCCTCAGGTCAGAATCATAGTCGTCATAAACGGGACCGGTGGGAAAAATCTTCTCCTCATCATGCTGCTCATTGTCTCGTGCAGACCTGAGATGGATGATCTCCTGACAATAATATTCTTTAGCAAATAGAGGATAAGGCTCTACAGTTTGCTCTAGGAAATCCTACATATCCAGCTCAGACTCTGATTCGTAACTGTCATATACTAGTTGGCTTGTAGTGTCCCCAAGGCTGAGCCTGTTACAAATCATGTTATATGCAAAAGAATTGTAAATATGTTCTATAGGCTCTTGAGACAAGTTTTTTATAAGCTGTAGGCTTATGAGTTTTGTTAGGCCAGGGAGCCTAAGTGTTGAAGGCCAGGAGCCTGTGATATACTTGTATGTATGCAGGTCAATTAATAAAATATAAATACCACCAGTGCAGACCGACCACGATGAAAGAGTGATGGGGGACTGAGCGTCCACAGAATGGGCAAGGAACGAGGGGCTAAAAGGTGGGAAAGGGGATGAGTGAGGAGCCTAGGGGCTAAGCCTAGGGGGCTTAGGCCTGGAATAATATTTTATTATTATTCCTAAAAATCCATGTGCACGTTATTGTATCCTAAGTCCTTTTTAAGGACCCGTGAGTTTCCAAGTGGTGGGAGGAAGGTGTACAGATGGAATGCATGCAAGTTCCCAGGGTGACAAGTGTCAACCCTGGTGCATGCAAATAAAACCGAGACAGCAAGCCGTGAAGGGGGTTCGGACTCCATTCGACCCGATTGCCTGGGAGGGAACAGGAAGAGCAGTCTGCAAGAAGCCGTGTATGTCTGTCATAGAGAAAAAGCCTGTGTTTTGCGTGGAAGACCCGTGTACAACCCTCTGTTAGGAGTCGTGGAGTCTAGGCCTGTCTCTGAGATAACTTGTGAGTGTAATTCCTAGCTTGCGAGAAGCCAGTGAGGATCTCCGGAAGAATCTTGTGGTTTTGGGGAAGCCGAGTTAGCCTGGGTGTGAAGTCCCTGTTCCGAAAACATTGTTGTGAGATCATCGAGCGATTGCTAAACTGAATTGGGGAACCTGTGTCTGTGTTTCCTGTGGATTGTTGTGACTGCGCAGTATGGGACTGCGTGAGGCTTGTTGGCCTATGAGCGACTCCTCCAGGTGAGAGAGTGCGCAGAGGGAGAAGAGAACTCCTAGAAGGGACCCTGTAGCTGCCATAGAGCCCAGAGAATTCTGGTCCGGTCTGTTCCTGTAACCCAAGGTAAGGGAGACTGGCAGCCAAAGGAATGTCTAGGTGACAGAGAAGGTGCACTCTCCTGGGGTGGAACAGGCATGTGGGGAATGAGGGTCAGTGTGCAGTGAGCGTGGGAGATTCCTGGGAGAGCTTCTTCCTGGTGAATGTGTATGTGCTATCTTCCCTGTAACCTTAGCCTGAGTCTAGATTCCTTGCCCTGGGGTGGAGCTCGGTCCCAGCTCGGGGGTGACCTACTGTTGAGCTGATGAACAGTGTGGTCTAAGGATGGGAGGTTCGTGGAAGGCCTGCACTTGGTTGGTGATTTTCTACAGCAGATAAAAGATAAGTAATCTGAATTATGTTTATCACATTTGACATTACTGTGTTGTTTTGTATCATGTTTTCCGCTGTGTAAATGAATTAATGATGAATGCTATGGCTTGTTTAATTATAACAGTACCCATGTATTTTACTCTGAGTTTTAAGTGTATTTAATTGTGTTAAATGCATTTGCTTATAAAACCCAGTATGAATTCTGTAAATTCCATGTAAGGAATGGTAAACTGAGAGGTTGGGAAACCTGTGTAATGAAGGGTACACTACAAATTGGTATCAGAGCCAAGGTTTTGACACTGAGCCTAGATGAGCCAGTGGAGCGGTCTTTGGACCGAAAATGTGAGGAGAAATTGGGCCTGGAATGGCCAATTTCGAACGCTGGTTTGTTTCAATGTGTCAAGTAGTTGCTTGACCACGTTTATAAGCTCAGGAGGTTTAGCGATGCTGTGAAATTGCAACTGGTATGGTCCACGACCACAAGCAGACAGGTTTCTACACTAATGGTGTGAGAACCATCGGATCTGTTCGGGAGGGAAGGCAAACCCTTGTAACCGTCAGATCTGGAGAACGTGCACAAGATTCAAAACTTTCGAATGCTACACAGGAGTTTAACTCAGAAGGATCGTGAGTCGTACGATCCCTGTGGTTTACCCGTCAACCGTTCGAGTTGACAGAAGTTTCACAGGACCTAAGTCCTCATGGGTAGAGGAGAAGTTCCGAGGAAGCGTCGGGATATTAGAACTCAAGAGAATCGAGACCCTGTGATTCTCGAAAACCCGAGGAGAGATCATAGCCGTAAATCTCGGGAGGACACATGTCATAATCCTAGAGAGAGTCGGAACTCGGAGAATCGGACTTCTCGAGCGCGTAGAAATCTTGTCATATGAAATCGCGATTCGTGAATTCACGACAAGATCCGGATCGTTTATATTAGTGGACACGTGGCAGAGATCTGCACCATCGGGGAAAGTCCCGACAAGGAGTCCATGTGTTGTGACACTCCGAACCCCGAGAACCCGATAGAATCGTATGACTGTGGTCATATGAACGCAGGTCACATGGATCTGACTTGACCGCGAAGGGTAAAGCGAAAGGCACGTCGGTAAATGGAGAATCGAAGATTCCAGAGGCAAAGGTTTCGTGCATGGGAAAATCGCGATACGTGATTTCCCGATAAGGCTTAGGTGCGTGGGGCCACACCGACTGTCAGGAGGACAGGTGGTAGATTTATAGCAACAGGAGAAAGGATTATTGAGAAGTCAATGACTGGGACCCATCGGAGATCCCGTGAGTGTATGAGCATGACATTGAAACTGCCGAAACCCGACAGGGTAGGGTGGAGGTCATATAGTATGGTTCTGTGGACCAGAGGCTGAACCTAGGGAGCGAGCCAGTATAAAAGCATATCGAGAATCAGAGGATCGCGACGTCATAAATTCTAAAACCCCGATAAGAGGATTGGTCACGGTCATGGGTAGTGGTCGTATGGTGAGGCTATAGCCCGGAGGGCTAGCACGGATGGAGCCATCGAAAATCAGGAAATCGGGGATTCTGCTATCAGTATGTTGGGCGCATTCATATTTGCGAAACCTCGAACCCCAATAAGGGACAAGGTCAGGGTCACGAGTCAGCGGTCACATAGGCCAGCGCGGATTTGGGAGGACTAAGGCATATCGGAGATCAGAGAATCGGGAGTTGCAAGGACATGCGCCTGTTGACAGCGCAAGTGCCGAAACTCCGAAAGGGGTAGTCACGAGAGGGAAATGACCACGGTCAGGGCTCATGGTCATATGAGTCACGGGCTAGGCTCAGGAGAGCTAGCACGTAAAAAGGGTCATCGGAGATCGAGAATCCGAGAGGATAGTAAACTTTGACATCAGGAGTTGCGAAACTCCGAAATTGGAAGTCCTGAAATAACTGAAATGGAAGTTTCGGTAAATCGAAAAAAAACATAGAGCAATACAGAACTCAGAAAACTTGTGAAGCTGAAATAACTTTCGTTCTTGTTCGTATTAATTATGAATATTGTGGGTTATTCCTAAAGTTTAATGGCCTGACAATTTTGAATTGGATTGCACAGTGTGTGTTCTGAATACAACAGA
>ML781668.1:583851-597734 GCA_009831015.1 Picea engelmannii
CTTGTACTTGAACATTTAAGTGGGGTAAAAGGAGGTTGCCCCCTCGAAGAGGCTTATTATCTGAAATTATCTCTTTTTCAAGGCGTTGAGTACCTTTCCTGAAGTTTTTCTATGCTATATTGATGTTTGGTTCTTAACATGTGAAGAGGTTGAATTTCATTAAACAAGAGGTCTTAGATACAATTGCATAACCCAGGAAAATCAGTGCTTCATCAAAACTTTACATTCGGGAGCTTAGCTCTACCATCGATACTTTACAAAATGGAAAAAATGCCTACATATACCCAAAACTTTCGTAGCAGGAACTTGCTCGGGTTTCCATGGCACGACGTCCAAGTCACTTCGGTCAGACTGTGCATGCATACTCTTTTCTAGATGCAATAGTTTACATCGGGCCTTTTCTTGTCAGACTGCCCATGCATAGTCATTGGTTAGACTGCCCATGCAGTCTAATGTTGGATGTGATCTTTGTCAGACTGGACTGATAGTATTTCCCCATAGATTTTCCTTTTCTGGCTTTCCATTTATGGTGGTAATGTTTTCCACCCACCACCAACCACTTCAATAACTGCTTCCTCGAGATTAGAAGGGCCCGATCAATTTCTGCACTTGGACAACGTGGTGACCTTTCCTTGGTTGTTGTTATGGGGGAGACCCCGATGGAGGGTAACATGGTTAGTATGGGTGGAAGACAGTGTGTTCACTTGACTAGGACAAGGCAGAGGTGGAAGACATGGGGAAGGATGAGGTGGATGAAGGGAGACAGGTGTCGGGAGGAGAGAGGGATGAAAGGAAAGAGGACAAGACACCTCGAAGAAAAGAGGGGATAGGTGTGCGAGAGGGAGAGGTATGAGGGGAGTGGGAGAAGTGTTAGGGAGAGGAGGGAGACAGAGTGGAGGGCACATGTCGGTGAGAGGGGAAATCGGTAAGCGAAAGGGGAAGTGGTAAGAGGTTTAAATGGTCCCGCACAAAACTGCTTCATTCTAGACCCCCCACTTATTAAAGGAAGAATGGAAAGGGGGGTCCAGAATCAATCCTCAACCACAGATCGAAGTGCCTCAATCCTAGTTGTTCATACTTGCGTTGCCCATTCCGAACCCTCCCCTCCCCATTAAAGGTAGAATGACGGGGGGGGGGTCTGGAATTGGACCTTGTCCGTAGATCTAGGTGTGCGGATCATGGCCACCTAGATCCATGCACCTTTTAACTCACATGGTATAACTGAGTTCTTCAGTAGATTAATGGTCCTAATCCTTTCAGGACTTCTCCCACCAGGCATCCTTGATGGATCTCTTCCTCATTTTGCGAAACAACTCAAGAAATGACACCTGTCCTCTTTGTTTAGGCCCCGACTTTCCATAGAACCATGGGCTATGACCGTGGGCTAGGATCCCATGGATTCGCATTTCACGTTTTAGGGTTTTGAAACCCAAGGGAGAACCCTGTCCTCCCAACCAACGATCCTTGAAATGTCGACTCCCGAAACATCGACTGGCTGCCACCTATCCCCACTAGATTGGATGACCCCATTCATTTCAGTGATATGGGTGTTATTTCTTGTGCTAAACCTTGCACATTTCTATTGATCGCAATTACCCACCGACCGTCGATCTGCTCCATGGATGGATCCTCTCCATTGAAAATAATCTTTATCTGCTCGCTTGACTTTTTAACCCTGAAACAACATTATTTGAGTACTACACTTGGCACTCATGGTTGCGGCCTTTGAATAAAATGAATTTGATGGGATTTTAAACCTCATTTCTTTGCATTTTACACCAAGTGCCCTAAACTGGAGAGAAACATCCCCCTTGCAAGAATTGTTGATAACAAGGCTGAGTAGATCCAAACCATACCTTTGTACAGGTAGTGGATAGCGTCACCTTAATGGCTGACTGTAGGCAGGTTTGGATCTTCATTCATTGTAAGAAGTTGCAGGGATAAGGTGTCTTAACTAAGATAGTGATGGCACTCAGGTGGTAGAGAGGATAAGCTCAAGGAGCCTTCTTGGAAGAAGAGATTCTGAGAGATGAGAGTTAGGACGAGGATTATGAGAGAAGAGCCTGAGAAGCTCGAAAACTCAGAAATAGGAGGTAGAATAGTTCTTTGAGAGAGCTTGAGAGAGTTGAGACTCAGTTGTAGTCCATCTTACACATATTGTAATAAGATTTTCATATTAATGAAAAAGACAATAGTTTTTCCTGCATATGATTGTTTATGTGTTTATGTGTTTCATGAATGTATGTTGTAGGTGTATGATAGGTTTCATCTGCAATAGGAAGATAGATTTCTCTATCTTTGTTTGAGTTCAAAATATTGTTCTGGATTCTTTAGGTTATGAAAGGAGTGCACAACAAAACAATTGAGGCTTTGTAGTTAGCATAAGGAGTGTTCTTCTGAACTCTGTGGAGTCAGAAAAGAACGTGCCAGGAGGGCATACCAGAACATTTACAAACTCAAGGAGGATCCTCAAGGTTGTTGAATACCTTGGAGGACATATTGTGCAGAGGAGGCATAGAGAAACAAAATTAATGGAGATTTTGTAGAGCTCTGTTAGGAGGGCATTGAGCAGGTGCAAGGAGTGCACAAAAGAACATAGTTTCGAGTTCAAAGAGAAGAGGATTGTAAGGGAGAAGACACTCACAAAGTTACTGAATACTCTAGAAAGCTAAGCAAGGAGTGCTTGAGTAGAAGTTTTCTAAGAGGGAATGTATATCACTTCGAGAAACAAAGGGGATAGAGACATGTTGGCCCTTGGCCAGGTTTTTTGGAAATGCTGGTCATGTTTGACCAATTTTGGGATTTTGACAGGTTGGTCGAAGGTAGAGTGTAATTTGAGGTGGAGATTGCAGGATCTTGACCCCTTTTTAGGGATGTTTTGGGATTAGGGTTTATGTAACAGGTATGGGGATGTTGGCCTATGGGTTCTACCCATGATCATGCCCTTTTTGTAATGTATAAATAGATATCTAGGCGATGTAAGAAACACACGAGATCTAAGTGGTGTTGTGCTAAGTGCAAGTGATAGTTTTAAATTCTTTGTGGATGTTGTGTTGAACACTTACAGAGAGTGCAAGTGGTTGTAAGAAGCTTTTGTGTAGATTGTAAGAAGTATTTGTTCGATAAACTAGCTCAAGGAAGGAGGATCTGGCGAAGTGCGTGTAGATCTCCTGTCTTATGCAGAGTAGGATTCTGTGGCTCTGTGCATGTAGATGATTGATAGAAGACAATAAAGAGAAGAAGAGTTGGTGGACGTAGCCCCAGGTTGGAGGTGAACCACGTATATCCTATGTTATGGTTGATTTGTGAACTATGGTTTTTATATTGTTCATGTGATTTATGCTTAGTCCAGTAATGTATGTTTAGATGAATTTGGTATGATAGCTTAGTGCTTAGAAATGTGAATGAATGCTAGATCTGATTTATCTCTATATGATAAGTTTGTGAATGTGTTAGATCTTGTTGAATATTGTGTTTATCTGTAATTAGGTTTTATCTGCACTATGAATAAGGGTTAAATACTAATGAGTGACAACTACTAAGTTCTCTTTTAGAGTGTTGTAATAATGGATCTATGTCCCATCTAGGTTGCAGACACTTAAGTCTTGCAACCACCCCTTCCTCTACCTTGGGTGAGGCTTCATCTACTTCGCAGGTGTTGCCGAAAGGGCTAGTAGTTAGGGTTTTGTTGGTGCATTGTTGAAGCATTTAACTTTGGTTCTACCCATATGCCAACAAATGGTTTAGTTGTTGGGACATGAAACTATGATTGTTGGGAACTAAGGAAAAGATAAAGCTTTATGCCTAGATCTATTGTCCTAGTGCGTAGTATTTTACTTGACTTGCGAAGCTCTGTGATAATAAAGGAATTAGATCTGAAGAAAAGAGGTAATATCGTAAAGCTTTGTTCTCTGATAAAGGTAAGATAAGTGGAAATTTTTGTTTCAAAAGTATGGATCTAGGTTTGTTTGATAAAAAAATTCTTAACCTGAAAAATAGGGCACAACAAGAAGACAAAAGATTCGATATGCGTAGATCTGATAAAATGTTTGAAAGATATGTTATTCCTATGCATAGAAAGTATTTTTGGACTAACAAATGGATGCAGGATCCTAGAAAGAATTTTTTGTAGGTTAATTATTATGATCTTAGTGCGCAGTACAGGAAAGGTTGGGGATCATTTAAGAGAAAGAGAGGATTAACCATTTGTTACAGTTGCAGAAGACCAGGACATCTGGCTAAGGAATGCCCTGGTAGAAGACCTAGCTGTCTTTGTTGTAAAGCTATGGACCATGAAGTTTTGGATTTCCCTAGAATGATTGTTAAAGTTGAGAAGATGAATATCAGACAAGAAAACCTCGAGGAAGGCCAAGAAACTAAGACCATGGCAGAATCCAAGAAAGAATCAAAGACTATATTATTACAGATGAAAGAAACCTTGAATGATCATAGAGACACCAATCTATTAGAGATCTTAAAAGAAAAAGAGTACATAGAAACAAGAATAGGAGACTTCGACATAGACTATGTTCTAGATGAGGAAACATAGGTGAATATCATGACAGAAAGATCCTGGGAAATTTTGGGAAAGCCTTCTATGATTCCTTCATTGGGAGGAATAAGATTATTTAGAGGAGAGTTGATAGCCCTATGTGGAAGACTTACCCAGATATCTATGAGTACTCATGGAACTTCGACAGAGGAATAATTTGAGGTCGTTAAATTTGTCGAGAACAACACCCCATTTACTATTTTGCTAGGAAAAACTTGGATTGAGAAATATCAAATCCCAACAAAACAAGAAGAGGAATCTTTAGAATAGAAAAAGAAAGAACTAAGAGATTTCATTACTAGGAGAATAGCGCACTTACTGAAAGAACAAAAAGACCAGTCGAAGCTACTAAGGACAAGATATCTAGACATTGAAGTTGAAAGAACATATAAATACTTGAGACACCTGTCTGTACAAGAGAGTAGAGCACCTACTCTAGAAAAAGAAGAAGTATTAACCTCGAACCCTATGAAAGAATCTCATCAGCCTGAAGTTACTATGTTGAGTATAGATAAGAAAAAGAATGGAAAGAGGAATACCAAGATGCAGATCACAGGAAATAAGGCTAGAAAGCTCAGCAAGAAGAAAGCAAAGCTAGAAAAATTGCAAGAGGCACCAAAAAGAACTTCATAGAAAGAGGGTTTATAGAACTTGAACTTCACAAAATATTAGAAAAGCGCAGAGTGGCACTTCGCCATGGTGGACCAGTATGACCGTTGGAGGTATTATGACCGTTAGATTGATTCTCTCGAATGATTAGAACAATATTTATGATCAGAAAGCTCACCACTAGATTGTTGGGACCATGACATAATGGATGGAACTGCATTGATTAAGGATTTTCGACCCATTGGAAGAATCCATTACGATGTTGTCTATTTATCCCATTGAATTTTGCACCAAGAACACTTTTGTGAATTATATACGAACCTACAAGAATATTCATTGTTATCTCGTTGTGCTTATTGATACTTTTCCAACCACCCTATTACATTGAGTGTTTCATCACCGAACTAGGATACCTAATCTCGATTGTGCATGTCAAATGAACTCAACGTAGTAGAAAAGTCCATCGAAGAAATTCTAATCGACCTTATGGTTGAGAAGGTGATGTCTGTAGGAGTTCAAGCTTCATCGACGCAAGGAGTGAAAGCCTCCCCGTCGACTGCTCATGGATCTTGACCATCCTGAGCTGTGATTGAGAAATGAACCAAGCAATGTGATGACATGGCGAATGCGAAGCTAATCCCATCCATCTTGACCAACTACATCCCGCCATTGGCTAGCATGGTGAATCGTCATAGTGTCCCAAGGGACTTCAACTACACGATGATTATTGTGTACCTCTCGAAGGGGATACGCACAGTCACGCCATAGCTGGATAAGATTCCAACCTTGAATATCAATGACTATAACCTAGGAGATTGCAAGAGATATGGCATGCTCTCACCTCACAAATATTTGACCAATATGAAAGGAAAGAAGTCGAAGATCATTCCCCAACCATGGACTATGGACATAGTGAGCTTCACTATTCTGAACATAATGAGGATACCCCATTTTGGAAGGCACCAGGAGGTTAACACGTGCGTTAAGATCTTGTTGTCATGCTTCCATGGTGGTTATATGTGGCTAGATAGATGCATCATCGTCGATCCGGTGTTGATCCATCGGATTATCGAATTGAGCATGTAAGGACTAGACCCACAAGATTTTTCCCTAGGAAAAGCTGCAGACTATGCTCTGGCATAAATGATTAAAGACACTTAAGGCAATGTGGAAAAGGGGAAGCGGGGATAAAAGGTAGCCTCCATCTAGAATGGCATAGTGCGCCTAGCCTGTTCGTTGATCACAGGTAAGATAGTAATAAAGAACAGACCCATGCAGGGCATAGGGTTCATTATTGATCTCGCGAGAAAATGTGTATAAGGGCTACAAATGAACTGGGTGATCTACCTTGTTAACCAGTTAGAGAAATAATGTCACGAAATCTTAGGATTAGGGCTACGAGTTCCACTTCAGTGGGTTGTTGATCCTCATCGTGTTCATTTCTTGGGAGATCCCAGAAGGTGCGACCTTCCCTGAGATTGAACCATCTGAGCCTCTAGCTGTGAAGTTCACCATGCTCTGGTACTCAAGTGACATGGGGAAACAATGGAATTCAAACGCGATGTTCCACACCTACTAACTATAGTTGAAGAGGGCTATTGATTCCTTCCCTCGTATGACACCGAACACCCTTCACAGGTTTAATCCCTATGCGAAGTTCCGCGCATATAGACATTTCATTTATATCACTGCGCATGGATATGAGCACAAAGAAGAGCTGCAGAGTTACTATAATCTCACAGAGGAGGACATGGAAGAAATAACTAAGGAACGACCTACAGACTTCCTTATCCCGATCGACTAGGCCAAACTATCTGACCCCAACCTAATTGAAAATTTGGTGGTTACTCGCGAAGAGTACGATATACCTGGAAGTAGCATAAGAAAGAAGACAGAAGAGGTACAAAAACTGAAAAGTGCATTCTAGAGACTTCTTCAGATTCACCAGGAGGAGGAGGTGATGACGAAGTAGAAAAAGAATAGCATAATGGAGAAGAAGACAAGTAGAAGCAAGGCAAAGTAACATCGCCTAGGGATCCCATTAATGAGGCTAAAGCATCCAACAAAATAAAGGTTTCCCCTGTGAAACCTACATCACAGAAGAAGTCCAAAGATAGTTAACCATAAATGTAGAGTGTGCTCATGAAGGATGACATCAATCTCATCATTGTTGTCGTGTCAGACACCTTGAAAGATATCTTATAGTGCAGTGAATAAAAACAAGAGACCACGTATGAAAGGATTGAAACAGAGATGAGAGGGGTACAACAAGCCCTTCACTCCAGTCACACAATGTCTACTGTACCCCTGCCATAAAAAGAAACAGAGCTGGGAGATGAGCTTGTCCAACTTCGTAGAATAGCAGATGCGACCGAAGCTCACCTTCATCGTGTCTAAGAAGAAAAATAACAGGCCATAAAGGCCCTGAAGAAAGCACAAGAGGAAGTCATAGAGAAACTCTGGGTTGCACAGTAGGAAAAATATGACCTCCAAGAGAATTTTGTAGAGGATAGAGTGCAAATATAGCAGGAGAAAGAACAGTTACTCACGGAGCAGTTCAGAGTTAGAGAAGCATTCAACATAGAACTTTGCTCTATGACAAGCTTAGAAAAGAAAGAAGAAGACCTAGTGGAAAGTCAAGTAGCGAGGCTTGTTGAGGCCATCTAGAATATGCAACAGAGAGTAGTAGATCTAGAGCTACAAAAATTACCAAGCACTCCATAGGACGTGTGAGAATAGAGAGAAGCAACTTCCCAGAGCGTAGTTGAGAGAATCAAAGAATTAGCCATGCAATGCAAACAACTCAGTAGTCGAAGTGTGCAGACTTATGATCAACTTACAAAGGAACATGAACTAAAGACATTGGATTCACAGCTCCAGGAGGAAAAGAAGTAAGCATCAATAGTACAAGCACATTTGAAGCTCCTCTCAGTAGTTGAGAGGATGAAAAAGTCCCAACAATAGCGCACGACTCAACAAAAGGTCCATGCCATACAGAGAAAAGTCATGGAAATCACTCATAAGCTCCAGCTCGTCCAGGATGCAGCTTGCTAAATTTTTGAGGAGATTGAAGGATGAGGATCCAAACTAGAACAAGTAGTCACCATAGTCGAACAACACTTGGAAGGACTTGTGAACGAGGCATTTATTAAAGATTTCGCTGAGTAGGAGGCTCTAGCGATGCAACATGTCGAAGCAACTAAAGTCAAGATCAAGGCATTTGAGGCAGATTTACCCATATCAGAGTGACTTGAGACGAGTCATAGGTGAGTGTTGGGGGCCTATTGTCCCTTGACCAGGTTTTGTGTAAATGCTAGTCATGTTTGAATAATTTTGGGACTTCGACGGACTGGTCGAAGCTAGAGCGCAATTCAAAGTGGATATCATGGGATCTTGACCCCTTTTTAGGGTAGTTTTGGGATTAGGGTTTATGTAACGATTATGGGGATGTAGGCCCATGCGTTATACCCATGATTAGGCCCTTTTTGTAATGTATAAATAGATATCTAGGTGATGTAAGAAACGCATGAGATCTAAGTGGTGTTGTGCTAAGTGAAAGTGATAGTTGTAAATGTTTTGTGCATGTTTTGTTGAACACTTGCAGAGCTAAGTGCAAGTGTTTGTAAGAAGCTTGTGTGTAGATTGTAATAAGGCTTTGTGCAGTAACCTAGCTCAGGGAAGGAGTATTTGGTGAAGGGCATGTAGATCTCCTTTCCTATGTGGAGTAGGATTTTGTGGCTCTATGCATGTATATTATTGAGAGAAGACAATAAAGAGAATGAGAGTTGGTGGATGTAGCCCCGGGATGGGTGTAAACCACGTGTATCCTGTGTTATGGTTTCTTTGTGCATTATGGTTGTTATATTGTTCATTTGATTTATGCTTAGTGAAATAATGTATGTTTATATGAATATGGTATGATAGCTTAGTTCTTATCAATGTGAATGAATGCTAGATCTGATTTATCTCTATATGCTAAGTGCTTGAATGTGTTAGATCTTGTTGAATATTGCGCTGCTCTGTAATTAGGGTTTATCTGAATTGTGAATAAGTGTTAAATACTAATTAATGACAACTTCTAATTTCTCTGTTAGAGTGTTTTAATCAGAGATCTATGACGCAGCTAGGTTTCAGACACTTGAGTCCTGCAACCACCCCTACCTCTACCTCGGGTGAGACTTCATCTTCTTCGTAGGTGTTTCCGAAAGGGATGGTAGTTAGGGTTTTGTTGGTGTGTTTTTGAAGTGTTGAACCCTGGGTTTGCCCCTGTGCCAACAAGACCTTTGAGGTTCGAGTAGTTGAAGGTCAAGGTGAAACAATATTGATGAATACTTTGAAGGAAGACCTGTGTAAGGGGTGCACCAGGCCAATACTCAAACGATGTGTTGAAAGACACCGATCTGAAGGTCAGCCAAGTGCAAGGAGTACGTGTAGAAGCAATCATTTCAAGTTCAAAATCTCAAAAGATCATTGGGTCACCAGGAGGGAACAAGGGTTCCTTTGGAGGAAGAAAAGGGTAGAGCCATTGGGAAACTGAGTAAATAGAAAATCTCAGATGGAATAGAATTTTCAAGAGTGTAAGAAAGACCCAGAGTAATCAAACTCGTAGGAGAAAGATCAAAGGCCGAAACCTTTGACACTTAGAAATTTTACCAAATTCGGGAGAAAGTGCAAGCTCGGGAGGAGGAGAAACAATTGTTGTCAGATTAGCCACAGAGAAAGGAACTTGTGCCATTGAAATCCATGTCGAGACAAGAGAAGCACATAGAGGAGAGGAACAGATCCCATCCATCAGATATGAGCATGTGGACCAATAGTCATTGAATCCATAGGTAAGCACATGAGCCCTAAGTCCTTTGAAAATGCATAAGAGAGCAGACTCACAAAGTATCGAAGTCCCGAAGCCAGCTGGGACCATCCACCATATAAGGAGACAGGTGGAAGTATATTCGAGAGTTCGAGGATTTGACTTCGAAATATTCACAAGGAGAACAATTCAAACTTTGCAAAGTGTGAAGTGCAGAGTTATTCTGGACCATCATATCCACAAGAGCGCGTGGCAGAGATCCATACACTCCAGGAAAAGGAGGAAGAATGCAAGTGAGCATTGAATTTATGAACTCAAAATATGCGAAGAGATCCTAACTGTTGGTTGTAAGGTGGGGACATGGTGACAGATAAATGAATTTGTGGATTCACGATTTAGAGAATTTGAAAGGAGTAGGAGGTAAAACTCCCGAACTCCGAAGAGTGGAGTTGATCCTATTCGTTGGTGCTTGGAAGGACATGTGGCATATATACACAGAATTCGGGGGAAGAACCCTTCAAAAGAAAGGCAATGAGGATAACACCTGAAGAGTTGGGAGCCAAAGAAATCCAGGCCGACCATCGAGATAGGACATGTGGCGAGAGATCAACACTTCGTTGATTCACAAATTGGGAAAGCCAGAGGTAGGAGAAGTGAAAACTCATGAAGTCTAAAGTTGTGAGGTCATCAGGGTTGTCCATGAAAAGAGGACACTTGGCAGAAGATCTGATAGTCCAGAGACTTAGTTCTCTGGAGGTTTTGTAGAGAAGTGTTTCGAAATTTTCGAAGCACCGTAGCTAAAATAGTTGAGGGCATTGATTTGAAGAAGTAGCGGGGACCATTGATCCTCACATCGATTATATTCATGGTTTACGGTTTAGAATATTTGGCGACGGTTGTAGTTGAAACAACCAAAGCCTGGATTCCAAAGCGCCTAGAATATTAAGCCCCGGGTCATAGCCCGAGGTGACATAAAAGGAGAGCGTGGACCTGTTGGCAGCAATAATATAATGTCTATTGTTTGAAATCTTCCTACACAGGGTCTCTAAATTTTCATTACTCGTCATGAGCATTCTCACTAAACAATACTTGTCACTTGATGCTTTTTACATATCTTCTTTTCGATTTTTTGTTTTCATGACTGTAAGCATGAAAACTCGCGGCTAGAATTGACATTTTGTTTTGATTTGTGATTAAAGGAAGACTGCTCATGTGGTTTATTATAGAATTATCATATTTTTTTCTATGAACATGTTGTCCTCCTTGTTTATGACCCTTTTGGTTCGAAGCATGCCTTGGTTGCATAAGCGCAAGACCTCCATTCATTTATATTCGATTTTTTTTTATTGATATTGATGGATTTTTTATTCATGAAACTTTGAATTATCCAATTTTTATTCGATGCACTTACCTTTGTAATTAATCTATGAATGTGCGTACTTTGGTTGTCAAAGTGCTCTGATCCTAATACGTACCCAATGCCAAGGTGGCATATGAAGTACAACATGCCATTACTCCCGTTTATCATCTTGGGCTTCACGATTTTACTCCCATGCATGGTGATTAATGCCTCTTCCCACCGTTTGAATAGTCATAGCATTGTTTTGATAAGGCTTGAGGTCATGGCTTTGTGGATTTTTATAAAACCCTACCTGTGAGTTCTATGTTATTTCCCTTCCATTCGCCATGGCTCCAGTGGTAAGGATCGAGCCGAATGGCATCCAAACCCTGCTGTCATATGATAATGCCAGGGACAATTTAGAAAGGAACAGTTGGCATTTGTTCATCAAAAAATTTAAGGGTTTCAATCTTCAATTTCCCAAGAGTTTACCTTGGCCTTCGATGGCTGCAGGGAAAAGATAGGTGACGTGTATTTAGAGCTAACAGAAGAATTCTTAAGTCAAGCCACCAATTTACTAGCTTTCGGGCAGAAATGGTTCAAGAATGCGAAAGTTGAAGAGGTCCCCTAGACTTTGATGTTCACCTCATGAAAAATTACTAGTTGCGATCAAGGTATGCTAGTCTCATCCTTAAAACCTAGGTGGCATGATCTACTTGCTATTGTGAAGTAATTCATTACATGTGAAGGAATATTCAGATTAGTTTTCCTGTATCATCTGCGCTTGCTTATGAGTTTCATCGGCTTCCCATTCAATATGGACAACTTTCTGCTTAGAGGTATGTATAAGATGGGTAAACGGTTTAGGAAACAGAGGTTAGATTCAAGATTATTCCACCATGGGCTTATTAAAATTATCCTTGTACACTAGTTATAGTCCCAAAATGACTGTTGGGATTCATTTATCATACAAAATGGTTTCAGAAACCATGAATTGGGACAGGTTGATAAGCCGGTTATCGTGGAAACCCTTGTGAAACCTATCGCCTCTTCCCCACCACTCCAGGCCTGTGATCTTGCCCCTAACAATGAACTCCATAGCTACTCTAATGTTATCCAACAACACAATCGACCAGTCTTAGACCCAAAGAGTTGCAGTAAAACTGTTATGAAACCTACAGGGAAGAAGCACAAGGGCAGCGTCGATGTTAATTTCAAGAATAAAAGGGTTGGTCGTTTGATTTCATGAAGTGTTCGGAATAAAATGAAACCCTGTGTGGATGCAAACAACACAATTGAAGTAAGTGAAGACTCAGATTCAAAAATTGAGAGATTTTTGGCTGAAGAAGATCCCATGTCATACGAGCTCTATCTTGACACAACCTATGACTATGTAAACAATCTGCCTCCATGTCAAAAGGATAACCCAGAATTCTCGCGCATTCAACTCTATGATAAACCTACCACTACTACATATTGTAAAAATTCCGACGTTTTATTTGCGGCGTTATGGACAAAATTGTCCATATTGTCGCAAAATAGAGGAAATTTATAAAAAAAAAAATTCATGTTGCCCGATAACGTTGCTCTTGCCACGTTAACATCGCTCTTGCCACGTTAACGTCACTCTTGCCACGTTTTCTACTGGAACATCGCTCTTGCCACGTTTTCCACTGGAACATCTCTCTTGCCATGTTTGTGAAGATGTATGTCGCAATTGCCACGTTAACGTCGGTCTTGCCATGTTAACGTCGCTCTTGCCACGTTTTCCACTGGAACGTCGCTCTTTCCATGTTTTCCATTGGAACGTCTCTCTTGCCACGTTTGTGAAGATGTATGTCGCAATTGCCACGTTAATGTCACTCTTGCCACGTTAACGTCGCTCTTGCCACGTTTTCCACTGGAACGTCGCTCTTGCCACGTTTGTGAAGATGTATGTCGCAATTGCCACATTAACGTCGGTATTGCCACGTTAACGTCTCTCTTGCCACGTTTGTGAAAATGTATGTCAAAATTGCGACATTTGCGAAACTAGGTTTTCCCCTCCAACAGTCACCTTAGTATGTTCACCAAGTCAAAATACCAACGGTCACTTAGGACTTTTTTATGTCGGAATTGCGACATTACAAAATCTATAAATATGTTGCATTTGACGGATGTTGCGACAAGTTTGCTATAATAACGATGCTTCTTACTTCTTGAAGAAGAAGTAATGAGTAAACTGGAGTGCCAACAGTGCAGTAAAGAGGATGCTCCAGTGATCTTTTAACAGAGGGAATCTTGCATCCTCACATGAGATATCATCAAGACAAGATGGTAGAGGAAAAGTATTAGTGCCATTATTCAATTGAAGATCAACATCGCACACCATGTCTTGAGAAAAAGTAGGGTTTGCAATGAAAAGCATAAGGTATATGTTGCAGCCATTATCTCTGCCTGAGACTTCTTCTGATGACCATTTTCTAGACAAAGGGAAGATACCATACCCATTGGGCACTCTTCATCATTAGCAATATCTTCCACCCTTAAAATAGACATGGATTAGGGATTAGGGTTTAAGTGTTTAAGGGTCGATG
>ML781668.1:597784-610015 GCA_009831015.1 Picea engelmannii
AGGGATTAGGGTTTAAGTGTTTAAGGGTCGATGACTAAGGGGTTAGGGAATTTAGGGATTTTGTGTTAAGAGATTAGTGATTAACTAAGGTTGAGGGATTAAGGGTTTATGTAAGGGTTTAGGGTTTGGCTTGCCAGGTTTAGAGTTTATGTAATATGCACTTAATAGCAAAACACAAAAAAGAGAGATCTAATGTGAATGTGAATGTTATGGCCAGTCCCAAGGGATCATGGTAGCAACGCTGTAAAATATATGTAGGGAAATATAATATAACATAATATTATATTGCAACTGACTGATCAATATAAAATATATTATATTACAACTTCCAACACCTCCTCAATTACAACTTGACCTCTTTCATGCTTCATCGCCATTTATATGAAGTGATACTTATTATTAGTTCTAGGTATATAATCAACGCCATAATTTTTAGAAGAGTTCAAACTACTAGAATAAATGACGCAAATGCCCCTCACTAGGCAATCCGCTTCCACCAGGACCTTCTCTAACCTTGGCCCGAAGAGCATGAATGCTCTTCAAATTCCCGGTCGGGAATTCTTCACCCACAGTAGTCTCCTCCCACGATCTCCCTTTCACTTTTCAGGAAATCGGGTTTCGCAGTATCGCGAAACTCACGGCACTATTCTCGTGCAAATCAAAACTCTGAACCCCGATGGGTCAACGGGTCAACTCTCTCAGCTCTTGTTGGGGATTCGGGCAATTGGCACTTGCGATGCCGCAATTCACATGCACGGTGAATCTCCGAACCCCGAAATCCGATGGCACATGCGCTGCCTTCCTGCCACATCACCTTCTCTCTCCGCTATATCGCGAATCACGGGATCGCGATTTCAAAGGTCGCGATACTTGTGTATTGGAAAACCCCGAATGTCGAACCCCAATTCTTAGGGATCTGATGCCACGTGTCCCTGTAGCGATCGACGGCTTCGATTTAATCAGGAAATCGCTAATCGTGATTTCAACTGCTATGAAACACTTGCCTCCGGAATCCTGATATGCCGAACCCCGATGGTTCCGGGTTCCCTCTGCACCTACGAGTTAAATCTCTCACAGCTTCTCCTAGATCTGACTATCTGCGGGATTTCACGATTCTCCCCAGCGAATCCTGACTGTCGATTCTCCGCCTTGGAGAATTCTTTGGCTACAAAGCTTCGTTCTGGCTCGACCCTTCTCTTGGGTCCTTCTTCCAGGGACCACGCAGGAACTATTTCTCCTGAGCTTACTCACTATGACTCCTTTGAAGACTTTTCACACCCTTTGCGTGTTCAACCCTCAACAACTCTCGAAGTGTTGAGTCCCTCTAATCCTGTGCACTTGCAGCCACAGTAATCAGTGTCTTAATTTGCTTAGACTAATTGCTGAGACTTCAACCTTGGCCTGCACCCCTCCTGCATGGCTCTAATAACCCTATTTAACTTCTGGGCAGATGAGAGAAAGATTTCAACTGTCTAGCCTCATCAATGCACTCTATGCGGATGAATTCAACTGCAGTCTATGCATAAATCTCCTGGCTCAGACATAGAAACAATTGAAACTCATTCTCTTCTCTCACAGACTTTAGTTAAACTTCTGAAATCACATGCACAACATATTCAAAGCAAATGCATACAAGGAAAACAAACATTTATGAGTACAATATCAACATAGAGAGACAACACAAACCATGAAGTTGAATCAAAGACTCTCTTCTGTTAATTCAATCTGTACATGGGTGTTCTCCACAAGTTCTCTGCTCTGCTCTACTTGCTCTCCAATGATAATACAATGTACAAAGGAGGGTGCCTATATTCCGTTTTCCCTCTCGAATTCTACAACTATCAAATCTATAATTAAATTCCTATCTAACAACATTAAATCTATTAAATGCCTCATCTACTTAAGGACGTGAGATTATCCACTCAAGGTCCATTACAATGTACAAGTGCACTTCTTTATGAATGCCTTCATTAAAGGTCAGCGCAACAACTTTCAAAGAAATTCAAAAATATATTTGTTGGCGCTGTCCAACGGTTCCTCCGCTTCATGCGCTGGCTTGCTTGATGTGTTGTGGATGCTCCTGCATCATATACTCCCCGGCTTGAAATTTTTCATGGGCTCCTGTCCATGAGCTCCTGCACGGTGTGTCCATGCTTCTGTATCATCGCTTCTGTCTCCCAGCTGGCATCCTCCACTGGGTGATTCTTCCATTTCACCAGGTACTCAAAATACTTCTTTTGTTTGGTCTTCTTCCCCACTCGTTTGTCCAGTATGCACTCCATCTACGGCTTCTGTGCAACTGGTAACTGCTTCTGCCACTGGATCACTGGTTTCTCAACTCCATCTTCTGCTTCTCTAGCCCTGTACGGGTATAAATCTGAAATATTGAATATCGGAGATATCCCGATGCCATCTGGCAACTCAAGCT
Organism: Picea engelmannii; assembly: GCA_009831015.1. Lineage (NCBI taxonomy): Eukaryota > Viridiplantae > Streptophyta > Pinopsida > Pinales > Pinaceae > Picea > Picea engelmannii. Next base: position 600,213 of record ML781668.1, read on the forward strand.
CATAAGCGGTTTCCCCGAATTTCTTCAGGACTTTGCATGGCCCAATATTTTTCATTTTGAGCTTGTTGTATGTTCCCCTTGGGAACCTTTCCTTCCTTAAGTGTGCCAAAACCAAATCACCAAATTCGAACTGAAGTTGTCTCTTCCGCTGATCGGCTCTGCACTTATACTCTTGATTTGATTTCATCAATCTCTGCTTCACCTGACTGTGAAGTTCCTGCACCACCTCAGCGAACTCTTCAGTGCTTGCGCTGCTAGTCGCACCCTGTTTTGACTCCCTGAGTTCAAAAACTCCCCTCAGTTGTGTTCCATACACAATCTAGAATGGGATTTTCCCTGTACTCCAATTCACAGAATCATTGTACGCAAATTCTGCCTGTGGCAATATCTGGTCCCAACTGCTGTGGTGCGCTATCACCAAGCTTCTCAATAAATCCCCCAGACTCCTGTTCACCACCTCTGTTTGCCCATCCGTCTACGGATGGTAAGATGAACTAAAATCCAAATTAGTTCCCAGCTTATTCCATAGCGTCCTCCAAAAATGACCTATGAATTTGGTATCCCGATCCGAGACTATGCTTCTCGGCAATCCATGCAGTCTAACAATTTCTTTGAAAAACAAATTTGCGATGTGGGTCGCATCGCTGGTCTTCTGACACGGAATAAAATGTGCCATCTTCGAAAACCTGTCCACCACTACAAATATGGAATCAACTCCTCTCTGCGTCCTCGGCAATCCTAACACAAAATCCATGCTAATTGCCTCCCATGGTCTCTCGAGTATGGGCAATGGTTTATATAACCCAACATTCTGCTTTTAGCCCTTCGAATGTTGACAAATTATACATCTGTCAATGAACTTTTTGACATCAGCTCTCATGCCAGGCCAGAAATATGATTCACTTAACTTGGCGAATGTTTTGTCATGTCCAAAATGACCTACTAAGCCTCCACAGTGCTTCTCCTTCACTAAATTCTCCCTCATGGAGAAAATTGGTATACACAACTGGTTGCCTCTGAACAGCAATCCATCCTAAATCATGTAATCTATGCACGGACTTCGATCCCTGAGAACTGGATCGCTTCTCCGAAGTCTGCATCACCTGCATACATGTCCTTCAGATTTTCAAAACCCAATGTCTTGATTCTGAATTCCTGCAACAGCAAACATTTCCTGCTCAAAGCATCAACCACTTTGTTAGCAGTCCCTGAAATGTGTTTGATTACAAATGTAAAATTTTGCATATACTCTACCTATTTCACATGCTTTTGGTTCAACTTCTCTTGTTGATTCACAAACTGTAATGCATGATTATCGCTATACAGAACAAATTCCTTGGGTATCAAGTAATGCCTCCACTTCTTTAATGCCTGTATGATGGCATAAAACTCTTTATCATACGTGGAGTATTTCATCTTTGCATCATCCAGTTTCTCGCTGAAATATGCAACAGGTCTGTCATCCTGACTCCAGACCCCTCCAACAACATATCCGCTTGCATCACATTTCACTTAAAATGTCTTCTGGAAATCAGGAAACACCAGAATTGGTTGCTCTGTGATCTTCCGCTTGAACAGATTGAAGCTCTTCTCAGCCTCTGCTGTCCAGTGAAAAGTCTTATGTCGCTTCTTCACTGTGTCCATCATCGTGGCGCTAATTCCACTGAAATTCCGAATGAACTTTCGGTAGAAACTGGCCAGTCCATGAAAACTCCTCACCTCGAAAACATTTCTCGGTGATGGCCAATTCTTTATCACTTCCACTTTTTCAAGATCCATTTTCAACTCATTAGCCGAAATAACAAAACCCAAATAAATGAGTTCTATCTTCATGAAGGAACACTTCTTCATGTTGACTAATAGCTTCTCCTGCTGCAGTCTTCTCATCACAATAGCCAAATGCTTTAAATGCTCAGCCTTGGTCTTGCTGAAAATCAGTATATCATCCAGATATACGCCTACAAACTTCCCAATGAATTCCCGCAGGACTTCATTCATCAGTCTCATGAATGTGCTCGGTGCATTTGTCAACCCAAACGGCATGACCAGCCATTCGTACAAACCTTCATTTGTCTTGAATGTTGTCTTCCATTCATCTCCCTCTCTCATGCGAATCTGGTGATATCTGCTCTTCAGATCTATCTTTGAAAAATAATTTGCCCCACTCAGGCAATCCATCAAGTCATCCATTCTCGGCAGTGGAAATCTATACCTGATGGTGATTTTGTTTATCACTCTGGAGTCTGTACACATCCTCCAGCCTCCATCCTTCTTCGGACTTAGTACTGTCGGAACAACACACAGACTAAGACTTTCCCTCACCAGTCCTTTATCCAGCAAATCCTGCTCTTGCCTTTTGATCTCCTCGTTCTCCTGAGGTGTCAACCTATACGCGACCTTATTTGGCAAAATTGCTCCAGGTATGAGGTCAATGTGGTGACTCACACTCCTCATCGGCGGCAACAAATGAGGTCGTTCATCCATGATGATATCAGTGAACTCTCCCAACAGTTCCTGAATCTCATCTGGCAAGTCGTCCACTCTTGTGCTAGTCAGGACAATTCTCGGTTTCCGACCACAAAGAATTGTGGATCTTCATTTTTCTCCATCTCTGTGAGAAGCTCCTTCCCACTCATGAGAAGTATTGTGTTGTTTACTTCCGGCTTCACTTCCTTATCCTTTATCGGAAGCAATTTATGGGTTCTTCCATCCTTTTCCAAAGTGTATGTGTTCATCCTTCCGTCATGAACCACATTTCTGTCATACTGCCATGGTCTACCCAGCAATATATGACATACATCCATGGGAATAACATCACACATAATCTCATCATGGTAATTCCCTATCCTAAATTTAACTAAGCATTGTTTTGTAACACTTACCCGTTGTCCTTTCTGTAACCACAACACTTTATATGGGTTCAGGTGCTTATTTGTTTCCAGCTCCAGCTTTTCCACCATCTCGGTCGAAACGAGATTATCGGTGCTCCCGCTGTCAACAATGACTTTGCATTTCCAGCCCTTGGCTGTGCAAGCTGTCCTGAACAGTATGCTCCTTTGCATTGTGTTTTCCACCTCTTTCTCAGGTGTCAAAAGGATTTTATGCATCCCAAGCGATCTTCCGCTGTCTGCATCTTCGTTCTCAACATCACGCCTCTGCGCCTCAGTGATGTGAGCTTCTCCTCTGTCCACTTTCCTGTCTGGACAGTCAACGGCTTTGCGTCCGTCCTTTCCACATGTGAAACATGTGATGATTCCTCCTCTTCCTCGGCCTCGACCTCTGGTACGAGGAAGAATATTCGCATCAGCATAACCGCCACCCTGCTCTGTATGTTGCCTCCTCAGCTCAGCATATTGCTGCCTTTGTGAGGTTCCACCTCTTTCATCTTTACCCTGAGGCCTCTGCCATTCCTCCTTGGGCTTCTGAGTGCTTCCTTGGGCAACTGCCTTGCCTCTTGGCTGGCTTTTGCCTCGCCCTCACTGACTCTGCTTGCGGCTCAGCTTCTCTTCAGCTTTTAGAGCCATCTGGTATGCATCCTCAACTGTTTGGATGGTAACCATGCTTAATTCATCCTGAATGTCATACCTCAGACCATTCAGATATCTTGCCACCTTCTCATCATCGCTCTCCCGATGGCCTGCTCGGATGTTGAGTCTGTAAAACTCCTCGGTGTACTCTTTCACCGTCATCGTCTTCTGTCTCAGGTTCTGCATTCGCTTGAACAGAGTGATCTGATAGTCTCTGGGGATGAATTTTGCCTTCATCTTGGCAATCATCCTGTCCCAGCTCTTAATTTTCTGCTTGCCCTTGGAACATCTGTCTACCTACAGCTCGTCCCACCATAAGGCTACATTTCCTTTCAGCTTGGTAATAGCATGCCTTACCTTCTTATCCTCTTCGATATCTTCATATTCGAAGTAGGTGTTGAGTGCTCAGATCCAATCCAGCAACTCTTCTGCATCTAGATTCCCCTCATAGATGGGAATGTCCATTTTTGTCTTTGAGCTCATTCTGTAGATGGCTCTAATCAACCGCTCAGTTGAAGCATCCTCTGCTGTGACCTCTTCTTCGTGTCTAGCTTCCTTTTCCACCTAGGAATCATTGAACTCTCCAGCACCAGCTCTGCGTCTCTACGCTATCTCCATCTCCTCGAGCCTTGCTCAGAGATCTCTCATCTGTCGTTCCATTTCCGGATTCCCTGCTGGCCTTCCTCTTCTTCGGGCATCCCTGTCTTCACGATCAGGCGACTGCCTTTCTCTTCTTAGTGGCATGGTGTCTTCTCCTGTTCCTCTTCTGCTATAGAAAGAAAAAGACGTCCTGCTCTGATACCACTCTGACGCAAATGCCCCTCACTAGGAAATACGCTTCCACCAGGACCTTCTCTAACCTTGGCCTAAAGAGTGTGAATGCTCTTCAAATTCCTGGTCGGGAATTCTTCACCCACAATAGTCTCCTTCCACGATCTCCCTTTCACTTTTCGGGAAATCAGGTTTCGCGGTATCACAAAACTCACGGCACTATTCTCGTGCAAATCAAAACTCCGAACCCCGATGGGTCAACGGGTCAACTCTCTCAGCTCTTGTCGGGGATTTCCCTATTGGGAAATCGGCACTTGCGATGCTGCAATTTACATGCACGGTGAATCTCCAAACCCCGAACTCCGATGGCACGTGTGCTGCCTTCCTGCCACATCACCTTCTCTCTCCGCTATATCGCGAATTGCGAGATCGCGATTTCAAAGGTCGCGATACTTGTGTATTGGAAAACCCCGAACGCCGAACCCTGATTCCTAGGGATCTGATGCCACGTGTCCCCATAGCGATCGACGGCTCCAATTTAATCAGGAAATCGCTAATCACGATTTCAACTGCTATGAAACACTTGCCTCCGGAATGCTGATATGCCGAACCCCGATGGGTCTGGGTTCGCTCTGCACCTACGAGTTAAATCTCTCACATCTTCTCCTAGATCTGACTATCCGCGGGATTTCGCGATTCTCCCCAGTGAATCCTGATCGTCAATTCTTCGCCTTGGAGAATTCTTTGGCTCCAAAGTTCCATTCTGGCTCGACCCTTCTCTTGGGTCCTTCTTCCAGGGACCACGCAGGAACTATTTCTCCTGAGCTTACTCACTATGACTCCTTTGAAGACTTTTCACACCCTTCGCGTGTTCGACCCTCAACAACTCTCGAAGTGTTGAGTCCCTCTGATCCTGTGCACTTGCAGCCACAGTAATCAGTGTCTTAATTTGCTCAGACTAATTGCTGAGACTTCAACCTCAGCCTGCACCCCTCTTGCACGACTTTAATAACCATATTTAACTTCTGGGCAGATGAGAGCAAGAGGTCAACTGTCTAGCCTCATCAATGCACGCTATGCGGATGAATTCAACTGCACTCTATGCAGGAATCTCCTGGCTCAGACATAGAAACAATTGAAACTCATTCTCTTCTCTCATAGACTTCAGTTAAAATTCTAAAATCACATGCACATCATATTCAAAGCAAATGCATACAAGGAAAACAAACATTTATGAGTACAATATCAACACAGAGAGACAACACAAACCATGAAGTTGAATCAAAGACTCTCTTCTGTTAATTCAATTTGTTCATGGGTGTTCTCCACAAGTTCTCTGCTCTACTCTACTTGCTCTCCAATGATAATACAATGTACAAAGGAGGGTGCCTATATTCCATTTTCCCTCTCGAATTCTACAACTATCAAATCTATAATTAAATTCCTATCTAACAACATTAAATCTATTAAATGCCTCATCTACTTAAGGACGTGAGCTTATCCACTCAAGGTCCATTACAATGTACAAGTGCTCTTCTTTATGAATGCCTTCATTAAAGGTCGGCGCAACAACTTTCAAAGCAATTCAAAAATATATGTGCCGGCGCTGTCCAGCGGTTCCTCCGCTTCATGCGCTGGCTCGCTTGATGTGTTGTGGATGCTCCTGCATCAATAAAAAACAATGTTGTCATCTTTCCTTGTTTTATGAAAAGAAAGTCTCTTTCGGAAAGAGGTCTCCTTCTCATTAGTGATAGGAACCTTCTACTCAGTGCCTTTGATTTATAATCTCTGTTCATATCCATGGTCCCTTTCATGCATTTCTTCTTTTTTGTCCTTTCCTATCTACTTCTTGTTTTTCGCAGCTTCTTCTTATCACTTCCTTTAATTTGGATCCTATCAATGAAGGTTGACTACTAGAAGGGGTTGATTCACCCAAGAGAGCTTGAATTTTGGTGATGACTATGGCTACACTTTTTTGGCTTTCTCTGAAAATTATGTGGTTCCTTTCTAGCCAAAGGTTCCATAGGATAAACTTTGGGAGCATTCCCCACAGCAAGAAAGCTTGGGTTCTCCCCTTGACAGTGAAAGGGTAAAAGGAGTCCCAGTGGAGAAGGAGGCTTATTATATCCAGAGGAAAATTGAGTGCAAATTGGGGACCTGTTGCCATCATCCAGACTTCTTTTGAAAAGCTGCAGTTTAAGAGAAGATGGTCTGTGGTTTCTTCCGCATGTAGGCAAAGGGGACACCTGAAAGGTCCTTCCCATCCACGTATTCTGAGGTTCTCCCCTGTTTGGATTCTCTTGTGCACCAAGGTCCAAATGAAGAGGTCGATTTTTGGGAGAGAGTTGGACTGCCAGATTGCTTTCCAGAGTGTTGGATTAGGCATTGTAGTGGGGACGTTGTTGAAGAGTTGGTAGCCTTCTGCCATGGTGTAAGCCCGTGCGTTCCTTCCCCATCCTCTTTCATCTTTGCCTTTATTTTTTAGGGGGGCCTTCCCTTGAAGACATCTCTTGAGGGCACTCCAGTGACAGTCTAGAGTAGTTGGTCTGTTTGGCACTCCCCACCCTTGCCAGTATTGAAGTCTATCTTCCCCCCAGATTGAGATGTCTGAAAGAGTTACAATATTTTGACTGTCCATCTAGTTTTTGAGGCACAACAGGTCCTGTTGATGCTCTAAAGGAGGGTCTCCCATTATTGAGTCTGTCCAAATTCTGATTTTCTTACCATTTTTTGGCACCCAGGTAAGGTGACGGTTGAAATGAGGAAGCGCCTTTTTGTAGAGCGCAAAGATATGGGATCTTTTCGTTTCTTTGCAAGGGAACTCTAAGCTTCTGTCCCATGGCCCTCGAAAGTATTTCCTCCAAAGCGCGAGTTTACTCTAAGAAGGTTTTCCAGTGACCATCTTCCAGAGAAGCTTTGCCCCCAAGGCCATATTTTGAACTCTGGTTTTTTTAAAATTGAGTCCCCCTTCTAGGAAGGGCTTTGAAGCTTTTTCCCAGCTTATCAAGTACAACTTCCTTCCTTCTTGTCTGCCTCCTTCCCACAAGAAGCGTCTTTGGAAAGCTTCGATTCTTTGGATGACTGTGGCATGGGCTAACAACAACGAGCTCTGGTAGATAGGGATGCTAGACACCATAGACTTTATCAGAACTGCCTTCCCTGCTAAATTTAACCAATTCACCCCCTAAGAGGAAAATTTATTCTTTAGTTTTTCTACAAGATGGTTCCAATGAGAGGTTCTAGGGGAATTTTGAAAATAGGGATTCCCAGGTATTTAAAGGCCTCCCAATTAGTGTGCCCTTCCATCCCTAGAGCTCTTGTTATTCCCAACATTTCATTTGGAGTGATATTCCAACCATAGATGTTACTCTTGGCCTGCCTTATTTCACTTCCGGAGGCTGCTGCATAAGCATCCAATTCTTCCTTAAACGTTTTTGCTATTATCAGACTTGCTCCTCCCAATAGTAGTGTATGGTCCGTGAATTGTGCATGGTTTATGTCTTTCACCCCTTGCACTATTCTTAATCCCTAGATATTTTTGTGAACTTGGGCGTTTCCCAGCTGGTAGCTTAGGAATGATGCTTGAATTGCATAGAGCAGGGGCGAGAGGGGGCACCCTTGTCTTAAGCCCCTAGAGGCTTTGAAGAAGTTTGTTACCTTTCCATTCACCAACGGGGCTATCCATGGTGATCCAATGCAGGCTTTTATCCAATTTACAAATTTCATGTCAAAACCAAACTTCCTCATGACTTCAAATAAAAATTCATGTCTGACTCTATCAAATGCATTAGCGAGGTCCAGTTTAATAACCATACCTTTTTCTTTCCTTCAGACACTGGAGTGGATAGCCTCTTGAACCATGATGATGTTATCGGCAATATGCCTTCCTTTGACAAAGCCACCTTGGTTTTTAGGAACGATGAGAGGGAGGAGTTCCTTGAGTCGATTGGCTATAACTTTGGTGAGGATTTTATAGCTTGTGTTGCATAGAGAGATTGGTCTGAATTGATTGAAGGAAAGTCCCAGATCCTTGTCTGGGTTCATTTGATCAAGAGCCTCCTTTATCTCTTGTTGCGTTACTTCCCTTGTCTACCTACTGTTGGTGTCCTCATTTATTAGCCTTGGGATAACAGTGAGGGGGTACCTCTGGTGGTCCGTTTCTGTTCCTTTTGGTTCTGTATAGAGCATCTCGAAAGCTTCATAGGCTGCTTGTTTTATGCCCTCTGGATCTGCAATTGTTTTATTTTGAACTTGAACTTCTGTAACTGCCTTGTATTGTTTCCTCGCTTCCGCTTGTTTGTTTTGCGCCCCTTCTTCTTCTGTTGGATGGTTTCCTTTGTCTTCGGAGTTCTGGTCTCCTTTTTCTCCCTCTTGTGCTTCTTTACTTGGAACTGGTTCTCCTTCGTCCACTTCTTTAGCCAGGATACTAAAGTTATTCTCCGTGTCCTTGGTCCCTGAAGATTTAGTGTTCGATGGGACTGTTTGTTCATTTCTTTGTCCCTTCGATTTGGATTTCCCCTTCCGGGCCTGTTTCCGTCCTTCTTACCCTGCCTTCTCTGTGGGGGGATTCTTTGCGAAGTTCCTTTGGAAGTGGCCGTATTCGTGACATCCTCTACACTTGAACGGGAGTTGTTTGTAATCCAGCTTTTGGAAGTGGTGCCAGTCACCAACTTTTAGTTTTATTGCTTCAGGTAGACCTACCTCCAGATCCACCTCCACACAGATCCATGCACAGGAGTAATGGTCTCTTGGCTCTACTCGGTCAATGTAGCGTCCTAGACCATTCCCTATTGCCTGAAGTGAGGTGGGGTTCCAGCAGTGAATCGACAGGTTAGGGAGTCTCACCCAAACTGGAACATCCTTGGGGACTTCTGAAGCAGGATCAAAGCTCGGGGTCCATCGGTTTAAGTAGATTCCTTGGGTGCCCATGAAGTATGGGCCATTTTTGAAGATCAGATCTCTATCCTCCTGAGAGATAAATTCGAAAATGAAGTATCCTCGCCCGACCGCATAGCATGTAACACTACTTGTGATCAACGGCCTCCAGTTTCGCTGTATCCAGTTGTCTGTGGATCTGGTTGAGGGCCAAAGGCCCATGAACTGACCAACCAGTCCGCATTTAGAGAGGGAAAGGGATACTTTCATTGGAAGTTCGGGCGACAGATCAATCTCTGGAATAACGTCTAATTTCTTGACAAAGCTCGGGGGTGCTACATAGGTCGGCCTCTTACTGCAAGCTGCAACCATCTTTCAAAAGGAGGTGGAGGGGGAAGGAGGGGGCAGCGGCTCCCCTCCTTGAGTTTCCATGGCGGTGCACAAGAGAACCCTAGGCTTTACCAAGGCACGAGGTCAAGACGCGATTGATTTCTTTTTCGGTCCGAGTTTTTTAGAAGAGTTTCATAGATCCCTGATAGTCAATGTTATCTTAAACCTTAAATTAAGTTAAAATCTTTAAATCTAGAGGTTTTAGGACTTATGGATGTTTCTATGTAGAAGGGCCAATAT
>ML781668.1:619911-643056 GCA_009831015.1 Picea engelmannii
GATATGAAAGTGTTAAGAACACTGTATCTAATGGATACATAAACTAAGAGGATAAATTGTTAATAAAAAAATCTGAGTTTTTTAAATCGGAGATGATACCTCTTAACGTCTCTCTTCCCACGTTCTAGACGAGAACTTGCCACGTTCAAGACGTCAGTCTTGCCACGTTCTATATGTCTCTATTGCCACGTTTCAGACGTCTGAAACGTCTCACTTGCCACATTTGAAATGTCAGTCTTGCCACCTTTGAAGCATCTCTCTTGCCACGTCTGAAACGTCTCACTTGCCACGTTTGCAACGTCTCACTTTCCATGTTTGAAATGTCGGTCTTGCCATGTTTGCAACGTCTCTCTTGCCACGTTTGAAACGTCGGTCTTGCCACGTTTGCAACGTCTCTCTTGCCACGTTTGAAACATTGGTCTTGCCACGTTTGAAATGTCGGTCTTGCCACGTTTGCAACGACTCTCTTGCCACGTTTGCAACGTCTCTCTTGCCATGTTTTCAACGTCTCTCTTGCGACGTTGTAAACGTCGGTCTTGCCACATTTGCAATGTCTCTCTTGCCACGTTCGAAACGTCTCTCTTACGATGTTTACAACATTGGTCTTGCCACGTTTACAATGTCTCTCTTGCCACATTTGAAACGTCACAAGAGAGACGAAAATTAGGTCGTCGGAAAAATGACGTCATGTGAAATGATGTTTGAGGGGGTCCGAGGTTTGTCAGTCTTCCGACAATAGAAAGTGGCAATTGCGTTGAACGCGCCGTCAGAATTTGACCCAAATGTAGTAGTGTACCTTTCGCATGCATGATTCTCCAACCCTTAATGCTGTCAGTGCCAATGCACAATCCCTACAACCACAGTGTGATGAGTGTCCATCGTGGATCAACAAGTACTATACAGATGTGCCTTTGTTACAGTCCCGACTTAAGTCTTTAAGAGACCAAGTCGACAGGTTGACAAACAAGAACAATAGAATCCAATCCATAACCCAAGCTAAGGAGAAACACCTAAAAACTACAGGATCTGTCATTTTCAAGAATGTAGAGGTAGCAACAGCAATCATAAACTCCAAGATTGCTTGATATGTTTTAATTCCATGATTTGAGGTATGATCTTTTCAAATTTTAGCATGACTTTTTCACTCTCAAGTTTGGATATACAATTTGATTGAATAGATTATTTTTCTTATAAGGATTAGTTTGTTTTGTTTGTTGAATAAAATATGATTGTAGTTTCTATTATAACTAGTTACATAATCGTAAGATTCTGTAGCCAGTTAGAAAAATTTGAATTGCTTGATTTGACAATTGAAAACATATCTAAAATCTTCCCATTTTCATTTGTTTTCAGGAACACATGATTTCCAAGGAGATATGAGGCACTGTTGAGATCTCCCAGCCATATCAAATTTGTGTTTTTAGTAAATAGATTAGGTTGTTGATAGTTTTGATATCTAATGAAATCAGGGAGGTTGCATCCCCCATATTTTTTAAATAGATTTGATATTATCAACAGGAAATAGTTTTGTTTCTTGGAACGTATATAAGCATGTTATTTTGTACACATTGCATGGTCTCAGCCTGGGGAAAGACTATGGATTTTTCATTTACAGACTTCAATGGAATATAATACTCATCACAGCTTTAGCTTTTCCGTATTGTGGTTTTATTCAAGTCATGTTTATTTCAATTTGTAAATAGATTATGATTGCTTTCACTGTCATGGTTTACTACAAGCTGGTAGAATAAAAGTTTATATATTATCCATGTTTCATGTTCCAGATTTAACACACAGTAATCATTCATTCAAACTTGAATAAAGAGATTTATCTTTATCTTTGATTGAATGTTTATACGTAAGTTCTCACAGCAAGATTTATCTTATTGTGGCTACTTCTAAAATTATGAGATTGTTGTGATCGTATCTCTTATGTGTTCTGTCATTCGAATTCCATCATTATTGCTTCATATTTATTGGGAGCAATCTTAAGATCTGTCACAGGTTTACCTCATTAGATAAGGTGACTGGATGCTACACATCGAACAGATATTGGATGCGACAGCAGGTCAGCCTATTATTTGATTTCATTAGCATAATAAATATAGAAGTTCCCTATAGTTAAAACACTTTTTACCATCTTTTATTTCTTTTGTTTAATTAGACAGTTTGATATTTGATTCTTTTATTTAAACATTATAAGAAAAGAAAAAAAAAAATCTTAGATAATAGCTTTACTGTTGTTTAAAAAGTCAATTTACATTCGATTTTCACAGATTTAGATTAAAATTCGTATTTTGTACATATTATATATATTAGAAATATAATTATTTGTATATATTGTGCATATGATAAGTAGAGATTTTATAAGTCTTAATTAGTTAAACTACAGATGTATATTAGATGTATGTATATTTGTTAGCGATTGTCATTTATTAGATCCTTATTTTTCCTTTAGTTATTTTTTCGCTTTCTTTAGGACTTAGATCAACCAATGGAGCCGCTAAACCCGTCCAAGTGAATTAATCCAAATGGCTTGGGTTAATTGCACAACCCTGGACCGGATTCACTCCTCCAGTTGACGAGCAGTCAATTTTGTCTGTCAACAAATTGGGCTAGAAGGAGGGCCTGAAAACTATTAATGGCATGAGGAGGTCGTAAGACTCCTCCCCCACCTACCCACTCACCTATAGTAAATAGAATTCATTCAAGCGACAACATTGTCCCTCAAACAACAACCACATCAAACGATGATCTACGGATCACGGTTGAACCAGTAACTCCAAATCCTTCGGGTGGTGATATACAAGAGATTGTTCGTCAATGTCTCATAAGAATGTACAGTGCCTTAGCCTATATAAGAAAACCAAACTGACCTTTGAATCAACCAATAGAATTCTCTGATATCAAAGAACAACTTGGAGGTACTGACCTTACCTTAAACCCTACAGATCCAATCCTCACTCCTGCAATAGGAGGATTTGGTATTCCACCGTCATCACCTCCTTCATCTCCTTCTTCTTCTAGAGAACAATCCTCAGATGAAGGCAGTTCTTCATCCTAGCCTTCGACACCACCCACACCTATGGCCAATTCAAACAATCTCGCTAGACCCTGGCTCGACCAAGATGTAGTGGCCATACCTAGGCCTCAACATCCTTTGCCCAAACACCTAGAGAAATGGCTCCCTAAGTTTGACCCAGACTCCAAATAGATCGTTGAAGATCACATCAAAAATTTTATGCTAGCCATTAGACTCCGTAGTGTTGAGAACGAAGACGTAGTCTATAGACTGTTCCCCTACACCTTTGAAGGCAATGCCTCTACCTAGTACTTTACCGAATAGCCCCACACCATCGTGTCATGGGAGAAATTTGAATATTGTTTCCTTGAGAAGTTCAGAGACGAAAAGTCTCCTGAAGTTCTAGTCATGGAGCTTTCTAGTCTAAAAATGAACCCCAAAGAAAAGATCAAAGAATTTAATCAAAGGTTCCTCACACTAAAGAACTGAATCCCTACGGATTCGATGCCTGCCGAGAATCTTATAGTCACATACTACATGAAAGCCTTACATCAAAACATAGCCATTTGGGTAAAAAGATCCAAGAAAGCCACACTGTTAGAAGCCTTCAAAGAGGCCAGTCAGATCGAGAAAGATATTCTCATCTTAAAATACACTACCAGTAATGAGATAGAGACTAGTTCATCCTCCAAGAAAAAAATCGAAATCCTTCCTAGACCTCCTAAAAACAAAGCTCAACATGAGAGTTTGGATTTAGAAAAATTGCAGAAAATCATTCAGAAGTTATCCAATCAAGTTATAGATTTAAAAATCTCATCCAAAGAAGCTTCTTCGAGCAAAGGTCCTTACAAACCCCCTTTCAGGAAGCCTTTTCTCACAAATCGACCGAACCCAATTTCTGAAGGCTTAAATCTAGAAAGCCTACAATTTTCTATTCAAACAATCCTAGAAGCACACGATAACTTGATTCCTCCCGAGATTCCTGAAGAAGTAGCTGAACAAGAGACGGTAGAAGAAGATGAATCCTCTCCAAATATTTTCGAACATTTTTCGGATAGCATTTTTCAAGCTAATTTCGAAACAGTTCACCCTTACAATACTAGGAGCAAGACAACAAATAAGCCTTCTTCTGAAATCACTACGACTTTGCCTTCAAAATAGTCTAAATCGATTGAGACTAAACATAATTTAATAAACCCAAGTTTATATTATGATTTGGTTGAGGATCTAAAAAATATTAGGGCTAACATTTCTGTTTACGAATTATTAAAATTCCATTTTCTTCTGCAAAAAATGCTGCAGAATATTGCAGAGAATAGCAAAAATAGCAATTCGAACAGCAACAAAGGTGTTCAAAACAGCCCCAAAATTCCTCAAAAGTCCTCCGCCAAAACTATATTCGAGCCTCATGATAAAAGAGACCTTCCTGTAAATAATGTAACAAATGTTGATAAACCAGTTTCAGAGGCTGCGAGTAAAGAAAAACAAACTTCCACCGTTAATACTCATAGAAATGTCCCTCCATTTTTGTTGACTTTTGAAATTTTCAATAGGAATGTACATAATTGTATGGTAGATTCAGATGCATCATCTAACATAATGCCTTGTTCTATCTGTCAAAAGATTAATGCCGAAGTTCAACCATCCAGCTTGAAAATTATCCATCTTGATCGAACTAGTGTTAAAGTGATAGGCGAATTAAGAAATGTGCTTATAAGATTGTTGTCTAATCCTAAAGTTCATCAAGTGATTGATATTATTGTTGTAGATATCCCAGAACTTTATGGTTTTTTTTTAACTAGAGATTGGTTAGAACAATTACATCGCTATTTTTCAACGGATTGGTCTCACTTGTGGCTGCCCAAGAATGAAAAGCCTAACAGAATCAAGGTAAATCGTGAATGCTATCTAAAGTTCACGGTGACTGATTTAAATGATCCCAATGAACCATTCAATCCTTCTGCCAATTTTCCTCAAATACAGGGGATGGATACTTTTTTCAGAAATTTCATGGCTGAAACTTCTACCATCACTGACCCGGAACAGGAATCTGAAGTTATGACATGCACACAGTCAACAGCCTTTTCTCAGTGGTCACATGCACTCGATGAAAATCAAATATGGTCTCTTTACTTTGATGGGTCAAAATCCAAAGAAGGAGCTGGTGCAGGGTGTGTGCTCATCAATCCAGTAGGTAATAAGACTTTGATTGCTTTCCGGTTAGAATTCAAATGTACGAACAACAGGGCCAAATATGAGGAACTCCTGCAAGGCCTCAGAAAAGCATTAGATCTGAACATTTAAAATTTGATTGTCTTTGGTGATTCGAAAATCGTGGTTAGATAGGTAAAAAATTATATCCATTGTTTATCTCTGCACCTTAAAAGTTATCAAACTGAGGTATGGAATTTGATGAACAAGTTTTCTTCATTTAACATAAATTCTATTCCTAGATTGAATAATTCGGAAGCTGATTTGTTAGCTAATGTTGCTTCAAAACTTTTTCCTGCAGAAGGCTTATCTCCGAATTCATTTTTTGTCAAACTGTTGTTCAAACCATCCATCCTAGACAACATCACGAATTGGAGAGTCTTCGATGACGATCAATAGATTATAAGTTTTCTGCATATGGAAGAAAATTTCCAGGGCACGGTGATCGACGAAGGTACCCATGATGAAAATCTTCGTGACTTTATGGTAATACCAAATCCGAGATCTCCAGAATCTTCATCATACATGGTAAACTCTATCCTGAAATCTGTGGTTAGATTAGAAAAATTTTATGATCTTCACGACAAGTTCAGAAAATCTGTGAACTTTAAAACGAATAGTTCCTCCTCGACGCATGAAAAAGTAAATTTGGGAACTAAAGAAAATCCACAGTGCATTAATTTAGGGTTGGGGTGTTCTAAGCAAGAAAAAGTAGCATTTATTAAGTTTTTTAAGGAATTCAAATATGTTTTTTCTTGGACGTACGACAACCTAAAAACCTTTGATCCTAATATCATACAACACGTTATTCCCATGAAACCCCAAACCCAACCTTTTCAACAAAAGTTAAAGAAAATGCATCCAAAACTCGAACCAATGGTCAAGAAGGAATTAAACAAACTCCTAAATGCTAAGATAAGTTTCCCAGTTAGGCACACATAATGGGTCTCTAATCTTTTCCCTGTCAGAAAGAAGAGTGGTGAAGTCCGACTATGTTTCGATTTCTGAAATCTTAACCGAGCATCTGATAAAGACAACTATGATGCCCCTCCCATGGAACAGATCCTTCAACAGGTATCTGGTTCTAAAATATTATCCTTGCTAGATGGTTTTTCAGGGTATAACCAAGTCCTTATGTCTCCTCCAGACCAACTCAAAACCACCTTCCGCACTCCATGGGGTACCTACACTTATAGAAAGATGCCCTTTGGACTCATAAACGTCGGTGCCACTTTTTAGAGAGCGATGGACATCAGTTTCCGAGGCTTAATCAATCAATCTGTAGTATTTTACCTAGATGACATCACTGTCTTCTCGAAAAATAAAAAAGATCATCTAGCCCATTTAAGATCTGTTCTACAACGATGTCGTAAGTACGGCATTTCTTTAAACTCAAAAAAATCTATCTTCGCAGTAGAACAAGGTAAGCTCCTTGGATTCATTATATCAAGCAAAGGGATGATTATCTACCCTAAAAGAACTCAAGTCATTTCGAAACTACCCCCTCCCTCGTCAAAAAAGTCCATGCAGTCTTTCTTAGGTCAGATAAACTTTGTTAGGAGATTCATCCCCATCTTTTCAGAAATGGTGAGACCATTACAAAACCTAATAAAAAAGGATGTACAGTACCATTGGGGACCTTTAGAAAGTCAAGCTTTTAATTCAATAAAAAAGGCCATAATATATGCTCCTCCTCTAATGAGCCCCGACTTTTCGCAAGATTTCACCCTCTACACATTTTCCTTCGACAGATCCTACGCTGTCGTCCTAACTCAAAAGAACGTTGAAAACAACGAAGTCCCAATCACCTTTATGAGTTCATCCTTCAAGGGGGTGGAACTTAATTACCCAACAGTAGATCAGCAATCCTATGTTGTTTTCAAAGAAGTAAAGCACTTCTGATCTTATTTGTTGAAATCTAGGATGAAAATCATTGTCCCTTACCCGTCTGTCAGAAATTTGTTAGTATAGAAAGAACTAGGTGAAAAAAGGGCAAACTGGGTCACATCCTTACAAGAATATGACATAGAAATCACCCTAGCACAAATTGTAAGAGGCCAAGGTTTATGCAAATTGGTCACTGATTCAGCTGTAGGATAGCAAGAGGAAAATCATATGTTAAATCCAGCACAACACTATCAAAATCAAATCTGTTGTGCGCAAAACCCTGTTAGTCCCTGGTACGATGACATAAAATTTTGTCTTATACACGGATCAACTCCTCGTCACCTTGATCCCACAAAAAGGAGAGCACTAAGATTAAAATCTTTTTATTTTCAGCTGATTAATGGTATTTTGTTTCGTCAAAATTTTGATGGAGTACTAATGCGTTGTCTTGAGAAAGATGAAGCGGAAAAAGTCTTATTGGAATTACATGCAGGGAAGCAGGTGGGCATTTCGGTGGGGAAACAACTACCCATAAAGTATTAAGAGCAGTTTATTACTAGCCTACCCTTTTTAAAGACGCTCATGCTTTATGTCACAAGTGTGTGATTTGTCAAAAAGCATCCAGACGGATACATAAACCAGCTTTCCCTTTGCAACCAGTTTTAGTAGACTCCCCTTTTCAGCAGTGGGGTCTGGGTATTATAGGCCCAATCAATCCGCCATCCTCACAGCAACATAAATATATCATAACAACCATAGATTACTTCACCAGGTGGTCCAAGGCTGCCCCATTAAAAATTGTAAATACCATCCAGGTAATATCCTTCTTGAATTCAAATATTATTACTCATTTTAGTATCCCTGAATGCCTGGTATTTTATAATGCTTCTTGTTTCTTGTCTCTTGAAATGAGTGATTTCACTCTAGAAAAATGAACTAAATTAAAATACTCTACCAGCTATTACCCCCAAGGCAACGGTTTGGAAGAATCAACTAATAAAAATCTGATCAAAATTATCAAGAGAACGGTCTCTGAAAACCATAAAAATTGGCATAACGCATTTTTAAATGCAATCTGGGCTGATAGAGTAACTCCTAAAACTGTTGTGGGTAACTCACCTTTCTTTCTTGTTTATGGGAGGGAGGCAATTCTTCCAACACATTTCCTTCTTCCACCTCTGCAGTTATCACAGAAAGTACAGGAAGAAGGTTGTCCCCCTTTAGAGAGTCGAATTAATGCATTGTTAAAATTAGAAGAAGTGAGGGCTCAAGCAAAATGGAAATTGGATCAACATCAACTCATTGTTAAAAACTGGTTTGATTCCAATTCTGCCTCTGACATAAATTTTGAGGTAGGTGGCCTTGTCCTAAAATGGGACAAACCTCATGAGGGAAAAGGAGAGCATACTAAGTTTCATAACTTGTCGTTAGGACCATTTTTAATTGCTAAGAAATTGGGTTCTAGTTCCTTCCGATTACAAAATTTAGAGGAGCAGCCAAACACCTTTCCGGTGAATGGAGAAGCTCTAAAAAGGTACCTTGCCTGATGACACTCCCATGCACACTGTGTAAATATTTTCTATTTTTTTTGTTGTTTGTTTTTCTTTGCTGGTTTGTTTTGATTTTTCCTTTATGCTTATCGATCTTTCTTTTTGAAACACACATGCCTGCATCACGGGCTAGCTTAGACGAAGAGAACATAAAATTTTCCCCTCCAAAATGACTACTAAAAGTTGTTTAAACATCAATTGTGGTATTTCTCTGAGTTTGCAGCCATGTTGAAGATAACTTGTTGTTTGAAAAGCGTTTCTTGATTTCAATCTGCAACTGAAGGTATTCATGATCACCCATAAAAATTCTTTTTACATTGTTCATGTTCCTTAAGAGAACAACTCAAAGATGTCTCCCTGCTCTTGAAAGTCGGTTTTATTAACAAAATATTTCTAAATCTTGATGAAGGACAACTAAGAAATTTCCTCAAGGTCTGTGAGATACTAAGATGTGTTAAAAAACTAGAATTTTCAGCGTCACCCCGCTCTATTAAATATCTTTAAAAAACTAAATAAATTTTCAAAGAGCTGTGGGAAGTGATTGTAAACCCACAGAGATACTGAACAAGTCTGCTAGCAGTGGGTAAATACATGCATGATGCCAAGATAACTTCGTCAGGGTACTAAACAGGCCCGTTGGCAGTGAAGCAATGTCAGGTATAAGAAAATTCTCAGATATGGATTTTGTTTTGACCTTAAATGTCCTTCGTTCTAATATGGAACTTCTTGACGGGATACAGATATCGGAATGGGTTAATTGACATCCCTGTCGAGGCTATGGATGCCTACTGGCAGCAGTGGCCCTGTCAACAGTATTGAAGATTTTAACTTTAATATCATGACTCTCTTCGGTTATGATTGTTGTCAGTTTTCGTCTCTTTTAAAGTAACAATTGTCTGAAACTGGAATGCATTATAATTATTTACGATGTTCAGATAGCTTTTTGGTTGTTTCTGATTCGAAGTTTTTTCTGATTATCCTAATCTAAACTTGTCATTTGGCAGAGATAACTGCTTCTCCTAGCGTGTCTCCATTGTTGGCAGCAATAATATAATGTCTACTATTTGAAATATGCCTACACAGGGTCTCTAAATTTTCATTACTCATCACGATCATTCTCACTAAATGATACTTGTCACTTGTCACTTTTTACATATCTTCTTTTCGAATTTTTTTTTCCATGACTGTAAGCATGAAAACTCACGGCTGGAATTGACATTTTGTTTTGATTTGTGATTAAAGGAAGACTGCTCATGTGGTTTATTATAGAATTGTCATATTTTTTGCTATGAACATGTTGTCCTCCTTGTTTATGACCCTTTTGGTCCTAAGCATGACATGGTTGCATAAGCGCAAGACCTCCATTCATTAATATTAAAAAAAATAATTTATTGATATTGATGGATTTTTGATTCATGAAACTTTGAATTATCCAATTTTTATTTGATGCACTTACCTTTGTAATTAATCTATGAATGGACGTACTTTGGTTTTCAAAGTTCTCTGATCCTAATAAATACCCAATGCCAAGGTGGCATACGAAGTACAACATGCCATTACTTCTGAGTATGGCCTCGGGCTTCATGATTTTGCTCTGACGCATGGTGATTAACGCATCTGCCCACCGTTTGAACTGCCATAGCATTGTTTTGATAAGGCTCGGGGTCATGGCTCTGTGGCCTTTAATCAAACACTACCTATGAGTTCTATGTTGTTTCCCTTCCATTGGCCATGGCTCTAGTGGTAAGGATCAAGCCGAATGGAATCCAAACCCTACTGTCATATGATAATGCCAGTGAAGATTTAGAAAGGAATGGTTGGCATTTGTTCATCAAAAAATTTAAGGGTTTCAATCTTCAAGTTTCCCAAGAGTTTCCCTTGACCTTCGATGGCTACAGGGCCAATATAAGTGACATGCAGTTAGAGGTAACATAAGAGTTCTTAATCCAAGCCACCAGTTTACCAGTTTTCGGGCAAAAATGGATCAAGAATGCGAAATTTGAAGAGGTCCCCTGGACTTTGATGTTCACCTCACGAAAAATTACTAGTTGCAATCGATGTATGCCAGTCTCATCCTTAAAACCTAGGTGGCATGATCTACTTGCTATTGTGAAGCAATTCATTATGTGTGAAGGAAGATTCAAATTAGTTTTCCTGTATCATTTGTGCTTTCTTATGAGTTTCATCGGCTTCCCGTTGAATATGCCCTACTTCCTACTTAGAAGTATGTATAAGATGGGTAAACGGTTTGGAAAACAGAGGTTAGATTCAAGCTTATTCCACCATGGGCTTATCAAAATTATCCTTGTACACCAGTTACAGTCCCAAAATGACTGTTGGGATTCATTTATCATGCAAAATGGTTTTGGAAACCATGAATTGGGACAAGTTGATAAGCTGATTATCGTGGAAACCCTTGTGAAACCTATCGCCTCTTCCCCACCACTCCAGGCATGTGATCTTTCTCCTAACAATGAACTCCCTAGCTACTCTAATGTTATCCAACAGCATAATCGTCTAGTCTCAGACCCAAAGAGTTGCACTAAAACTGTTATGAAAAAGCACAAGGGCAGTGTCAATGTTAATTTCAAGAATAAAAGGGTTGGTCATTTGATTTCACGAAGTGGTCGGAATAAAATAAAACCTTGTGTGGACACAAACAACACAATTGAAGTAAGTGAAGACTCAGATTTAGAAATAGAGAGATTTTTGGCTGAAGAAGATCCCATGTCATACTGGCTCTATCCTGACACACCCTATGACTATGTAAAGAACCTGCTTCCATGTCTAAAGGATAACCCAGAATTCTTGGGCATTCAACTCTGTGATAAACCTACCTTTCATGTGGACGATTCTCCAACCCTTAATGTTGTCAGTGCCAATGCACAGTCCCTACAGCCATAGTGTGATGAGTATCGATCGTGGATCAGCAGGTACTATACAGATGTGCCTTTGTTACAGTCTCAGCTTAAGTCTTTAAGAGACCAAGTCGACAGGTTGAAAAACGAGAACAATAGACTCCAATCCATAACCCAAGCAAAGGAGAAACACCTAAAAACTATAGGATCTGTCATTTTCAAGAATGTAGAGGCAGCAACAGCAATCATAAACTCCAAGATTGCTTGATATGTTTTAATTCCATGATTTGAGGTATGATCTTTTCAAATTTTAGCATGATTTTGTCACTCTCAAGTTAGGATATACGATTTGATTTAATAGATTATCTTTCTTATAAAGATTAGTTTGTTTTGTTTGTTGAATAAAATATGATTGTAGTTGCTATTATAACTAGCTACAGAATCGTAAGATTCTGTAGCCAGTTAGAAAAATTTGAATTGCTTGATTTGAAAATTGAAAACATATCTAAAATCTTCCCATTTTCATTTGTTTTCAGGAACCCATGATTTCCAAGGAGATATGAGGCACTGTTGAGATCTCCCAGCCATATCAACTTTGTTTTTTTAGTAAATAGATTAGGTTGTTGATAGTTTTGATATCTAATGAAATCAAGGTGGTTGTATCCCCCATATTTTTGAAACAGATTTGATATTATCAACAGGAAATAGTTTTGTTTCTTGGAACCTATATAAGCATGTTATTTTGTACACATTGCATGATCTCAGCCTGGGGCAAGACTATGGATTTTTCATTTACAGACTTGAATGGAATATAATACTCGTCACAGCTTTAGCTTTTCCGTATTGTGGTTTTATTCAAGTCATGTTTATTTCAATTTGTAAATAGATTATGATTGCTTTCACTGTCATGGTTTACTACAAGATGGTAGAATAAAGTTTTATATATTATCCATGTTTCATGTTCCATATTTAACACACATTAATCATTCGTTCAAACTTGAATTAAGAGATTTATCTTTATCTCTGATTGAACGTTTATACGTAAGTTCTCACAGCAAGATTTATCTTATTGTGGTTGCTTGTAAAATTATGAGATTGTTGTGATCGTATCTCTTATGTGTTCTGTCATTCGAATTCCATCATTATTGCTTCATACTTATTGGGAGCAATCTTAAGATCTGTCATAGGTTTACCTCGTCAGATAAGGTGACTGGATGCTACACATCGAACATATATTGGATGCGAAAATAGGTCAGCCTGTTATTTGATTTCATTTGCATAATAAATATAGAAGTTCCCTGTAGTTAAAACACTTTTTACCATCTGTTATTTCTTTTGTTTAATTAGACAGTTTGATATTCGATTTATTTTATATAAACATTATAAGAAAACAAATCAAAAAGATTAGATAATATCTTTATTGTTGTTTAAAAGATCAATTTACATTCGATTTTCATGGATTTAGATTAAAATTTGTATTTTGTACATATTATATATATTAGAAATAGAATTATTTGTATATATTGTGCATATGATAAGTAGAGATTTTATAAGTATTAATTAGTTAAACTACAGATGTATATCATATGTATGTATATTTGTTAGCGATTGTCATTTATTAGATCCTTGTTTTTCCTTTAGTTATTTTTTTGATTTCTTTAGGATTTAGATTGACCAAAGGAGCCGTGAAACCCGTCGGAGTGAATTAATCCAAACGGCTTGGGTTAATTGGACAACCCTGGACCGGATTCACTCCTCTAGTTGACGAGTGGTCAATTTTGCCCATCAACAGGACCGTAGATCTGGTCCCGGAGAATTTGTCGATTCGAAGATCAGGTAAAAGGGAGAAAGTAGCTCATAAATGTTTCAAAGAACAAAGTCGTGAAGGGAGATGGACCATAGTTGTAGTCTATGGGCACGTGAAAGGAATGGGTTTAGCCATAAGAGCTCATGCCCATTGGTGTTGAGATTCGAACGATTCTAAGGAGAGGGTCTATCGGTGCCATATGACTTCCTCCAAGGATTAAATGGTATGTGTAAATTGATTTGGGTTCCATCAGGGGGCCTAAAGAGCTAATCTAGCTCAGTGATCGAAGATCCTTGACCAGGAGGTCGAAGAACCCCCAGGAGGGGAGGCAGGTTGCATGAAGTAGTATCAAAGCATATTTTTTTGTCTGTAGATTTCAGGCAAAAGGAAATAAAGGTAATGAAGAAAGTTCGCTACCGACAAGTAGTATCCGAAACTGGAGTTTTCCTATAAAAAATGGGTGAAGGGAGATAGAGTAATGATGCTCTATGCGAAGAATTGTGAGAAGTGTGTGGAAGAAAAATGAACAACCAGGTGAACTATGGGAGAAGATGGAGATGATATCAGTTGCAGAGTGAACAATAGACTTTCCATAAGGGAAAGAAGAGGATGAAAATGGCTACTGAATGCCATTAACGTGGTCTGAGAGAATGCCACAAGAAGAAAAGAAAACCAAATATAGATCTGGAGCTCAATCAGATAAGAGCGAGAATGGTACAACTAAAATTGAAGATGCAACAAGATGCAAAGGTACATTGGGGGTATGAGTGGCCTCTGAACAGGAAGATAAAATGGCATGTTCAAAAGTTGTTGGCCAGAAAGCAACAACAGGTAGCAAGGGGGTGGCTGAGGCATGTCGAAAGCCTCAGAGACACTGAGGAAGTGGTTTACATATGTGAACCAGAAGTTGGGAGAACCCTCGATGATGAGGAAGGGAGATCAAATAAAGGTTTCATGAACTACTAGGAGGGCAGAGAAAATTTTTCAAATTTCCAAGCGGGCAATGAGATGAGATCAATGGAGGATCTCATAGACTACCAGGAGGGAAATCATGAAAATTCATGTTGCCAGGTGGGCAATGAAATGAGGTTAATTGAGGATATCATTGACTGTCAGGAGGACAACAATGAAAATTTATATTTCTAGGTGGGAAACGAGATGAGATCAACTGAAGATATCATAGACTGCCAGGAGAGAAGCAAAAAAATCCTAAATTGCCAGGGGGGAAAGGGAAATAGAATAAGAATGTCTGAAAGTCTCAGGAAATCAGAAGTGAGTTCAGGTCAACAAGGAGTGTTGATATATGAATATTCATGTGGTTTTGCATACCATGTGAATGAATATGATGAGAAGTTAAATACTTCCACCATAAAAGAGGAATATCAGAGGTGCATTCTGATCATTAGGGGGATCAAAACATTCATGCCAAGTGACCAAGTAGATGCTAGAATAAGTGTTGCAGATGCAACAGAGGAAAGGAAACTAGTATATACTGTCAAAGAGGAGGAGTAGAAGGAGAAAACATTGATGTTTCCCCCAGCAGAAGGAGAAGAGCATTCACTAGAATTTCTCAAAATGTTCAACCAGGGGGCTGAACAGGAGATGACTGTAGCACTGGAGCCTGTAGCAGAAGAGGAAGTAGAGACCATAGATTTTGCTGAGTTGCATGAATAATTCAAATCCCTAGAGAGAAGAGTGATAGTGCAAAGCCATCACATCCAACAGGTCGGGTTGGAGACAAATGAAGGAGCATACCATCCCAAGGAGCATTTGGAGGAAGTTGGAGTTGAACCAACACAAGAGGAGATGACATAAGCTAATATGTCAAAGGAGGAAGCTAAGCAGCAGCTCAGTGATGAGACTGTAGAACTAGAGTCTGCAAAAAGGTGGAAAGTTAAGGCCATAGTATATGGAGAAAACAACAAGGGGGATCAAGATGATCTACCCACTGACAAGGAGAAGATGCAGCAAGGAAAACTACATAAGAAGAGCCAGCCAATAAACCATCTACACAAGGTGATAGAGGAGATAAGGAGGCTGATGTTGAGGTCAACACAAGAAGAAGTCATCAAAGGGAAGCTAAATAGAGGAGAGCCTTCTAGAGCAACAGGGAAGAAGAAGAAGAAGCAACAGTACCAGCAACAAAAGAAAAGAAGAGGAGCAGGAGGAGAACTCCAAGGAGAAGTTTGGGATCCAGAAGGATTTCAACAGAGCTAGAGAGCTCATGAGCATGAGCTCATGATTTTTCCACATCAATGGAGAATGACGCAGGAGCATCCTTCCAAATCCGCAGATGCGCCAGCAAGCCAACACATAGGCACGCATTAGAGAAATGGAGAGGCACCGACCCTCCCATTTTTAAATTTGAAATATGATCCTATATGGATTTGTGTTGTAAGGCTGAGTAAGGCCAAGCCATACCTTTGTACAGGTAGTGTATAGGGTCACCTTAATGGTTGACTATAGGTAGGTCTAGATCTTGATTCATTGTAAGAAAATGTAGGGATAA
Organism: Picea engelmannii; assembly: GCA_009831015.1. Taxonomy (NCBI): domain Eukaryota; kingdom Viridiplantae; phylum Streptophyta; class Pinopsida; order Pinales; family Pinaceae; genus Picea; species Picea engelmannii. The sequence goes on from ML781668.1 coordinate 635,756, forward strand.
GGTGTCTTAACTGAGACAATGATGGCACTAAGGAGGTAGAGAGGATAAGCTCGAGGAGCCTTCTTGGAAGAAAAGATTCTGAGAGACGAGAGTTAGGACGAGGATTATGAGAGAAGAGCCTGAGAAGCTCAGAAACTTAGAAATAGGAGCTAGAATAGTTCTTTGAGAGAGCATGAGAGAGCACAACAGTTTTTCCTGCATATGATTGTATATGTGTTTATGTGTCTCATGAATGTATGTTGTAGGTGTATGATAGGTTTCATCTACAGTAGGAAGATATATTTCTCTATATTTGTTTGAGTTCGAAATATCGTTCTGGATTCTTTAGGCTATGCAAGGAGTGCACGACAAAACAATTGAGGTTTTGTAGCCAACACAAGGACTGCGCATATGAACTATGTGGATTTAGAAAATAACATACCAGGAGGGCACACACAAACATTTACAGACTCAAGGAGGATCCTCATGGTGGTTGAATACCTTGGAGGACAAATTGTGCAAAGGAGGCACAAAGAAACAGAATTGTTGAAGATTTTGTAGAGCTCTGCCAGGAGGGCATTGAGTAGGTGCAAGGAGTGCACAAAAGAAATTTGTTTCGAATTCAGAGAGAAGAGAAGTGTCAAGGAGAATACACTCACAAAGTTACTGAATAATTTTGAAATCTCAGTAAGGAGTTCTTGCGAAGAAGGTTTCCAATAGGGAACATATATCCCTTCGAGGAACAAAGGGGATAGAGAACTTGAGGTTCAAATAGTTGAAGCTCAAGGTGAAACAGATTTGTTTAATACTTTGGAGGAAGACCTGTGAGAGGGGTGCACCAGGCCAATACTCACATGAAGTGTTGAAATACAACCATATAAAGGCTAGTCAAGCACAAGTAGTACGCGTAGAAGCAATCGTTTCAAGTTCGAAAGATGAGAAGATCGTTGGGTCGCCAGGAGGGCACAAGGGTTCCTTTGGAGGAAGAAAAGGGTAGAGCCTTTGGGAAACTGAGTAAATCCAAAAGATTAGAAGGAATATCATTTTCAAGAGTGCAATAAAGACCAAGAGTAGTCAGAATCACAAGAGAAATATCATAGGTCACAACCTTTAACACTTAGAAATTTTCCCAAATTCATGAGAAAGTGAAAGCTTAGGAGGAGGATAAATAGCTTCCGTCAGATCAGCAATAGAGAAATGAATCTGGGCCATCGAATTCCACGTCCACATAGGAGGAGCACACAGAGAAGAGGAATATATCCCATCCAATGGATCTGAGCACGTAGACCAATAGTCATTGGATCTAGAGGTACGTGCACAAGCTCTAAGTCCTTTGAAATTTCATAAGAGAGAGCACTCACGAAGTCCCAAAGTCCTGAATCATGTTGGGACTATCCATCATCTAGGGATATAGGTGGAAGCAGATTCAAGATTTTAAGGATTTAGACTTCAAAAGATTTTCTAGGAGAACAATTCAAAATTCATGAAGTGCGAAGTGCAGAGTGATTATGGACCATCAGATCCATAAGAGAACATGGAGGAGATTCATACAATCTGAGAAAAGGATTAAGAATGTAGGGGAGCATTGAATTTATGAAGTTAAAAGCCACAAAGATATCATAGTCGTTGGTTGGCAGGCAAGGACATGGCAACATATAAACAAATTCACATTTTCACGATTCAGAAAATTTGAAAGCAGTAGGAGCTGAAACTTCTGAACTTTGAAGAGAGGAGTTGATCCTAGCCATCGATGCTAGAAAGGACAAGTGGAAGATATTCATGTACTTCAGGGGAAGAAATCTTCAGAGGAAAGGAAAGGAAGAGAACACCCAAAGAGCTAGGAGCCAAAGCAATCATGCCCATCCATCGAGATAGGACATGTGGCGAGAGATCAACACTTCACTGATTCACAAATTGGGAAAGCCAGAGGTAGGAGAAGTGAAAAATCATGAATTATGAAGTCACGAGGTCATCAAATCCGTTTGTGAAGAGAGGACACTTGGCAGAATATTTTCTTGTCCAAAGACTCAGTGCTCTAGAGGTTCTGTAGAGAAGTGTTTTGGAATTTCCGAAGCACCGGAGCCAAAATAGTTGAGGGTTGTTGATATGAAGAAGTATTAGGGACCATTGATCCTCACACCGATTATATTCACGGTTCAGGGTTCGGAAGATTTGGTGACGGCTATAATTGAAATGGCCAAAGCCTAGAGTATGGAGTGCCTAGGATATTAATCCCTGGGTCATAACCTGAGGTCACATAAAAGGAGAGCGTGGATCGTAGATCTGGTCCCAAAGAATTCATCGATTCAAAGATTGGGTAAAAGGGAGAAAGAAACTCATAAAAGTTCTGAAGCGCAAACTCATGAAGGGAGATGGCCCATGCTCGTAGTTTGTGGTCATGTGAAATGAAGAGGATTAGCTAGAAGAGTTAGTGCCCATTGGCATTGAGATTTGAATGGCACTAAGGAGAGGGCCCGAGGGTGCCATATGACCTATGCCAAGGGTAAAATGGCATGTGTAAATTTATTTGGGTTCTAGTAGGGGGTCTGAAGAGATAATCCAACTCAGTGATCGAAGATCCTTGACCAGGATGTCACAGAACTCCCAGGAGGGGAGGGGGCTTGCATTAAGTGGTATTACAACATATTTTTATGTCTATAGATTTCAAACAAAAGAAAAGAAAGGGAATGAAGACAATTGTCCACTGACAAGTAGTATCAGAATTTGGATTTTTCCTATAAACAACGGGTAAAGGGAGAAACAGTATTGATGCTCTATGCAAAGAATCGTTACAAGTGTGCGACAGTAAATTGAACAACCAGATGAGCTATGGGAGAAGATAGAGATGATCTTAGTTGCAAAGTGAACAATAGGCTTGCCAGGAGGGAAAAAAGAGGTTGAAAATGGCTACTGAAGGCCATGAACGTGGTCAGAGAGAAGACCACAAGAAGAAAAGCAAACCAGATATGGATCTGGAGCTCAATGAAATAAGAGAATGAATGGAACAACTGAAATTGAATATGCAATAGGAGGAAAAGGTACACTAGAGGTACAAATGGCCTCTGAACAGGAAAGTAAAATGGCCCATTCAAAAGTTGTTGGCTAGAAAGCAACAAGAAGTATCAAGGAGGTGGTTGAGACATGTTGAAAGCCTCAAAGACACAGAGGAAGTGGTTTACATATATGAAATAGAAGTTGGGAGAACCCTCAGTGATGAGGAAGGGAGATCAAATAAAGATCTCATGAACTTCTAGGAGGGCAGAGATGAATTTTCAAATTTCCAGGTGGGCAATGAGATGAGATCAATGGAGGATCTCATTGACTTCTAGGAGGGCAGTGATGAGAATTCATGTTGCCAAGTGGGCAATGAAATGAGGTCAATTGAGAATCTCATAGACTGTCAGGAGGACAGTAGTGAAAATTCATATTTCGAGGTGGGCAATGAGATGCGATCAGTTGAAGATCTCATAGATTGCAAGGAGAGAAACAAAAAGATCCTATATTTCTAGGTGGAAAGGGTATTAGAATGAGACTGTTTGAAAGTTTCAGGATTTCAAAAGTGAGTTCAGGTGAGCAAGGAGTGTTGATATATTAAGATTCATGTGGGTTTTTAGACCATGTTAATGAATATGATGAGAAGTTAAATACTTTCACCATCAAAGAGGAAGATCATAGGTGCATTATGATCATTGGGGGGATCAAAACTTTCCTGACAAGAATCCAAGTAGAGGCTAGCATAAGTGTTGCAGATGAAACAGAGGAAAGGAATCCAGGAGACACTGTCAAAGAGGAGGAGGAGAAGGAGTAGACACAGATGTTTTCCCCAGTAGAAGGGGAAGAGAATTCAATAGAATTTCTCAAAATTTCCAGCCAGGAGGTTGAATGGGAGATGACTGCAGCAGTGGATCCTATAGTAGAAAAGGAATCAAACATCATGGATTTTGTTGAGTTGTATGAATAACTTGAATCCCTATAGAGAAGGGTGATAGTGCAAAGCCATCACATCCAATAGATCAGGTTGGAGACAGATGGAGGAGCATACCAACCCAAGGAGCAGCGGGAAGACGTTGGAGTTGAATCAGCTCAAGAGGAGATGACATAAGCTAATCTGTCATAGGAAGAAGCTTAGTAGTAGCTCAGTGATGAGACTATGTGTTGATAGTTCTGCTACCCAAGTTCTTTGTAAACTGGTTCAAGTCTAACATAGCCTCCTACAAATAGTTTACAAGAAATTTCCAAGCCAATCCATCACCAATTACATGGAAGTATTTGATTACAACCTTCCAAATGATGGAGCATCTAGATAAATTATTGTCCTCCCGACAAATCCAATCTTCCACTGAGTCTGGATTGAGGTATTTGTGGGTTACCACTTAATTCCATAAGTTAGATGTACTGAAGAGCCTCCAACATGCTTTTGTTGCTAAGGCTTTGGAAACAATGAAAATATTCTTTAGTCCCTAGCCCCCCAATGCTTTTGGGAGAGCCAACCTATCCCATTTTTCCTAAGGTAAGGTGTATTGATCCTTCATTCCATACCAAATAAAACGAAAGCATAATCTGTGGATTTTTTCTAAACTACATTTGGGAATCCAAGAGAGAAACATCTAGTAGACTGGGATAGCCTGCAGAATTTCTTTCATCAAAGTCAGTCGACCTACCCTTGAGAGCCACCGAAAAATCCATAGGTTTAATCTTTTTTCTAGTTTCACCAAGAGCCAACGTCAATCCCCTGAGAGGTATTTATTTTCTTTGAGCTAGAAGCCAAGATATTTAATCCCTTGTTGTAATTCCTGTAGAGGGAAGGGGAAGAGGGATCTATAAAGAAATGAGGTGTCATCATCTATCTTAATTAGAGATAAAGTATATTTTTTTGATTTGATGATAATCCCTATAGCACTTCGGAAAAGATGGATTATTTCTACTAACATCTCTGCATCTCTGGATCTGCCACTACAGAAAATTAGGACATCATCTACAAAAAGTAGATGAGTAATTCTGAAATCTAGAGAGGATTTTATACCCTGGTATTCCCTTGAGGTGGTGGTTGAAACAATGGCCCTTCTTAATCCTTCTTCTATCAGGAGAAATAGGAGAGGTGGGAGGGAGAATATGTGCCTTAGCCCCCTTTTTGAGGAGAAAAAGGGAGAGGTTTCTCCATTAATCACTACCAAAAAATAAACCGAGGAGATACAATCCGTTATCCACCTAATGAAGGGTACCTCAAACCCCAAATGTGTAAGAAGTAGCCTGATGAAGGACCATTTTACCCAATCAAAATCCTTTAAGAGATCAAGTTTTAGGACAACCCCTTTGGACCTCAAAGTTCTAAGACTTTGCAATCCTTCTTGAGCCACCCTGATAGATTTGTGTATCTATCGGCCATTTAAAAACCCAAATTGTTCTTTTGAAATAGCCTCCAAGAGTATGGGTTTAAGGCATCTGGAAATGAGTTTTTCCACAATTTTTTAAATGCAATTACACATGGAGATCAGCCTAAAATCCTTGAAGTAGACGGGATCATCCTTTTTTGGAATTAGCACTAGGAAGGTTGAGTTGAAGGGAAGATGCATCATACCATTTCTTCTATATTTTTACACCACCTAGAGGAGGTCATATCCTAGCAATTCATATAATCTGAGATAGAATTATATCATCCAACCATCTAGCCTCGGGCTCTTGTCCTTTTGAAATATGTGAGGATTCTCCTTTAATTCTGTTTTTTTGACTTCCTCGAAAAGTTCACTATTTATTTCTGCATCCACAAAGCTAGGATAATAGAGGGTTGGTCAAATGATCTTAGCGATATTCACCCTATGTTCAAATTTATACAAGGATTTGAAGTAATTCTTTCCCATCTCTGCTAAACCATCAAAGGATGCTACATCTGTACCCTCCTAATCCTCCATGTTCCAAATAGTATTTGAGGCTTTGTTTCCTTTTGCAAGAGCATGGAAAAATTTTGTGTTCTCATACCCCTATTCAAGCCAATTCGCCAGGTATTTTAACCATCAAGTCACCTCTTGAATTGCTATAATTTGTTTATTCCTAGATTCCAAAGACCTTAGAGAGTCTCGGGAAGAGTCAGAGAGGAATCCCACATTAGACGAGAGGTATATGGCCTCGATTTTTTTTTTTTGTGCTCTACAGTTCTCTTTCCTCCCTTTTCCCTTTATCCCATGCCCAGGGAATAGTCAGTAGTTTGATTCTTTTAAGATTTTCCATAAAGTGAAAACCCGTCGGAGATCTTAAGATGGGATCATAAGGCCTCCAATTTGACTGAACTAGTGCAAGAAAAATCTAATATGTAAGCCATGAAGCATTAAATTTAAAAGGTGAAGGAGGCTTATTTGTCCCTCCCTCCAGAGCAAGCCAGATCAAGGAGTGATCAGAAATTCTGCCAGCACCGATCCATTGTCTAACTTGAAATTTTACCTCCATTAGTGCTTCTACAACCAAAAATCGATCGATTCGTTTTGCTACCCTTGCGTCCCCTAAACGCATATAACTCCAAGTCGGGTTGCACTTGTTGGGGGCAATGTCCAATAGACCATTGACAGACAGTAAATGTGTGAACATGGTAGTGATATGATCCAGGTGAGCTGAAGGACCCCAAACCTCAGCTGCACCTAAGGGAAAATTTAGATCTCCCCATAGAATTAAATTGTCAGCCTTCACTAGCTTTAGTTTGAGGATTTATTCCCATAAGGGGGTCCTTTCCATATACATCCCATAAATGTTCAAAAACATGAACTCCTTACCTAGGCCCTCCATGAAAATATCAACCCCTAAGAAAGAGTTGAGTGCCCAAGATTTTAACAGTTTGATTGATCTGGTGCGCCATCCTGTAGCTAAACCACTTGATCAACCAGTAGTGTCTATACCATCAAAATTCCATCTCGGGAGCAATGTGGTGAGGGTAGAAGAAAGTGTAGTAGAGTCTGCCAAAGATTCTTGGAGAAGTATAATATCCGGTTGTTGAGTGGAAATCAACCGTTTAAGAGAAGATTTGTTGTGGGGGCTCACTAGACCCCTGCAATTGAAGGAGATTAATTTCATGGGGGAACCTTCTTAGGGGCATGCACTACTCTAAGTTCCCCCAAAATATACTTTTTATGACCAGATGAAATATCAAGCCGAGCCCGATATTGAGCCTTGGAAATTAGGGAGGTATGCCCTCAACCTCGCTTAAGGGATCCACTGTCCAGATCTATACCAAGCCCAACTTCCTTTGGGGGAGGGCCCATAATGGTTATATTCCTGAGATGGAAGAGGATGGAGGGTTCCTCTAAGGATTCATAGGAGGGGTCCTCAATGGAATT
>ML781668.1:643153-682002 GCA_009831015.1 Picea engelmannii
AAATCCTGAAGGGGATCCAAAATTGACAGAGGAATGATGTAGTGCAATTTCAAATAATATTCAAAGGAGGGCACCTAATGTTTACCTTGAGGATGAAGAGGTTCCCGCTCTCGAGCCTAAGGGGAATCCCAAACAATAGACATATTATCCAAGAACATTGCAACACCACCTGAAGACTGAGGGACCCTCCCCTGATGTTAATAGAGTCTAAAATTCAGGCCAATGACATTTCCCCCATCTCCCTGAAAGAGAAGTTTGCATCCAAATAAGTTCCCAACATGTTCCCAATTTCTTGGAAAACTTTCACAGACAATATGTGGGGTGGAAGCCCTTGCAGACGGACCCATATTGGGAAGGATTCCACATGCTCGCTAGCTGCATCGAAGGTTGGATCCCAAGTATTAAGAAGGGCTAGGGAGGAATCAATGGTACAACATCCCGAAAGGGCCTGAGAAGCTTGTGATGCCTATGTGAAAACAATCAGGAACCAACCCCATGAGAGGCGACGAATTTGTGAAGGTGAGGTTTGTGTCAAATCCCAAGTAGTAGCCACCCATACTTTAAGTGTTTTCTGACTAAAATGTTATCCATAAACTGTCCCCACCACTGATTTATCCACCACTTATTCCATAGAGAGGTCTTCTCCCAGGATGTGATTTGAGGATTCTGAGATGTCCCCGATGCACTTGTTTTGCTTCTTTGACATGTTAGTGATGAGAGGTTCTAGTCCCTCAGCTAAACCAAGATATTCTAAATCCCCACTCCCTCTGTCAGCAATACAAGCCCACCCATTCAGTTTCAATGGTGGAAGATAAGAGCCAATGAATTCTAGCGGCGAGCCTCCAATAACATATTTAGTGAGAAGTTTGGAGCCTACGTCAGGGTAAAAAAGGGAACCCAGGAAGCCGATATCTAGGCTCTGAGCACCAAGAGGGTGTGAATCTACTTCAACCTCCTCTAATATAGAACCCTCGCAGGAAGGAGAGAATAGAGGGAGTTCAGGAAGAAATCTGGGGAAAGAGGAAAATAGGGAGTCCCAGGGGAGAGTAGTCACGGGGGGCGAGCTCACAGGAAGAAAAGAGGAAGAAAACCCTGCTCCTTAAAAAGGACCCACCATCCCTAGTGAATCAAACTGAGATGCAGCCTGAAACCCCTAGGAAGTAGTCGCATAAGATAGGTCACTAGGGGGAAGCTAGAGAGAAGAAGGATCCAGGGACAAAAAAGATGTCGATGTCTGAGACAGTGGGAGAAAAGGTTCCTAGGTGCCTATAGGCTCCCCCCAAAAGGATGTCTCCTTAGTCATCGGTAGGTGCCTAGAGGAAATGAAAGGTGGGTTTCCACCTATCAAGAACCAAGGTAGGGTTTCGGTAGGATCCAACAAGTAGTCCACGGCCTCATCATAGGTTGTCATGAGCTCGGGGGGTAGTTGTCTACTGAGGAGAGAGTAATGGCACACAACCAATAATGAGCTCTAGTCGACCGCAGAGGGGCCGCGCTGGCTAAGGAGGGTTAAGAGCACTCACCTGGGGTAGCGAGAAACCAAAAAGACCCATTTTCCCAACAATCCTATTAAGATATGTTCACTAATAATAATAAAATAATAAAACAAATAATTTTAATTCCATTTAAATAATAGTCCAAAGTCAATTTAAAGTTTTAAATTCAATTTAAATAATACTTCAAACTCTAGTTTACGATTAGTGTTTGGAATGGAGAAAACTTAATTACTCGTAATATTTATTAGGGTTAGGATTAGATTATGATTAAGATTTATTTTATAATAATAAGAAAAAAAATTAATTTCATTTAAATAATACTCCAAACTCAATTGAAAGTGTTAAATTCAATTTCATTAATACTTTAAATGCAATTCAAAATTTTAAATGTTATTATTGGTTGTGTGATGAATTATAAGTTATTAATGTATTTTCATATAAAACTATACTTTAAAATGGTTGAAAATAACGGCCATAGAGGTATATCAACCACTTTAGTAATGTGGATGTGTTAGTAATTATTGATATCCAGTGCTCTTCTTTTGTTTGAAGGAACTAGTTTTTTTCATGACTTTTAAGTATATATACAGATTTGATCTCAAATTTGAAATTGTAGTTATTGATGTAGGAGAATCGCAAATATCAAGCGAGCGTGGAGCAAGTGCAACATATTTTTGAGCACATGATAAATTGCTTGAAATCTTTTTGAAATTGATGCGTCAAATCTTTAGTGAAGCCATTTATGAAGGAGAGCCTTTGTATATTGTATTGGACCTTGAGCGATTCTCTCTCGTCCTTAGTATATAGGAAACATTTAAACTAGTTAATGCAGGTAGATAGACTTGAATTCATAGATTAGACAATTTTAGAAAGAAGGAGGGAAAACGGATATAGACACCCTCATTGTACATTGTAACATAGTTGAAATAGGAAGAGAACATGAGAATAGCAGAGAGCTGCAGAAGAACATCCATGTATAGATCTTGAATTAATAGAAGAAGTTTATTCAAATCCATGGTTTTGTGTCTTTTCTTTGTGTGTTGATGTTAAATGATGTTCTCATGAGTGTTTGTTTTCTTGTTATGCATTTTCTTTATTGTTGTGTATGTGATTTCATGTTTGAGTTTGAAATCTAAGGGGAAGAAGAAATGAGTTTCAATTGTTTCTCTATCTGAGTGAGGATTCCTGCAAGGAGTGCAGTCGAAAATGTCCACAAGGAGTGCGTTGACGGAGGCTCAGGTAGTTTAACTCTTGTTGTCGTTCACCCAGAAGTGAAATTGGTTTACTGGAGCCGTGCCAGGAGGGCGCAGGCTAAGGGAGAGTCTCAGTTGTGAATCTGAGCAGAAGCTTTTGGAGGACTGTTGTTGTAGGTGTGCACAGGGTCGAAGAAACCAAAACACTTGAAGTGTTGCAGATTTCCACAAGGGAGGCATGTAAAGGGTTCTCTTTTTTCTAAGAGACTGAGGAGTTGGAGAAAGCTAAAGAGGGATAGAACCTTCAGAATCTAAGGAAGGATTGTACAGGGAGCTCGTGCCGTGGAGCATCTAAAACTAGTGTTGCAGGGTTGCACGTAGGAGGACGAGTGAGTGTAGAGGAACACTTAGTTATTTTCAAGAAAATCCTCAAGGAGGAAGAAATCGACGGTCAGGATCTCATGGAGGGGATTCATAAAAAAAATCCACCAGCCGTCAGATCCACCAGAATCACGGGAAGGTTACGGCCACACCAGGAGGTTAGGCTCGGGAGGACCATGGGCCGTAGGATCATTGTTGGGTTAATCGTCAGTCATTCGATCGGGCAGAATTTGCGCTACGGTTAAGTCCTGGTGAGCAGAGGAAAGTCCCAAAGAGGCATCGGGATATTGGAGCATCGGGGTTTCAGAAGTCCAGAGACTCAAGACCTTTCAAGTCTTGAAACCCCAAGAAGAAGTCCTAGCCGTGGATCTCAGGGCGGACACGTGTCGGAAGATCCGAGAGGAGTCGGGGTTCAACATTTCGAGAATCCCAGAGAAAAAGAAATCGTTACATCAAGAATCGCGATCCCGCGATGTCCGAAAAGGCAATGAGGAGATAGTGACGTGGGAGAGTCAACCCTCACGTGCATTGGGAATCAGTGTTTTGTGATTCTTGGGAATCATAGTAGTGGGAATCATGAAACTCCAAAATGCGATATCCCGACAGGCTAAAGGAACGGTGTGGGGCCACAGTGGAATTAGTGGAGGATAGGTGGCACAACTTATCGGGATTCAAGGTTCAGGAAAAGGTAAGTCCCAAAAACTTTGGTATTAGGATTCGCGATATCACGAAGTCCGAGGTCCTGACGAGGAAGTCATCCATCGGTGCTTGAGTCATCGAGATATCGAGGATCCTGGTGACAAGTTGTTTGTGCATTTTGAAATCACGAACCGCGAAACCCCAATGAGGAGTATGACTGTGGTCACATAAGGAGCGGTTGCGTAGACAAAAGGCTTATCCCGAGAGGCTAAGGCAACAGGGAAGTATATCGGGGTTCAGGGTTTGGTAAAGCAAAGTGTTTGAGCATCACGAGTGCTAAAATCCCGACAGGAGAAACTCTGATAGGGACATGAAAGGTCAGTGTTGACTTACGTCGGGGTTCGGGTTTTGAGAATCCAAAAACACTCAACCACGAGACTTGCGAAAATCGTGATGTCCGATTTCCCAATCATTAAGGGAGATCTTTTGGAGAACTGTTGTGGGTGTGGAAAATTCCTTATAGGGAATTAGAAGAGCTTTCAATTCTTCGGGCCAAGTACAAAGGAGGTCCTGTGAGAGGACGTGCCTGGGTGGTGCGCCTGCGTCAAGTGGTATCAGAGAAAGAAAATTTATTTGGTTTCTATAGAAGAGAAGAAGGAAATTCACCATGTCGTCAAGGAGACGGGATAGACAGTCACCCGATCCAGAGGAAAGAGAAAACCTGAGGAGAAGGGGTAGGCAAGCACAAAATCTAGAAATGGAGAGAGAGATACATGATCTATGAGCTAGACTCGAAGATATGGAGACAGCACAAAGACGCACAACCAGTGTAGGGGATCTGAGTGATTCTGATAGTGAAGTTGAAGCTGAACATGGGGAAGAAGTTACAACCGAGGATGCAGCCAATGAACATCTAATCAAAGCTATTGCACGGATGGGTGCAAAAATGAAGATGGACATTCCAATTTATGAGGGGAATCTGGATGCAGAAGAGCTTCTAGATTGGATTAGAGCTCTAGATACATACTTCGATTATGAAGATGTCGAAGAGGATAAGAAAATTAGGCATGCTTTCATGATATTGAAGGGACACACAGCATTATGGTGGGACGAGCTACAAGCAGATAGATGCTGCAAGGGCAAGCAGAAAATTAAAAGTTGGGATCGAATGATTGCAAAGATGAAGGCAAAGTTCATCCCGAGAGATTATCAAATCACTCTGTTCAGGAGGATGCAGAACTTGAGACAAAAGTTGATGACAGTAAAAGAGTACACGAAGGAATTCTATCGACTGAACATCAGAGCAGGTCATTGGGAGAGCGATAATGAGAAAGTTTCCAGGTATATGAATGGCCTGAGATATGATATCTAGGACGAGATGAGCATGGCAATCATCCGAACGGTGGAGGATGCCTATCAAATGGATTTAAAATATGAAGAGAAGTTGAGCCGTAAGCAAGGTCAACGAGGCCGAGGCAGGAGTCAACCCAAAGGCAAATCAGTTTCCCAAGATAAATACCAGAATCCCAAGGACGATTGGAAAAATCTTCAGACTAGAACCGAGAGAGGTGGAAGTTCACAGCGAGGGAAACATGTTGAACAGAGTGGGTAGCATACTGAGAAGAAAGGAGGATATGCTGATAACAACATGTTTCCTCCTACCAGAGGTAGAGGAAAAGGAAGAGGTGGAGTAATCACATGCTTCATGTGTGGAAAGAATGGGCACAAGTCATTCGACTGTCCAAATAAAAAGAAGGATGGAGGAGAAGTTCACATCGCCAAGGCATAGAGGCAAGATGTTGAAGTGGAAGATGCAGAAGGCGGAAGGTCGTTGATGATGGGTAAAGTTCTCTTAACACCCAAGAAGGAGGTGGAGGACTCAGCTCAAAGAAACAAACTTTTCAGAACTGCTTGCAAAACCAAGGACAGGGTATGCAAGGTTATCGTGGATAGTGGTAGCACAGATAATCTCATTTCAACCAAGATGGTAGAGAAGCTGGAGCTAGAGACGACTGATCACTTGAGTCCATACAAAGTTTCATGGCTACAGAAGGGACATCAGGTAAATGTCACTAAACAGTGTTTAGTTGAATTTAAAATAGGAGGGTATAATGATAAAATACTCTGTGATGTTATTCCTATGGATGTTTGTCATTTATTGCTGGGCAGACCATGGAAATATGACAGGAACGTAATTCATGATGGGAAGATTAATATGTATACTCTAGAGAGGAATGGGAGGACACACATGTTGCTTCCGATAAAGGATAAGGAAGTGAAGCCGGAAGTAAGCAATATTGTACTTCTCATGAGTGGGAAGGAGCTTCTTATGGAGGTGAAGAAGAAAGAAGATCCACAATTATTTGTGGTCAGGAAACCAAGGATCGTTTTGACTAGCACGAGAGTAGACGAATTGCCAGGAGAAATTCAAGAACTACTGGAAGAGTTTGCTGACATTGTGGTGGATGAATTACCTCGTTCGTTGCCACTGATGAGGAGTGTGAGTCATCATATAGACCTCATACCAGGAGCTATTTTTCTGAATAAAGCCACGTACAGGTTGACACCGCAAGAAAATGAAGAGGTCAAGAAGCAGATCCAAGAGCTCCTAGACAAAGGATTGGTCAGGGAAAGTTTGAGCCCGTGTGCCGTTCCAACGGTATTCAGTCCAAAAAAAAATGGAGGTTGGAGAATGTGTACCAACTCAAGGGCCATCAACAGGATAACCATTAGGTATAGGTTTCCATTGTTGCAGATGGATGATTTAATGGATTGCTTGAGTGGGGAAAAAATTGTTTCAAAGATTTATTTGAAGAGTGGATATCACCAGATTCGCATGAGGGAAGGTGATGAGTGGAAAACAATGTTCAAGACAAACGAAGGTTTGTATGAATGGCTTGTCATTCCATTTGGCTTGAAAAATGCACCGAGTACCTTTATGAGGTTGATGAATGAAGTCTTGAGTGAATTCATCGAGAAGTTTGTCATTGTGTATTTGGATGACATATTAATTTTCAGCAAAACAAAGGCAGAACATTTGAAGCATTTAGCTACAGTAATGAAGAAGCTACAACAAGAGAAGTTGTTGATTAACATGAGGAAATCTTCATTTATGACGAAAGAACTCATTTACTTGGGATTTATTATATCTATGAATGAATTGAAGATGGATCTAGATAAGGTGGAGGTAATCAAAAATTGGCCATCACCGAGAAATATTTTTGAGGTGCGGAGTTTTCATGGACTGGCTAGTTTCTACCAGAAGTTCATCAGAAATTTCAGTGGGATTAGCACAGCGATGATGGATACAGTAAAGAAAAGACATAAATATTTTCACTGGACTGATGAGGCTGAGAAAAGCTTCAAACTGTTGAAGAGGAAGATCACGAAACAATCGTTTTTTGTGTTGCCGGATTTCCAAAAGACATTTCAAGTGAAATGTGATGCAAGTGGGTTTGCCATAGGAGCAGTCTTGAGTCAGAAGGATAGACCGGTTGCATATTTCAGCGAGAAGTTGAATGAGGCAAAAGAAAAGTACTCCACGTATGATAAGGAATTCTATGCCATCAAACAGGCATTGAAAAAATGGAGGCACTATTTGATTCCAAAGGAATTCATTTTATATAGTGATAACCATGCATTACAATTTGTGACTCAATAGGAAAAGTTGAATCAAAGGCATGCTATGTGGGTTGAATACATGCAGAATTTCACTTTTGTAATAAAACATATTTCTGGTACTGTTAACAAAGTGGCTAATGCTTTGAGCAGGAAATGTTTTCTGATGCAGGAGTTCAAAGTTAGGATGTTAGGCTTTGATGATCTCAGAGACATGTACGCATATGATCCAGAATTTAAGGAAGCATATGAAGCAGCTGAGAATCCAGTTCTCAGAGACAGAAGCCAGTGGACAGAGTGCGTGATCCAGGAAGGGTTACTGTTTAAGGGCAATCAATTGTGTATTCCAAATTGCTCCATGAGGGAGAATCTGTTAAAGGAGAAACACAACGGAGGATTGGCCAGACACTTCGTTCATGATAAGACATTCACGAAGCTAAGCAGGTCATACTTTTGGCCAGGGATGCGGTCATAGGTCAAGCGGTTTGTAGATAGATGTAGGATTTGCCAACATTCAAAGGGAAGAAAGAATAATGTAGGATTATATCAACCATTACCCATATCCAAGAGGTCGTGGGATGAAATCAGCATGGATTTCATATTGGGATTGCCAAGGATGCAAAGAGGATTTGATTCAGCCTTTGTGGTAGTGGATTGGTTTTCCAAGATGGCACATTTTATCCCATGCCAGAAAACCAGTGATGCGACTCACATCGCAAATTTGTTTTTCAAAGAGGTCGTTCGACTTCACGGCTTACATAGAAGTATAGTTTCGAATAGAGATACAAAGTTCATGTGACATTTTTGGAGGACAGTATGGAAAAAGATGGGGACTAACTTGATTTTTATTTCAGCCTATCATCCTCAGATGGATGGGAAAACAGAAGTGGTGAACAGAAGTCTGGGAAACTTGCTGAGAAGCTTGGTGATAGAGCACCACAACCAGTGGGATAGTATATTTCCGTAGGAAGAGTTCGCATATAATGACTTAGTGAACAGGAGCACAGGCCAAAGTCCATTTCAGATTGTGTATGGCATGCAGCCGAGGGGAGTTTCTGAATTAAGGGATTCGAAACAGACTACGACTAGGAGAGCAAGTGCTGAAGAGTTCGCAGAGGCGATGAAAGAACTTCACGGCCAGGTGAAGCAGCGACTGCTAGATTCAAGTCACGAATATAAGCGCACAACTGACCAGTAGAAGAGACAACTTTAGTTCGAGGTTGGTGAATTAGTTCTGGCACATTTGAGGAAAGTGAGGTTCCCAAAGGGAACATACAATAAATTGAAAATGAAGAAAATTGGGCCATGTAAGGTCTTGAAGAAATTGGGGGAAAATTCTTATGAGGTCGAGTTACTGGATGGGATCGGAATATCTCCAACATTCAATGTCGCGGATTTATATCCATATAAAGCTAAGGAAGCAGGAACAGAAGGTGAAAAACTAGAGGTTTAGTGGCAGAAGCAGATGCCGATTGTAGAGAAGCCGCAAATGGAGAACATATTGGACAAGAGAGTCAGTAAGAAGACCAGGAGGAAAGAATACTATGAGTATCTGGTCAAATGGAAGGGCCATCCAGTGGAAGATGCCATCTGGGAGAACGAAGTAGAGATACAGAAGCATGGCTATACCGTGCAGGAGCTCATGGACAAGAGCCCTTGAAATTTTTCAAGCAAGGGAGTATGATGCAGGAGCATCGTAAATATCAAGCAAGCGTGGAGCAAGCGCAACGTATTTTTGAGCACATGATAAATTGCTTGAAAATCTTTTTTAAATTGATGCGTCAAATCTTTAATGAAGCCATTTATGAAGGAGCACCTTTGTATATTGTATTGGACCTTGAGAGATTCTCTCTTGCCCTTAGTAGATAGGAGGCATTTAAACTAGTTAATGCAGGTAGATAGACTTGAATTCATAGATTAGACAATTTTAGAAAGAAGGAGGGAAAACGGATATAGACACCCTCATTGTACATTGTAACATAGTTGAAACAGGAAGAGCACAGGAGAATAGCAGAGAGCTGTTGAAGAACATCCATGTATAGATCTTGAATTAATAGAAGAAGTTGATTCAAATCCATGGTTTTGTGTCTTTTCTCTGTGTTTTGATGTTAAATGATGTGCTCATGAGTGTTTATTTTCCTGTTATGCATTTGCTTTATTGTTGTGTATGTGATTTCATGTTTGAGTTTGAAATATGAGGGGAAGAAGAAATGAGTTTCAATTGTTTCTCTATCTGAGTGAGGATTCTTGCAAGGAGTGCAGTCGAAAACGTTCGCAAGGAGTGCGTTGACGGAGGCTCAGGTAGTTTAATTCTTGTTGTCATTCACCCATAAGTGAAATTGGGTTACTGGAGCCATGCCAAGAGGGCATAGATTAAGGGAGAGTCTCAATTGTGAATCTGAGCAGAAGCTTTTGGAGGACTATTGTTGCAGGTGTGCGCAGGGTCGAAGAAACCAAAACACTTGAAGTGTTGTAGATTTCCGCAAGGGAGGCGTGTAAAGGGTTCTCTTTTTTCTAAGAGACTGAGGAGTTGGAGAAAGCTAAAGAGGGATAGAACCTTTAGAATCTAAGGAAGGATTGTATAGGGAGCTCGTGCCGTGGAGCATCTAAAACCAGTGTTGCAGGGTTGCATGCAGGAGGACGAGTGAGTGTAGAGGAACACTTAGTTATTTTCAAGAAAATCCACAAGGAGGAAGAAATCGATAGTCAGGATCTCATGGGGGAATTCATAAAAAAAATCCGCCAACCATCAGATCCACCAAAATCACGGGAAGGTTATGGCCACACCAGGAGGTTAGGCTTGGGAGGATCATGGGCCGTAGGATCATTGTTGGGTTAACCATCAGCCATTCGATCAGGCAGAAGTTGCGCTAGGGTTATGTCCTAGTGAGCAGAGCAAAGTCTCGGAGAGGCATCGGGATATTGGAGCATCGGGGTTTCAGAAGTCTAGAGACTCAAGACCTTTCAAGTCTCGAAACCCCAATAAGAAGTCCTAGCCGTGGATCTCAAGGGTGGACACGTGTCGGAAGATCCGAGAGGAGTCGGGGTTCGGAATTTCAGGAATCCCGGAGACAAAGAAATCGTTACATCAAGAATCCTGATCCGGCAATGTCCGAAAAGGTGATGAGGAGATAGTGATGTGGGAGATTCAACCCTCACGTGCATCGAGAATCGGTGTTTTGTGATTCTTGGGAATCATAGTAGTGGGAATCGCGAAACTCTGAAATGTGATATCCCGGCAGGCTAAAGGAACAGTGTGGGGCCATAGTGGAATTAGTGGAGGACAGGTGGCACAACTTATCGAGATTCAGGGTTCGAGAAAAGGTAAGTCCCAAAAACTTTGGTATTAGGATTCACGATCTCGCGAAGTCCGAGGTCTCGACGAGGAAGTCATCCATCAGTGTTTGAGTCATCAAGATATCGGGGATCCTTGTGACAAGTTGTTTATGCATTTTGGAATCGCGAACTGTGAAACCCCGAGGGGGAGTATGACTGCGGTCACATAAGGAGCAGTCGCGTGGACAAAAGGCTTAGCCCGGAAGGCTAATGCAGCAGGGAAGTATATCAGGGTTCGGGGTTTGGTAAAGCGAAGTGTTTGAGCATTGCGAGTGCTGAAATCCTGATAGGAGAAACTCTGATACGGACATGAAAGGCTAGTGTTGACTTACGTCGGGGTTCGGGTTTTGAGAATCCAAAAACACTCGACCACGGGACTCACGAAAATCTCGAAGTCCGATTTCCCGATCCTTAAGGGATATCTTTTGGAGAACTGTTGTGGGTGTGGAAAATTCTCGATAGGGAATTAGAAGAGATTTCAGTTCTTTGGGCCGAGTATGGAGGAGGTCCTGTGAGCGGACGTGCCTAGGTGGAGCGCCTGCATCAGTTATGCTGAATCAAATTGTCATATTTTTATTTTTTTTTCAATTTATCCTTAAATTCATCAACATTTCAAATTAGATAATGAAGTTGTGAATATTTGGAATCTCATTATTTGAAAATATTCGATTCCCAGATTACATTGATAAAAGGGTTTATAGTGAATTGGTTATAAAGTAATCATTTTATGGGTGAAATTTAATTTAATATCTCATTTTGATATGAAAAGAATAATTTATTTTAACCTTTCAATTTAAAAGGGCTACAAAAAATTTATCCCTTCAATTTGAAATATAACCCTTCCCTTCAAATTTGATCCCTTATTGTGACTATAACACAAATAGGGAACACATCTATTCTTTCTCTCTCTATAGTGTCATTTTCCCACCTCTACCAATCTCTACATTCACATTATACCGATGGCCAATCAAGGTCTCTGCGACATCAGTTAGCCAATTTCTATAGTATGGAATTCAATGACGTGTGGGTTTTCTCACATTATACCTACAACCAATCAGGGTCTTTACGACATTGGTTAGCCAATTTCTATGGTATGGACTTCAGTGACTTGTGGTTTTTCTCATAAATCTTGCTATTATGAAAATTTGTTTATTGTTTTGTGTATTTTATTTACTAATTTTTTTTTATAAAAAAAAATAGTCAGAGAACATTCAGGAGAAACAAAAGACTCGAAACAAGTTATCACATGTAATCATATCTGAGAATATCTACTTATTTCATATATGTTAGTAAACACATACATAATAGAGGCGAATTTCTATTTCAATGTTTTTCCTTTAAAACATGGATATGATTTGTTCTAGAAAGACGAAAAATGATACCAGGAGAAAGCGTATCTACCAAGATACCCTTCTTATTTTACATTTTCATTAAATTATACATATTATATATTTAA
Source organism: Picea engelmannii (assembly GCA_009831015.1). Classification (NCBI taxonomy): domain Eukaryota; kingdom Viridiplantae; phylum Streptophyta; class Pinopsida; order Pinales; family Pinaceae; genus Picea; species Picea engelmannii. Next base: position 655,273 of record ML781668.1, read on the forward strand.
GAAATGCATGTTTGACGATAAAACAAAAGAAGACGTCAATCTTTCTTTGCAGGAAAGGGTTATTAAAGGATCCACATCATGTCATTTCACTATGTTAACTATGTTAATGTAACACACCTGACCCCTAAATACTCTTTTAATGGGTGGGACATCATAATTTTGTTTGTCCTAACTATCTTGAATCCTAATTCTGGGATCTCAATTGGCTATTGCTCACCATGAGCTTTCTAACGGTTGGCACCACACTAAAATATGAGCTCTGGTTTGCAAGTTATTTCCTCCTGAAGTTATATGGGCATTATTTGTTGGGGTCTTCAGCATTCGACATTGAATACCCCTTTTCTTACTCCATGCATACTCCCCAAAGACCTGAAATCTCTCCACATGGCCTTGGCCATTCATCGATCGACAATTGGTGTTCGACATTCGGAAATCAATGTTGGATGTCCCTTTTTCGGTGTTCAGTGTTCGATGTTGAGGTTGAATGTTCGACATTCGGTGATCTACGATTGACGTTGAACATTTGACGTTCGGTGATCTGCGATCGACGTTGAACGTTCAACGTTCAATGATCAACGATCGACAATCGATGTTGAAAATATCTCCACTATACTAAGCCCCAAATATTCTGAACTCCCTAAGTCAAAATCTCTTGGAGTCCTAGTCGCATTACTAGCCACATTGGCCAGGTGGGAACGAACCAAAGGAAGACATGCAGTGAGGGCTAGGGGTGGCACGTGTCCTCATTAGGGTGTGACACATGTCATTATCTAATAGGAATAAGGGTTCCATGAATCATCCATATCTCGATGACACATGGCACCTTAGTTGCAGGTCCACGTCACCATGGATGACATCAGTGTGCCACATCATACCCAGACATACAACCTTCTATATTCCTTCAAATATCATGGCCGAGGTATTTCCACTTAGATCCGTAGATCCACGACTCCCTTTACTTCACAACTTTGATCTTAGGATCTTACCAACCTCTCACATCGTGAATCCCCTGAAGAGCCAAGTCTCTGGACACTCATATCTAGTGCCACATTTCCTCTATCTATCAACGATTGAGATTCACTTTGCCATTTGCAGCTTCAGGAGTTTTCACACCTTGAAAACTCTTGGTCAAGTTCCTCTGAAGTAACAAGTCTCTGGACTATAAGATCTCTTTCCACATAGCCTCTCATTCAACAGATCTAGTCCAATGGACAACATTTGACAGGGGACAAGAGAGGGCCATGTGTCTCTCCACGATGAGTTCCTGGTTGGTTGGGCAGTTAAGAGGGGTTCTAAATGGAATTCTTAGATCGATAGTTGAGAGGGATCCCAAGGTATCCGAGGTTCGACGGTCCATGTCACTTCAAAAATTTAGAATTTGGGAGTTCAATGTGTATCTTACAGCTTCCCCTCTGGAGCTCTGAATCTCTGAACCACACCCGATCTATCGCCATGTGTACCTAGCATTCACGGCCAGGATTTACTCTGGCTTGCAGAGCTCCAGGGAAACTTGAACGTCCCTATACCATTGAATACCCAAAATTCTGGATAGTCATTGATCTGTGGACACACATCCCTCTATTCTAAATATTCCATATTAAATTCACAACTCCGACATTCAAGAGATTCGGTGCTAGACCACCCCTATTCTCCTGAAGTGGTATTTTTCTCCAAAGTACTTAACACTACCCCTTCCTAAGTCTGATATAATGGATGAAAGAGATCTCCATTGAATTCCCAGATCTACGACCCTCATTAATTCATGACTTTGTCCTTTGACTGTTTTCAAGGATTGTGTAATCATAAGTCCTGAAGTCCTGAGGCCAAAGTAGCTTCACTCCTTTCGAGCTTAGTGAGGGGTTTCCAACCCTGGGTCATATGGGATCATATTTGGATTATGGGCTACACTCAGCTCTTAGTCGAGACTTCATTAAGGCGATGGATATGAGCCCTCAATCACATGGGTGGATAGTCTAAAGGAAATGCCCTTATCCCATAGAGTGGAACTTGACATTTTCGCTAAGGTAAACTCAAAGGGTTGGCATAATTTAGACATTTCAGTTAATCCTACCCCGACACTCCTGTGGATTCACATCCCATAAGTCTATAACAACTAAACTGAGGGAAATCAAAGACCATGTAAATATAGTATTTTACAAAAGAAAATGAGCATTTCTAATCATTTTTCAAATACTGCAATACTTAACCATAAACACATAGATTCAATCATCGCATCCAATATATTACATAGAGTATGAAAATACTTATCAGAACTGGAAAATGTGAAGCAACTGCTGAAAGGGGTGCATGTTTCCTCCCAACCATAGGCACAACCACTCCCGACGAATTTAAATTGGCCACCCCCGAGATAGACCATGATGCTTAGAGAGATATTATTTCTCCTTTCTCCACATCAATCAGGGACAGAGGTTACTCTCCTCCTCCCATGGGAATTTGGAAACCTATTTTCTCTACTCCAAGCAAGGAGTTATGTATGATCACTTCCTCAGTCACTCGTGATCCTTTTTTATCATCTTGTATAAAAACCCTTCCCATGGATTCTTACTGCCAAAACAAGCTTTCTTCTCATCTTTTATCTCAACTCCAAAGTAAAAAATCATGCTTTCTTCTCTTATGGATATTGTTTTCTGTAATATGCTTCTTTTCAGATCTCCCCCTATCCTGAAAATACCTCATTTATTTCCTTCCTCAACAAGGTTGTGTGGGTCTGAATCCCCAATTCATGGTCAAGCATTGAAGACTTACAGATGGGTACCCTGCCGAATATCCTCATTAACTCTTGAGGATGGCCTTCCAACTACTAGCTTGACTGGTAATTGATTTCCATTTCAGAGGATTTTTGAGCAATTATAGCCAGTAGGTACTAGTTTGGTGAGGGTCATATCAACCATTCTTGGTTTCCCTCACCATCTCTGTCATATAATCCATGGTCTATCTTGGAAAACTCCCCCCTTTCAGTAGTTGTGCAACACATATCTAATTTCTATTAATAATAGAAAATTCATACATTGACCCTTTTATACAAAGGTTCATCAAATAAAATATTCACATAGATTTAGTTTTCCATATTCTCTTGGCCAGTTATAGTTATATTTACAAACTGGGGGAAACATGGGTATTACAATTAAACAAATGTGAATTAAGAAAAACACATGTTTGACTGTAAAACTTCATGATTAAGACCTCTTGGATAGCTCCACCAGGTGCATGATGTCGAGGTGTAGGGAAGGCGTTTGAATCCCTCTGTATGAATCTATCAGTTTTATCATCACGAGTATGTTCATCGTTGTGTGGAGACAGACCATGATTATGAATTCGTACTCTGGCTTCTTTCTCATGTTTGTATGGAACCACCTTCCTTGTTGGATTGTATATGGCCATTACTAATGGGGTGGTGATAAATGTTGTAAACCAAGATCACAAATACTTCATCATTTAGAACCTGGAAAAAAAAAAGTAAATATGTGGATCAAGATTTATCCCATACCCTCAAATCCAAAACCTTGGAAAATTTTGAGAAAAATTCAAAACCTAGCTGTTAGGGTTCTTTCCCTAGTCGGGCATCCATACGCTTGGAGCCATCACTTTGTTTCTAGAGCCAAGTGTTCTTGAGTAGAATCCATCTGTGTAGTTGTGTCTTGATATAGTTGTTTAGACCTGAAGCCTCTTGACGCTTGGTGGAATCAAGTAACTCATATTCACTCCTAGTGTACTGAGGTGAAATCTAAAACACCTATGGAACGCATCACCTGGGTTAACTGAAACGCCTAAAATTCCTCTAGAACATGGAATCACATGGGATAATTGAAACTCCCAGCATGGCACACTTCATAGTCAACATATTGTTAATCTAATCACAATCAATTGCTAATTACCTAAATGTAGTGATCAGCTGACCATTAGAGTAATTTATTAATATGATTAAGTAAATGTAAAAAATTAAACATATATATGTATTCCTTTATAAAAGAGAGGAAGTTAATGGTTGAAATCCCAACCCTCCATTTATTGTGACAACTAAGAATATTTGATCCATATTTAATCATGTCCATACAAAACTCATTAAGAACTAAAAAACCTATTAAATGTGCCCATTTCCATTAGGTATACGCCTCTAGGTGTAAATATTGTACTTTGTATGTTAATAATAAAAGTACATTGCCAGAGAAGGACAAAAACATGGGGGGCTATGATTTCACTAGAGAAAAATGAAAGAGGTTTAAAGGAGTCAAAACCAAATTATAATATTTTATTCCTAGCCTAAGTTTTATGCTTACATCACCCTAAGTCATATCAACCTTGGTGAAATACATGGAATTCTTAAGAAGCCATGTGGTGAGTTAATTAACATGTGTACATATCACATGATTTTTTAGGGGATTCCTTTGGAAGAGCTAATGTAACGAAATTCACAGAAAGAAATCCATGTGCATGGAAACCTAATACTAATGAGGAAAATTAACCACAACTGAAAATCCCAACAATGATATTTCCTCCATCCCAATAAAGAGGTAGGATAGCTTGAGAGACTTAGTGGTAGAGAAGTGTATCCCCTTCTTTGGGTTGTGCAGGGTAAAGAGTAAAGAGAGATAGTGAGTTGAGATTTATATAAGAGTGAAGAGAATGCAAATTCTATGAATTGGGTGGTGTGATAGGATTAAACTAGTCATAGGAGAAATTATTTCTTGTGGAATCATAGGCCTAGCCTAAAGGTGGCTAGGTTTCAAGTGATTAAGTGTAACAGGGAGCCTATGGTTGGGTGGAACGTTTGATGTTTTATAGTTTACTATATTTATATTGAATTAATGTTATGTATATTATGGATTTAAATTCTTTATTGCATGAATAATCTACATCTATAATTGTGAATAATTTAATGTTAATTCGGTAAGCATGTTTATTATATTTCATGTATTAATTCATTAAAAGAGAGACATATAAGATTGTGGTAATGAAATTTTAATATGGATGGGAGGAATTTTGAAATACACCACTAACCCAATAGTATACATGGATGGATGGTTGAGTATACTACAATTTATGGGTAGGTTGGAAGGTGCTCTCCCCAAGGAGGAGAGCACACATCTCAAGGAAGGCCAACAGGGTGCTACCACAAAGTTGCACCTCCTTCCAGATGCAACACATTTTACCACAAAGGATAGTTGGAGTGCATCTCTACATAGGAGGTTGGGCACAAGTCCCGATGACTAGGAGTTGGTCAAATAATATATTTTTTAGGGTTTGGGACCTTTTCTAGTCGTTGCTTAGTTAGATTTGATCCAATTTGATCAAAACAATTGTATGTTCAACCTATTCTATATAAAGGATTCCTATTCCGCTAAATAAAATGAATGATTCATTTTGCTTGCTCATATCATGTGCTGGTTTTTGTCTTTGTGTGTTGGTTTTTGTCTTTTTCTATGGATGTTTTCTCCTTTCTCTGTAGTATTTCAAATCAAATAGTATCAGAGCACTGGTCCAAGGTGCTCCTCCTCCACTAGTCAAATATTTCAGTGGGAGATCCAGGCAAACCCATATCCCAACTGGGATGCACTAGAGTTGGAATTTGTTTTTCTCGAGGTGAGGGATGTTCTAGGAATTCTTTTCACCATCCTCTCTCTCTGCCTAGAGGTGCATTAGGGAAAACCTTTCCTCCTCTTATCCTAGTCCACATAAAACAAGGTGCACTAGGGAAACCCCCTCATCCTCTAATCTCCAGAAGATATTCAGAGGTGTGTTATGGAAACCCCATCCTCCTCTTAATTCTGTCAATTTTTTCATAGGTGGGTTAGGGTAGCCCCCTCCTCTTATAAATTACTTTTTCATTCTAAAGGTGCTTTAGGGTTTTTCCCCTCCTCTCTATAGATCAATTTCCTACCCTTCATATCTATATAGGAGAAACATTATTTTATGAATATCATGCCTACAATATGGGACACTTCAGAGGATGATGCCTCTTATGTCAACTCTTTCCCTATCCAAGAGTTGGATTTGGCTCTTCATGAGCTTATTAGATTAGAACATCATACTCTATATCCTTTGCAACTGGATGCACGCTCCCAAATTCCTAATTTCTCTCAGAAGATCAATGGGGACATTGTGGATTCCTAGATTCGAAGTCTCTCTACATACTTCATCACTCATCACATCATCTCTAATGAGGAGAAGATTCATATTTTTAACTTATAAATGGAAGGAGTTTCCTAGCCTTGGTGTGATACTAAATCCATTGGGCCCCAGCTCATTTTGGATTTGCAGGCATCTGCCTTTTATTTTACTCCTCCTATCGGCACTTGGGAAGCACTCTATCAAGCGCTACGTAGCATATTCTATCCTCTTGAATACCATTAAAATATTCTATCATTTTTTTAGTTGCAGCTCTGCCAATTCTCAGGCGAGTCCATGCAGCAATACATTGAAATATTCACCAAGTTCTGTATCCAAATTCATATTCAATACTCTGAAGAGGTACTCACAACAAAGTTTAATTCTAATTTATTGAATTTTTTACCCAAGGAGGTGGATATTTTTTACATTAATTCTTTGGATAAGGCTTTCTCTCGTGCTCTAGAATTTGAGCATATGTTATCCCCCCACTTGAAACCCCTTCAGTATCATCCTTACTCAACCTTCCCACCCTCCTCTTCAAAGTATCCCTCTTCTCCTAAGTCTTCTAAATTATGTACATTTCATAAGTCTTATTTCCACAACACCATCAATTGTCATGTCCTATAGAATCTGTCTACTACCAAAACTCATTTTTCGATACTCCCAAGTCCTCATCTTCAGAGATCCATTCTTCTGATCTAATCTCTTTATACAATCCCACAAATACATGCCCCTATTTTTTTTTTATGACTATTGACTCTAATGCTACCTCGACTGCCCCTCTCTTCATGCACATTTTCCAAATCAAGCAGTCTCTTGCTATGCTCATTATTGATAATGGCATCCAAAAGAATTTATTAGCTCAAGATTTGGTCAACCGATTAAACCTTCACACCACCCCTCATCCCTCTCCTTATCAATTAGGGTGGGTTTATAAGGACAAACCTCCTCTCATGGTCACACAACATTATGTCGTCAGCTTTTCCATTAGACCCTTCCATGACTCTGTCTTTTGTGATGTGTCTCCATTGGATTGTGCATATATTCTTTTGGGAAGCCCATAATAGGAACAACATGATTCCATTTATAATTCCCACATCCGTAAGTATCACCTCCAACAGGATGGTTGAACTTATGTTCTTACCTCTTCATCACTGAAATATCCTCCTCTTCTCGTTGGCCAAGCTATCATCTTCTAGGTAAACCTCAATAAATCCATCTTCTTATGCTTTGTGTGCCCTATTAAGCCACATTAGACACCTGAGTCCATTTCACCTGATCGTTTTGTTGTTCTCTCCAAATTTTATGATGTGTTTTGTCCTTCAGAAGGCCTTCCACCTCAGTGCCCTATTGATCATTCTATCGACCTCATTCCTAGTGTTTCTCTTCCTAATTCTCCTTCAAACCACTTGGCTCCCCATGAGGCTAAGGAAATTGAACACCAACTCCAAAAACTTCTCAATGTCATCCATATCCAGCCCAGTAGCTCTCCTTCCACCTCCCCCACCTTCATTATTCCTAAAAAGGAGAGTGGTGAGTGGTGTTTAGTCACTAATTACCAGGATCTCAACAATATTACTATCAAAAATTGTTATCCTCTCCCTCATATTGAAGAATTTCTTGATCATCTCAAAAAGGGAAAAGTATTTTACAAATATGGATCTAACGATGGGCTATCACCAAGTGTGCATCGTTTCTAGAGACCTTAGAAAACATCTTTTAAAACCAAATTTGAGATCTATGAATGGATGGTTATGCCTTTTGGCCTCACCAACTCCCCTGTCACATTCTAGAGGCTCATCAATGATATGTTTTATCCTTTATTAGGTCGCATTGTGGTCACTTATTTGGATGACATTATGGTCTTCAATTAGACTTGGCAGGAGCACTTATAGCATGTGTGCATCATACTCTAATTGTTTTGTATGAATCACCTTCAGGTCAAGGAATGCAAGTCCTCCTTTGGTTATACCTTTGTCTCTTATTTGGGGTTTATCATCGATCATGAATGTGTATGTCTTCATTCTTATAAAGTTCAAGATCTAGTAAAATGGCATGATCGTCAGTCAGCGTTGACCCTTAAATGTTTTCTTGATGGAATCAATTTTTATAGGAAATTCATTATTCACTTCTCTAAGTTGACCAAGACCCTTCATCATTTTTCCAATCAATCCACTTTTCTTTGGAATCTAATGTCTCAATAGTAGTTCCAATGCATTAAAGAGGCCCTTTATTTAGCACGTGTCCTTCATTTTTCCCGATCTTCAACAACGTTTTGAAATTGAGACCGATGCCTCTCACAATGTTATTGGTGTAGTTATTAAACAAGGAGGACATCCCATTGCTTATCATTCTAAGACATTATCTCAAGACAAACAACACTACAGTACCTATGATAAGGAATTATACAGCTTGGTCTAGGCCTTAAAATAATGCCGCCATTATATCTTGGGTAAGGAGATCATTTTTCATATTGATCATCATCCTTTAATTTTTATTGATTCTCAGCCTAATCTCCAGGAACAACATCATTTGAAGTGGGATACTTATCTACAACAATGATACTTGGTCATAAAATATAAGAAAAGGGATACCAATCGCATGGTTGATCTTCTTAGCTGCCCTCCTCCTCAAATACTTCAAATACTATATATATGTTATGTTTCTTATGAATATTGGAAGCCTTTTTATGCCTTTGACCCTTTCTTTAGTACCATCTAGACTACCTTGCAACAACCTAATGTCATTAGCAAGATCCCTTTCCTCGAATACCGCATTCAAGATGGATGGTGGTAGATTATTGACAAGTTTTGTGTTCCTACTACTTATGATCTCCTTGTTCTCATTCATGAATCTCATGCCTCTTCTTATAGCAAGAACTTTGACACATTTAAAACTACTCAAAATATTCAATGTCACTTATTTTTTCATGCTTTAGAGCACCAAGCTGAGAAATTTATCCGAGCTTTTACCTTATGTAATTAACATAAGCCGACCAACCACAAGTATGTCCTATATCAAACCTTTCCCATTCCCTACTGTCCATGGGAATCTATCTCTATGGAATTCATCACCATTCTTCCCATGACCTTTTTTCATCATGTTGGGTGGTTGTGTGTCCCTTCTCCAAAATGGCCATTTTTTTCCCTTTCACTAAGACTAATATTGTTTCTCAAATTGTAGATCTCTTTTTCACCCATGTATGGACTCATTTTGGTCTCCTCTCCAACATTATCTCTAATCGTGATGCCCATTTCCTTGGTACCTTTCAAAAAACACTCTGGTCTTTCTTTGGGTGTCACCTCAAATACTCCACTTCTTTCCAACTTCAAGCAGATGAAAACATTGAGGTTTTTAACCATAGCCTGGTCCATGCTCTTTGCATTTATTTTACCAAATCTGAATAGTGGGATGCCACCTTCCATATTGTACAACACAATTATAATAGGGAGATTTATGTTTCTACTATATTTTCCCCTTTCAAAGCTTTCTTTGGGTATCAACCTACTACAACCTATGAGTTTCTTTTACAACTCCAACCTTCAGTTACTCCCCGACAATAAAAATAGAAAACCTCTACCTCGTCCTTTTTTCAAACCTTGACTCATAAATAAGCTCATGTTTCTAAGGATTTACAAGCTTCCTAACAATGTTATAAGGCCCTTCATGATGTACACAGGAAGGCACTCCCTTTTTCCCCTGGTGACAAAGTGAGGTTTCACATGGAGCACCAACGATTTCAGTGCTAGTGTTATCACAAGCGGAAGCCACTCTACTATGGTCCTTAAACAGTTTTGCAACAAGTTGGAGACAATTTTTATCATCTCGAATTTCTTCCACAGTTAGTTATTCATGATCATGAGCCTCCACTCCTAGAAGAAGAGGTCACCATCTCACACCCCTCTAAGTTGGTTCCATATTTCCAACCACCTCTCCTTCAAGACACAATATTGGATACATGCACCACCATTACTCGTATTCAACATCAACTTCCTTTACGGTGGGTCATAAGGGTCATTTTCCAGCCCAAGCTAAATGGCTATCACAGTCCTCCATATCTCATCAATTTTTGTGGTTTCACATGGAATTCGGGACACTTCTAGGCTTAAATAGGGAGGAATTTAACAAGTTGGAAGGCACACTCCCAAGGATGAGAGCACACATCTCGAGGAAGACCAGTAAGGGTCTACCACAAAGGTGCACCTCAGGATGATCGCCTTGTTCTCATTCATGAATCCCATGCCTCCTCTTATGGAGGGAACTTCGACACATTCAAAACTACTCAAAATATCCAGTGTCACTTATTTTGGCCTACTTTATAGCACCAAGTTGAGAAATTTATCCTAGCGTGTACCCTATGCAATCAACATAAGCCGACCAACCACAAGTATAGTATGTATCATCCCTTACCTATTCCCTCCCATCCCTAGTAACCTATCTCTATGGACTTCATCACTAGTCTTCCCATGACCTTTTCTCATCATGATTCCATTTGGGTGGTTATATGTTGCTTCTCCAAAATGGCCATTTTTGTACCTTGCACTAAGACTACTATTGTTGCTCAAATGGAGGATCTCTTTTTCACCCATGTATGGACTCATTTTGGTCTCCCCTCCAGCATTATCTATGATCATAATGCATGTTCACTCAGTACCTTTTGGAAAACTCTCTAGTCTCTCTTGGGTTGTCACCTCAAATACTCTACTTCTTTCCATCTACAGACAGATGAAAAAACTAAAGTTGTTAATCACAGGCTGGTTCATTCCCTCTGCATTCAGTTTACCAAATATGAACATGGGTATGCCACCCTCCACATTTTCCATCATAGTTATAATAGGGAGGTTCACGTTTCTATTATCATTTTCCCTTTCAAAACTTTCTTTGGGTATCAACTTGTTGCACCCTATCAGTTTCCTTTACAGCTCCAACCTTTTGGTACTGCCCAACAACAAAAAGAGAACCTCTACCTCATCCTTTTTTTAAACCTTGACTTGTAAACAAGCTCATGTTTCTGAGGATTTACAAGCTCCCCAACAATGTTATAAAATCCTTCATGATGTGCACAAGAAGATACTCTCTTTTTCCCCTGGAGACAAGGTCTAGTTTCACATGGGCCACGAATGATTTCAGTCCTAGTGTTATCACAAGTTGAAGCCACTCTGCTATGGTCCTTACACAGTTTTGCAACAAGTTGGAGATAATATTTATCATGTCGACTTTCCTCGATAGTTGGGTATTCATGATGTGGTAAATGTGAATAGTCTCAAACACTATGAGCCTCCACTCCTAGAAGAAGAGGTCACCATCTCACGCCCCTTTGAGTTGTTTCAATATTTCCAACCACCTCTCTTTCAAGACATAGTGTTGGATAAATGCACCACCATTACTCACACTCAAAAGCACACTTCCTTGTCGGTGGGTCACAAGGGTCAACTTCGAGCCCAAGCTAAATGGCTATCACATTCCACCATGTCTTGGAAACTTTCATAGTTTCTCACCAAAGTCGAAACACTTCGAGGCTTAAATAGGGAGGAATTGGGAAGGTTAGAAGGAGCACTCCTTAAGGAGGAGAGCACATATCTTGAGTTAGACCATCATGGTGCTACCACAAAGTTGCATCTCGTGGTGATTTCCTTATTCTCATTCGTGAATCCCACACCTCCTCTTATTGCAGGCACTTTAGCACATTCAAAACTACTCAAAATATTCAATGTCACTTATTTTGGCTTGCTTTATAGAGCTAAATTGAGCAATTTGTCTAATCTTGTACCCTCTACAATCAACATAACCCGCCCAACCACAAATATGGCATGTATCAGTCCTTAACTATTCCCTCCCATCCATGGGAATCTATCTCTATGAACTTCATCACCAGTCTTCCCATGACTTTTTTCATCATGATGCCATTTGGGTGGTTGTGTGTTGCTTCTCCAAAATGGTCTTTTTTGTCCCTTGCACTAAGACTACTACTATTTCTCAAACTACAAATCTCATTTTCACTCATGTGTGGACTCATTTTGGTCTCCTCTCCAATATTACCTATGATTTTGATGCTTGTTTCCTTAGTACCTTTTAGAAAACTCTTTGGTATCTCTTGGGGTGTCACCTCAAATATTCCACTTCTTTGCATCTGGAGACAGATGGAAAATTGAAGTTGTTAATTGTAGCTTGGTCCATGCCATCTACATTCATTTTAGCAAATATGAATAGTGGGATGCCACCCTCCACATTGTCCAAAACAGTTATAATAAGGTGGTTAATGCTTAAATTGGCTTGTCCCCTTTCGAAGATATATTTAGGTATCAACCTGCTACACCCTATGAGTTTCCTTTACAACTTCAACCTTCTAGTACTCCCCAAAAGAAAAAAGAGAAAACTTATGCCTCGTCCTTTTTGCAAACCTTGGCTCTTAAACAAGCTCATGTTTCTGAGGCTTTACAAGCTTCCCAACAATGTTATAAGGCTCGTCATGATGTGCACAAGAATCCAATCTCTTTTTCCCCTAGTGACAAGGTCTAGTTTCACATGGAGCGCCAATGATTTTAGTCAGGTAGTGTTATCATAAGTTGAAGCCACTCTGATATGGTCCTTACATAGTTTTGTAGCAAGTTGGAGACAATGTTTATCATCTTGAATTTCCTCCACAATTGGGTATTCACGATATGTTAAATGTGAACAATATCAAACACTATGAGCCTCCACTCCTGGAAGAACAGATCACCATATCACACCCCTCTGAGTTGGTTCATATTTCCAACCACCTCTCGTTCAGGACACAATTTTGGATACATGCACCACCATTACTCGCACTCAGCAACACACTTACTTTATGGTGGGTCGCAACGGTCAAATTCCAGCACAAACTAAATGGCTATCATAGTCCGCTATGTCTTAGCAATATTTGCAGTTGCTCACGAAAGTAGAGACACTTTCGGGCTTAAATAGGGAGTAATTGGGCAGGTTGGAAGGCGCACTCCCCAAGTAGGAGAGCATACATCTCAAGGCAGGACACCAGGACGCTACCACAAAGGTGCACCTCCTTCCAGATGCAATGCACTTCACCACAAAGGCCAGATGGGAGGTTGGTAACAAGCCCCAACTACTAGGAGTTGGTCAACTAAGATGGTTGTTAGGGCTTGAGACCTTTTCTAAGTGTTGGTTAATTAGATTTGGTTCACTTTGATCAAAACCATTGTATGTTCAACCTATTCTATATAACGAGTGTCTCTCCGTAGATGTTTTTGGTTTTCTCTACAATGTTACAAATCAATTTATAATTCTAAATAGTTGATTTTTAGATATCCTATGATAAAAAATGATTAAAATTAACAAAATAATTAAAATCAACGATTTTATCCGCTATTAACAATACAAATTTTCGATTACGAGTGAAATAATATCCATTCTCATGAAGTATTGTGACATCTCTTTTTTATTTTCAAGTCGTGGCTTTGTAGAAGAAAGTTCTCATAAGATATTACCTCTCAAAAAAAGGTTATACCACTCAACATGGAAGGAAAAGATAACCAACAACGTTCTAAAAAATAAGATTAAAGTCGTTTCATAAATGAATTTACAGATTGTGTGGGATTGCTATACCAGTCAACATTGAAGGAAAATCTAATTGACAATGTTGCAATGAAATAAGATGAAAGTTATTTGAATAATTCAACTTCAAGAATGTGAAAGATTGTTAGAAATTGTTGATTTTTCAATTTCAACAATGTAATATTGTTAAAAATTGCTATGGGTGAAAATACACTAATATATAGAAGTGATATTTAACAATTATGTTATACACTAAAATACATTAATACACTTTTTTTTTAAATAATTACATTATCATTAATAATTATTATTTTATGAATATAAAATATTACCTATAAATCATAACAAAATATTTAGATTTAAATTATTTTTAATTTAGATTTAGAGTTAAAAATTTAACATCGTTATAACAAGTATAGAATTAAATTCAAAAGAAAAGTGTAATGATTTATTTTTAAACAAAACTTACAAATCTAGAATTAAATTCAAGTGTAATGATTTCTTTTTAAACAAAACTTACAAGTCTAGAATTAAATTTAATTGTAATGATTTTTTTAAAAACAAAACTTACTTTTTATTAATGTAATGAAAATACTAAGATTGTCTAAAGACAAATACAAAGTTTAAGTACTTCACATACATGTCTTCGGTAATCAACAATGAATTTATCGACCTTCAGATTGGCTAAAGACAAAACATTGAATTTATCGACCTTCAATTACAATTGTACAATCGAGTAGTGATCCTCAACGGTCAATTTTTCTCATAACGTTTACCTACAACGGTAATGCTATTCAACGGTCATATGTTTTCAAAAACTTCAAATCCGCTTAATGTCTATGTTCATTTCAGAATTGATGCTCACATATCAACATTCACACGGAGGACCAGGGATCTGTTACAGTCGTATGCAAGATGAAGAGGGGCGTAATAGGTCTGGAGATCATAGGCTACACCGCCATTCATGTTTTCATTTCTCTCAGCAATTTTCACAAAGACGACATTGCATTTCTGCACCACGTAATCCACGGATATCTCTTCGGGTTCATTGTGAGCAGAGTACAAAACTTCGTCCTCCATAAACTCTGTTATTGTCTCGTGGGATTTTACATTTCGGTCATAGACAAGTTGCGACCGCCCGTCCCTTGTAATGTGTTCAGGCCTGTAATACCACTCAACTTTTATACAATTATTGTCGCTATTTATTCCTGCAACTTCTGCAACATAAGGTTTCGTCCACAGATGCGAATGGATCTCTACAAAATCACCCACAGAAATGTTATCTTCATCTTCCTGCACTTCAATATTTTCATCTTCTTCTTCTTGTGTATCTTCTTCATATTCTTCATCACTTTCTTCTTTTTCCATATAAATTTGTTTGGGACGGCTAGAACCTTTGGAAGAAGTTTTGGACATTATGTTTAACGGTCGAGGTTTAGCAGTAGTACTGATTTAAGCCACAGAACTGATAATAAGGCACCTATTTTTAAAACCCGAGCTTCGCCATCTCAGCTAATTTGATGGAATTTTCTATGTGTGAAGGAAACTGAGAGCTATATATACATTTTTGGTTTTCCGGCCTGCACTCAATCCAGATAGGCGCTTCGTTTCATGTTGATGACAATTAGAGAGTTTACCCGTCATTTCGTATTACTAATCTCTGTTAACGTGGTCGGATTTTAGTACTCGTATTTTTTAATTTTATTATTAATGTTAGATAACTCAGAATATTATTCTGAAACGTTTCATTAAAGAAAAATCGGATGTGAAAATGGGTTTTTGATTTTTGTTAATGAGTGATTAACTAAAATTTTTAGAAAACAAAAAAATTACTTAGGGTTTCGTTTTCATTTAAATTAAAAACCTTTTTATAAATATTTTTGCTTAAAAAAATAAAGAATAATTAGGAATTAGGAAGTAAAGGTATGAATTATATTTATGAAAGGTATGAATAAGAGAAAAATAAGCTATGATATAAGGTATTATATTTTATTTAGCTCTTTAGCAGGGGAAGCCAGCGGGAAACACACACCCGCCCTTGAGACCTAAAACCACAGGAGAAAGGGGACATTTAGGAACTTTAGTATTAGTATAGGAGTTTAAGACCAGGAGAAAGGGGACATTTAGGAACTTTAGTATTAGTATAGGAGTTTAAGACCAGATGGATAGGTAAAAGGTTTTTGCTTAATGTAATAATATATTATGGATGATTTTAGGAGCTAAGTTTTGTTCATGGATTAATTTTTTATGGTTTTTATCATGGATTTGCTATCTTAAAAATTATTGGCCCAAATTCTAAAGGATAAAATTATTTTACTTTTAAAATGGCCAAAATTTTATAAAAACTATCTAAAATCCTTAGAAATTTGAATATCTTTACAAAAATATCGCCACATATTTATAATTAGCATATGAGGGATAAGTAAGATTCGCTAAAATCTCTACATTTTAAAATGGATTTCTATCCTTAAAATCATCCCTGCAACACATCCTGATCGTGTATACAAATAGATTATATCCTCATTATATACATATCCTTTTCATTTAAATTAAAAACCCTTTTTATAAACATTTTTGTTTAAAAAAAATAAAGAATAAGATGGACAGGTAAAAGATTTTTGCTTCATGTAACATCACATCCTCATCATCGTGTATGCAGACAGCTTATATCCTCATCGTGTACATATACAATGCAGGATTTATGTGATTAAGAAATATAAAAAAAAAATAAGATTTACGTGATTAAGAATTATAAAACAAATTAATTAGTTTAAAAGTAGTGTTTTAAAATATTTTTAATATAATTATTTTTTTTTATAAGCTCTTTCTATTAAATAAATTCGTTTGTTTATTTTATTTGGTTTTCAATTTCTCGTTTATTACAAAATAAAATAATAGAGGTTTTTTTATATTTATATTTTTACATATTTAGTGTTTCAACTAATAAGATCTCATAACCTAGCTTGGAGTCATAAAGTAAAAGTTTTTTATGTACATATCTTTCTCTTAATATTATTGGTAATTGGTAATCATGAGGTTGAATGCATATTGATAGAATTTTATTTTTTCATCTTCTTCTTTTGTAGCAAGTTTCAAATGGCCAATGGTTCAACGGTTCATGTAGTGAATTTTCTTCTTCAATTTCTCATTTTTTAATCAATTTTATTCCATCACATTATCAAGCTCAATTCCCCATTTTTTAATCAATTTTATTCTATCACATTACCAACCTTTATTTTGAGATGCAATTTTCCCTTACATTAATAGTATAAGCATAATTATATGTGTTATTTGATAATGTAACCATATGTATTATTTGACAATATATGTAATAACCCTTATCTTGAGATGCAATTTTTCCTTACATTGATATTATAAGCATAACCATGTGTTATTTGATAATGTAACCATATGCATTATTTGACAATATATGTAATAAATTGGCATGATGTTTCTCTTTCTAAATGTAACATATGTGTTTGTGATAACATCATAGACTAAGGGTAAGGGGTTTGTATTTGATCCTCTAATAAGAGCCAGTTTTGAACTCTTTCAACTTTGTTCCAAGATTTTTTGAGAACCACGGACCTTAAATAGGACAATGATACAACATTATTGTTTGTACCAATATTTTGAAGAGTGGCTTCCTCAATTTCCAACTCCATGGTTAAATTTTTCTGCATAGTACAAAGGGCCTTCATAACCCCTATTACTTGTTTCTCCACACAAGACTTCCAATTATAAATACAAAAAATTTCAATGCTCAGGTACTTGTAAGAATGAACCACCTCCAATTTTTCACCATTAAGTGTGATTGTTATCTCCTTAACACAAGTACCTATTACGATTACCATTACCTTTATTTTTTTTACATTAACTTTGATTTTAGAGTAGTTTCAAAACTTGTTTAGGGTGTCAAAATGTGTTTGGAGACTATCTTTGTGTTTTGCTAATAATAGAACATCATCTACATTAATCAATAAAAACAATGCATAGCTTTCTATGCATATTAGTCAATTGGGTCTAGCTCATGTGGTTGTGGGATGGAGTGTTGTCCTCCCCACTAAGGTTATATTCCCATTAATGACATGTTGATCTCATTATGAGTAAATTGTTGAAACGACTTCAATCCATTTATCTAGATTTATTTTTGGAACGAAATGAAGAAAAGAAATTACAATGAAATACTCATGAAAATTGCCAGAAACAGAGAAATACAATAATACTTGATTTCTATTAATGAAAGAATTCTAAAGAGACTGTAAAAATAAAGAGTGCAAAACTCGCTAGAATGGTGGAAGCTTTATCTTTGAGGAGATATGTGACGGCTACGCTTATTCACAGGAAGATGATTACAATGAGGCTATGAAGTCCTTTTTATGATAAACAGGAATGCCAAAACCCTAGACATCCAAAAACCTAACCCTAGGAGATGAAACGCCAAAGTGGTGTGGGCCCCGTTTGGGTAAGTTAGTACATTAACTTCCTGGGGTCATAACTTTTGCATACGATCTTTTTTTTAGGCACATGATAGCCCATTTGAAATGTCTTTTCGATAACTATGCATTACACTGTCAAAATATGTCTTAATCTACAATTTCACCGTGGTGAGCCAAAAAAACATTGTTTAGGGCCCCAAAGCAACCCTGAAGTACAAAAAGATGTGTTGACATGAAAGCATACAAAATAAGCCAAATGGCTTAGGTGGGAGGCCACCAGTATCCACCTGGAATATGTGTAGAGATTCAAACAACCCCGAAAGTGTAGAACCCACAATTACAAAGAAGTACAGAAGAATGTGTTGCACTAACAACTAACAAGAGGATCCGGTTGGAACAGGTGGGTGGCCACCAATATCCACTTGGATCAATCATCCCCCCTTAGGAAGCAATGGTCTCCATTGCATTGAGTGCCCAGGGAAGAGGGAAAAGAATTTTCTAAATATGAAGTTTGGTGAGATGTGTGCCTTGTTGGAGAATTTGTGCTTCTTGGCTTGTGGAAGACTATCACAAACCTGTTGCTGGAGGGGTTGAATCTGTTCCACCAACCTGTTGTCTCTAGGTTGGATGGGGCATTGTGTAGGCACCATTATAGGTGGAGAAACAATATATGAATTCTATTCAACAATCTATTTTTGCTGGATAAAAGGTGTTGAGGCTGCAGTGGTTGTACTGGTCTTTTGTACATCCTTTGAATAGACTATGAAGAGGATGAATTTTGCAGTATGAGAGATTACCTTTCGATGTTGTTTTTCTGGAGAAGTAGTGGGAATTACCTCTAGTATCATGTAGAGTTGAACTCCCAGAATAATAATGAAACTACGAGGTCTAGACTCATAGACAACATGATGTTTCCACATATATGGTTGGCCCAAAAAAACATCACAGAAATCAAGAGGGGAAATATCACACACTACCTCATCCTTGAAGGGATGGATTCCATAGGACAGGTGACACTGATGACTGACGCAAAGATCTCATCCCTAGTGAATCCACACGAGGTTGTATGGTTTTGGGTGTCGTGTTGTGTAAAACCCCAAGTATTTGATGACCTTAGCTAAGATTAGGTTCTTCTGGCTATCGTTATCAACAATGAAATGCAATGGGGTCTCCTTCACCCACATATGTGAATGAAATAGGTTCTCCCCCTCTTCATGATCTATTAGTTCTTCTAGATGAATTGTTTTGGTCGTGACAGTTGTAGTGGGGTCTGAGTCGATGATCTATCTGTTTTTAATATTTTTTGGATCAGATTCTGAATCAGGGTTCAGCTCCATGTCCTTGACCTCGACCATCAATGATTGTTTCGAGTGACATTCATCGGTGTTGTGCTAGGGGATTTTGTGGAAGTCACACCACTTCTAGTGTCATTCGTTGCCTTTACTTTACCCTTTTTGTCTTGTGTCTTGGAGTGGTTGTTTAGAGGTTTTTCATTAGGGCCATATTTATCGTGCTTTGGTTGTTGCATATTTGTAGGCCCGAATTCCCATCTCTTCTAGTGCCTAAATTTCTACTCAATTTTGACATCATATTGATAGGAAGCTCCTAATGATGAGATGTTGAGGAAATCCATTTCAGTTTGGATATACCTATGCAAAGCCCCACGATATTTCAAAACCAGATACGGCTTGGAGTCTTTGATACCCAACTTGGTGTGGAGGGTATCGAAAGTATTTGTGAACTCTGACATTGTTTGGCTCTTCTCTTTCCGCAGTGTGGTCCATCTGATGTACTGGTGTTCATAGTTATAAATAGTATAGTATTGTTCTTTGAACATATCCAAAAAAAAATCCCAAGTGGGCTTGGCCCCATATATTCCAGATTCCTCTGTGGAAATTTTCTCCGAGTAAGTTTATGATGTAGGAGCATCGTCAACAAATCCCACATGGAGGGACAACTCAACACCATATCACACCTTTTTAATTATTTGGAATCTAAAAGATGGTGTTTCTTGTAGATATGTTTTGAATGAATGATTGAAGAAGAGCGAAATGCTCGGAAGATGAATGATCGCGAGAGATATGGGAGTTTCACTCTCAGAATTTAATGTAATGGGGCTTGAGTAGTTGTTAGTTGTTACTTCAATAGGAGAGGTAGTCGGAGGGAACCCTAGAGGACCTCTTGTATAAGTAGATGCATTGTACACCTGAATGAGGCTGCTACAAATTAGTAGGAGATTTTTGTGATTTAGTTGTTGTTTTATCATAGCTGTATCCATTTATGTTTGGATGGAAATAATAGAGGAAAATTGATCCAATTATGTGGATTTGTGTTGCTAAAATATTTTCTGTTATTTCATTTTTCATGATTGAATGAGTCATATTATTGAATGAATGAAATTGTGAAGTGTTAAGTAAGTTTCAATTGGTTCTCTTCTTTGAGTTCATGCAAGGTGTGCATATTTTCCACAAGGAGTGTGTCGATAGAGTCTATTTTGACTCAGAATCTCAGGAGAGGTACCATTGAACTTATATAAGTAGAATTGCATAGAGCCGCACAAAAGGTGCGTAGGTGGAGTCAAGTATTGAAATTCCTCAACTAGAAGAAAGGCTGAAGTATCTTTGTTGCAAGGGGTGAACAGAGTTGGAAATTTTCTAAGTGTCAAAGAGCTATCATGAAGGGTTGCAAGGTGTGTGAGAAGGATTCCTGAGAACCCGTGAGTTTATAGAGTGGAACAAGATCAAGAGAGATAGAGGTTCTAAAGAGTTCATAGGAAGAGCCAAGGGTTTAAGTCACCTCATATATCCAACCTCAGGAGGGAGAGTGGTTACAAATTTTAGTTGAAACCACTTAGAAAAAATTATAAGTGTTAAAAGTCTGAGTTGTTTGAAGGAGGAGTGAAATCCTTTAAAGTATATGAAGGAAGAAATCTCATAAGGGTTAGTGACTGAAAGTTTTCAATAGGGAGGATCCCATCGAAAGGTACCGAAGGAGCGATAGAGATCCCTTCGGGGAAAGTTACGATCATTTATAGCCGTCAAATCTAAAGGAGATGCATGGAGGATAAGTGTTGTGGGCCTTCATAACTTGGTGTATTCAAAGTCCCGAAGTCCCAAAGCCAGTTGGAACCGTCCATCGTCAAGGTTGACAAGTGGCGATAGATCTAAGACTGTAGAGCAGAAGTACTCCGGGAGTTATCAGATAAGCAGAATGTGAGACTGTCGAAGCTCTGAATCCTGAAGAAGATCCTAGCCACCAGTATTGGGAAAGGACATGTGGTGTCAGATTGTGGAGCCCAGAAGAAAGAATTCTGGAAGAAAAGGAGTGTAGGAGGTAGAAGAATTCCCGAAGTTGTAGGGAGACAGAGTAGATCTAGGTCATTCACTAAAAAGGACATGTGTCAGCAGATTGTGGAGTCTCGAGCGGAAACACTCTGAAATATTTGTGGTGTGGAGTTTGTAAAAATCTCGAACACCCAAAGAGAGCAGTTAATCCTATTTGTTGGTGCTAGGAAGGGCATGTGGCAGAGATCCATGTACTTCGAAGGAAAATCGAGGTGGTGTTAACCAAATACTCCCAAAGATACAGGAGCCGAAATAGATCCTGGTTGTTGATTACGAGAGGACATGTGGCATCGGATCGTGTCATCTAGAAGGAAAGAACTCTGGGAGAAAGTGGGTACAGAAGGTAGAGAACTCCCTAAGGGCCGGGAGCCAAAACATATATGGGTTGTTGATTCAGCGGGGACATGTGTCACTAGATCCTACATTCTAGAGCGGAAGTACTTCGAAATAATTGGAGAGTGGAGGTGTGAGGACTCACGAAGGCTGAAGGCCGGAGTCCTAGAGAAGATCCTGTCCATCGGTTGGCTGAGGGTTGTAGACCCTCGATCCTATCGCGGATTTGGCACTCCACTAGTTCGTTGATTCAGAGGATTTGTTGAGAGTGCAGAAGGATTCGGGCGAATCCCAAATTCCCAAGAAAGAGGCTGAGTCATTGATCTCAATGAGGAACAAGGACCGTTGATCCTATTCTATGGTTTCAGAGAATTGTGACTCTGGAAGGATTGGTCATAGCATATAGTGAAAACATCCGGATCCCAGAGCTCTGAAGCGCCCTTGGAGTAGGCATCTGGTCATAGCCCACAGTCATATGAGGAGAGAGAGATAGTGCCTATTTTTATTAAAATTTCTAAATAGAGAGAGTCCTCGCTCGTTGTCTCAAGCACAAGGAAGAAAATAGAGGGTTGTGTAAATCGACTCGGGGTCTAGCAGTGGCCCGAAGAGTCGATATGACTCCTTTATTAGAACGATCCTAGACCGGGAGGTCATACAACCATTAGGAGGGTAGGGGGTGTGCATCAAGTGGTATAATAGCCTGAAAAATTGTCTGTAGATCATAGGCAAAGGAGAGACAGTGAAAGGAGATACTTTGATACCATCAAGTGGTATCAAAGCACAAATGTTTTCTGTAGATTTTAGGAAAAAGGAAGGAAAGGAAATGAAGAAATTTTTCTACCAACAAGTAGTATCAAAAATTTGAGTTCACTTGTAGAAAAATGGGTGAAGGAGGAGACAAAGTATTGATGCTCTGTGAATGATGGTTGCACATATGTAGCAGCAAATAGACAACTAGTTGGGTTGTAGGAGAAGTTTGATATGCTCTCAGGTGCAGAGTGATCGAAAGACTTTCCAAGAGGCAGAGAGAGACAGAGATGGATATTGAAGGCCATAGGGGTGGCCAAGGAAAAGACCACAAACAAAAAAACAAAGTCACGATAGACAAAGAGCTCAAGGAGATAAGAGAAAAAATGGAAAAGATAGCATTGAAGATGAAGCAGGATGAAAAGGTACAATGGAGGTATGAATGGCCTCTGAAGAGGAAGGCAAAATGACATGTTCAGAAATTGTTGGCAAGAGAACAACAACAATTGTTAAAGAGGTGGTTGAGGCATGTGGAAAACCTCAGGGACATAGAGGAGATAGCTCACATTTGTGAGCCGAAAACTGGGAAGAGTCTCAGTGATGATGAGGAGAAGAGATCAGTTAAAGATCTCATAAAATTCCAGGAGGGAAACAATGAACTTTCAAGTTTCCATGTGGGCAATGGAAGGAGATCAGTGGATGATCTCATAGACTTCCAGGAGGGTAGTGATGGAATTTCAAATTGCCAAGTAGGCAAGGGAGGTGAAGAGAGACTATCTTAAAGTATCACGATCTCAGAGGCGAGTTCATATCATCAAGGAGTGCTAACAGAAGGAGATCAGAGGAGTATTATGATCTTCGAGGGAATTAAGATATTCCTACCAAATAGTCTAGTGGAGGCTATTATGAGTATTGAACATGAGGAGGTGATGCAACAAGAATCCAAGAGAGAGGCCATGGAGACAAATGATTTTAAGACTCATTGTTCCTATGATGTAGGTGCAGCAGAAGAAATACAGCCAAAAAATACTACCAAAGAGGAGGAGGAGGAGCATACATTGATGTCTGGCCCAACAGAAAAGGGGGAGCATGCAATTTTTCTCACTCAGTGGGAGATGGAAGTGAAGTTGTTGGATGATTGGTTGAACAATCCAGAACCAGAAAAGGACTTCTAGGATGCATTCATACAAAGAGAGATAAAATTCCATCATGACGATCAGCTGGTGGAATTTGGAGACATGCCAGCTAGAGAGATGACAAAGTCAATATGCCAGAGGAGGAAGCTGAGAAGCAACTCAGTGGTGAGACTGCAGAACTGGAGTCTATAGCAGAGTGGCCAGCTAGTGCCATAGGAGATGAAGATAACATGAAGGTTTAGATTGATTATATTGGTAAGGAGGAGAAAGAGAACACACTTCAATGTGCCCAAGAGAGGGAGAAAGAAGAGAATTCGATGGAATTTCTCAAAAATTTCAGCCAAGGAGATGAACATGAGGAAAATGTAGAATTGGAGTCTACAACAAAAGGAGATGAGTATTCAGAGGAATGGGAAAAAAAATTCAACCAGGAAGTTGAGAAGGAGATAACTATAGGACTAAAACCTATAGCAGAAGAGAAGAGAGAAATAGATAGCATCGATCTTGTTGATCTATGTGAAGAGATGGAAGCCCTAGGGAAAATAATAATAACCCAGAGGGGACTTATCCAACAACTTAAGTTGGAAATTGATGGAGAGGAGTTGCAATAGAGAAGACTGCAAAGGAAGAGCCAACTCGTGGAGCAGTTGGAAGAGGTGATACAGGAGATAAGAGAGTTGATGTTGAACTCAGAAAAAGAAGTTGTCAACAAACAAAAGATGAAAAGAGAAGGCCCTGTAGGAGAAGCAAACCAAAGGGGTAAGTGGACAGATCGAATTTTAGGTTTGGGACCCTGGAGGATCTCAACAACATAGCAGATGGATCCATGAGCAGGATCTCATGATTTTCCTAGCAGTGGAGTATGATGTACTAGCATCATCAGCAAAGCCCACATGGAGGGACAACTCAACGCCATAGCGCGCCTTTTTAATTATTTGGAATCTAAAAGGTGGTGTTTCTTGTAGATCTGTTTTGAGCAGATGATTAAAGAAGAGAGAAACATTCGAAAGCTAAATGATCACAAGAGATATGGGAGTTTCACTCTTAGACTTTAATGTAACAAGGCTTGATTAGTTGTTAGTTGTTACTTCGACAAGAGAGGTAGTCGGAGGGAACCCTAGAGGACCTTTTGGATAAGTAGATGCATTGTATGCCTGAATGAGGCTGCTGCAAATTAATAGGAGATTTATGTGATTTAGTTGTTGTTTTATCATAGCTATAGACATTTACGTTTGAATGGAGATAATAGAGGAAAATTGATCCAATTGTGTGGAGTTATGTTGCTAAACTCTTTTCTATTATTTCTTGTTTCATGAATGAATGAGTCATATTATTGAATATATGAAATTGTGAAGTGTTAAGTAAGTTTCAATTGCTTCTCTTCTTTGAGTTCATGCAAGCTGTGCATATTTTCCACAAGGAGTGTGTCGACAGAGTCTATTTTGACTCAGAAGCTCAGGAGAGGTATCATTGAACTTGTATCAGCAGAAGTGCACATAGTCACGCAAAGGGTGCATAGGTCGAGTCGAGTATTGGAATCCCTTAATTGGAAGAAAGGTTAAAGGATATTTTTTGCGAGTGCACAGAGTTGGAAATTTTCTAAGTGTCAGAGAGATATCGTGAAGGGTTGCAAGGTGTGCGAGAACGATTCCTAAGAACCCCTGAGCTTGCAGAGTGGAACAAGCTCAGGAGAGATAGAGGTTCTGAATATTTCAGAGGAAGAGTCAAGGGTTTAATTCACCTCGTATATCCAATCTCAGGAAGGAGAGTGGTTCTGAAATTCAGTTGAAACCTCTTAGAAATGTTTCTAAGTCTTAAAAGTGTGAGTTGTTCGAAGGAGTGAAATCCTTCGAAGTATATGAGGGAAGAAAGCTTAGAAGGGTTAGCGACCCAAAGTCTTCGATACGGAGGAACCCATCGAAAGATACCAAAGGAATGGTAGATATCCCTTCGGGGAAAGTTACAATCATTTATAGCTGTCAGATTTAAAGGAGATGCATGGAGGATAAGTGTTGTGAGACTTCATCACTTGGCATATTCAAAGTCTTGAGTCCAGTTGGGATCATCCATTATGAAGGTTGAGAGGTGGCGACAGATATGAGACCGTAGAGAAGAAGTACTTTGAGAGTTCTCGGATAAGCAGAATGTGACACTGTCAAAGCTCTGAAGCCTGGAGAAGATCCTAGTCGTCGGTACTGGGAAAGGACACATGGCATTAGATCGTGGAGCCCGTAAGAAAGCACTCCGGAAGAAAAGGAGTGCAGTAGGTGGAAGAACTCTCGAAGATGTAGGGAGCTGAAGTAGATCTGGGTCATTCGCTGAAAAGGACATGTGTCAGCAAATTGTGGATTCCAAAGTAGTAGCACTTCGGAAGATTTGTGGTGGGGAGATTATATAACTCCCGAACTCCCGAAGAGTTGAGTTAGTCCTAGTCATTGGTGTTGGTTGTTAGGACCATATATTGTACCCTTTTTGCCCATATTTTTGCCATGGTTATACTCTCCATCATCTATATTTAGACTTATATTATCATTCCACTTGATCACTCCAAGGTACATAACGTCCTTTCTCATTACTACACGTTTAATTTGTTTTGCATGATATTTTACATTACTTTTGGTCTTAACCATTGATTAGAAGTACATAAGTGTCTATATCCGCAGAACAGTATTCAAGACCGATGCTGAAACACAGAACTGTAAGTTGATGCTGAAACACGGAAGCTGCTACACAGTCCGAGGATGCATATGCCGAAACACGAAGCAGCTACATGGTTCGAGAAGGTAGATGCTGAAACACAGAGCTGTCAGTCCATTCAGATATGCAGATGCTGAGACACGGTAGAGACCGCCACGATGCTGAAACACGAGCCCCGACAGTTAGCAGTCAAGGCCGACACAGTCAAAGGGCACAATTCACGTGGCCAAACAGCCCGTGAATTGCGATGCTGAAACAGCATCAGCAGCTATGAGAAGAAGCTGTTACACCAGCCGTAACAGCAATGCCTCGTCAACTCCTGTATTAGCATTCGGTTGCATGAGAATAGGACACCCT